>OX276373.1:102746826-103346826 GCA_946251855.1 Alsophila aescularia
TGTCAAGGTTGACATGTGTACTTCTCTCACTGGGTTGAAATTGTTGCAAAAATTCTGCGTTGTTTGAGGCCCACTTTTGTAATGTAAAACCTCCCTTTTGAAGAATATCTTTGACTTCCAATGCAACTGAAATGGCTCTGTCTACGCTTTCGTGACCTGACATCAGATCATCCATGTAAAAATCTTCTTTGATCATTCGTGCTGCATCAGGTTGGTTCAACCCTTCATCGTCAGCTAGCTGATGTAGTGTTCGGACCGCAAGATAAGGAGCCGAAGCTGTCCCAAAGGTCACTCGAAGAAGACGGTATTCTTGAACCTCTTGATCGACTTCGTCACGCCACAATAAGCGTTGGTAATCTGCATCTTCTTTGGTAACTAAAATTTGTCGGTACATTTTTTGGATATCCGCGACAAAACATACTTTCTTCATTCTCCATCTCATTATCAAATTTCTTAAATCTTCTTGAATCTGTGGTCCAACAAGCAACTCTTCATTCAATGAAATATTGTTCTTACCCTTGCTGGACGCATCGAACACTATTCTCGTCCGAGAAGTCTCCTTCTCTTCTTTTATCACAGCGTGATGTGGAAGGTATACCGCTGGTCTATTCTTCTCTATTTCTGGAACCCTTTCCATGTGCTTCATTTCTATGTACTCCTTAATAACCTTTGCGTATTCTGTTTTTAGTTCTGGTTGTCTTACAAATCTTTTCTCTAGTTGATGTAATCTTCTTAATGCTATATCTCTTGTTTCTCCTTCAGCTGAGATTGGTTGTGGTGTTTTAAAGGGCAGTTTGACAGTATATCTTCCTTCGTCAGTTCTTGAATGTATGTCTTTAAATATCTTCTCGCAGATTTTTTCATCCGCAGTGGGTGCTCGTTTCTCTGAAGACTCTCCAACTCTCCAACTCCCACATGCTTTTCAACATATTATCCAGATCCGCATGAATGTGCAATGAAATTAATTCCTCTTGACTCTCTTCTCCTGTTTCTCCTAACAGTATCCAGCCTAACCTGGTTTGTTGCGCGCTAGGTGTGTTAGGAGGACCTTGAATTACACCACTTTTAAGTATTCTGCTATACACCTTGGAACTTAGCAACATGTCTACTCTTCCTGGTTGATTGAAACTCGGGTCTGCCAGTTGGAGTCCTTCAATGTGTTGCCAAGTACTTGAACTGATGGGTTTCTTTGGGAAAAAGGTGGTGAGTTTGCCTGACATAACATACGCAACAATCTTGAGGCTGAATTCATTTTCATACCTAGATAGTACCTCAAAAGATGTCACGTGACTCACAGACGCCTTTGATGACCCACTACCAAACACGTGTCCCTTGATAGGTATTTTGTTTGACCTTAACATTTGAGCTGCTTGTTCGCTAATAAGTGTTACCTGAGCACCTGAATCTACAATAGCACGTAATATCGTTACATTCCCTAGTCCGTCCCTGACTGGTACTAACGCAGTCGCCAGCAGGCCGGGTGAGTCGACCGCCGTGAAGAATGACGATAGTGCGGCTTGCAAACCATGGTTTGGTTGTACCTCTTCTTCTCTCTTCTTCTTCTCTTCTACATTTTTGTGTAATGAAACCTCTGTGTGTTGTGTTTTCTCTGTATTATCAGACGTTTCCTGCTTCAAATACTGATGTAGAAGAGAATGATGTCTTCTGGCACAAATTTTACATGACGATTTATGTCGGCAGAAGTGTACAAGATGCCCTGGCAATAAACAATTAAAACATAATTTCTTACCTCTTACGAAGTCGCTCCTGTCCGATTGTGTCAGCTTGCTAAATTGTTTACAATTAAAAAGTGAGTGATTTTCCTTGCAAAATAAACATGACTTACATGACCTATCATACTTATCATTATAAGACGAGGAGGAGGGTGACGTAGTATGGAAGACTTGTTCTCGAACATTCTTAGGGGGTGCCGCTGACGTCAGCTCCAGTGTGTGAATACGGCTCTCCAGGAAGGTCATCAGATCTTGCTGTTTTGGTAACCCAGCGCCGAATGTCTTGGTAACATGGTCTTCCCATTCCTTGTGTGTCATGTGGTCTAATCTCTGGACCGTCATAAATATCACGATTGGGTCCCATGTAGCTGTAGGTATCTTCAAGTTTTCTAGTCCGGTCAAACACTCCCGTGTAGTATCTATAAACTGTTTGAGTTGACTGGTAGACTGGTTGGTCATCTTCTTTTGTTGGAACAGCCTCTTGAGGATTGAATTGACGATTAAACGCTTGTGACTGTATCGCTCCTTCAGGCAGTCCCAGGCAGGTTGGTAGTTGCTTTCAGTTATTTGATAAAACTTCAGAGTGGCAGCTGCTTCTCCTGAGAGGCACGACTTTAGGTAGTGTAGCCGTTGAACGTCACTGAGCGCTTCGTTTTGAGCTATCAACGAAGTAAATGTGTCCTCAAAATTTTGCCAGTTTTCATATGACCCTGAATATTTCGGGAGGTCAATGCGGGGGAGGTTGACCTCGACTCTGTTGCGAAATCCTTGTGAAGGCTGCGAAGAATTCTCAGGTGTAGGATCTGTCCAATTTAGCGATTCTAATACTTCTTGCATATCAGTTTTTAAAGATAGGTACAATTCCTCAGTAGTGTCGTAATAGTCGGTCACTAACATATCCGTGCGTTGCTCCTTTGTGGTTATTTCTAACAACTCCACGTGATACCTTTTAAATTGCGCCCAGTAATCATCAATACACTGAATACGCACTTTGATGTACGCTAATGTTTTTCTCACTTTTGGACATTTCTTGAAGTTATCTTGTGCTTTCTTCAAAAGTTGATAATTATCTTCCATTTTTGACTTCAATTCTTCAATGGTAGGCATGGCGGCGTTATGACGATAAGCACTTCACAATTGACTAAAGTTTTGCACAAACAATGTTTGAAATAGTTTTTTATACACTTGATTAACAGTGAATCTCACTCGTAACAATTGTCCTTTTCACTTAAATATCGGAGTGGCGATCGTAGCTAAGAGTTCTTCTTCCCGTACAAATAAAATATCCGCGCTCGAATTCGACCAATGTAAAGGCGACCTATTCGCTATTGATGCAAGGTTCGATTTCCTACGGGAAGACTTGGAAGCACAAAACAGACGTGTGGTGTTAACGGTGGTTTATTGGAAACTAAAGTACAGCTATGCAGTGGACTGTATGGTTAAACTTAGCTATATGTGTATATGCACTGTACATTACATCGAAGTTGGTTTTTATCTATACTTTCGGTATGTAGGATGAATTTGGTCCATAAAATACCTAACACCTATAAAGACAACCAGCAGAAAGGGCAGGCTGACAACCGCCGCCCGCCCAACTACCGAGCACAATCACCAGTCCCCCGATCTGGGAGGCGTGACGCCGCGCCCCCAGCGAGATACATGCAACGTGAGTGGAGGTGGCCACGCGAGGCCTACCCACAAAGGAATACTCTACAACTGCCTTCAAACCCCGCTCCCTTAAGAGATGATCACTACCCCGCTGCCGGTAACCGCCACCGCCGACGCCGCCGCAGCCCTCGCGGGAATAAGAAGGGCAGAAAAGGAGAGACAGCACCAATGGCAGCTTCCACCCTACTGCCGTACTCCCACTACGCTCTTGAGAGGGTGTATCAAGCCCCCCTGGAGCGCCCACCTACTCCGAGGAGTCCTCTCAGACCTCCTTTCGCACGCCAAGTCACTACTGAAATCTTGCGAACCGCGGCGTCACCTACCATCCCGGGGCCCTTAATCCTGCCGGGGCCATGGCGTCAGGTAATGCGCCCAACCAGGACTACCGAACTAGAGGCCTTGCAACCTCACCGTGGCCCCCCCGTGTTCACACCACCGGAGCAAATAGGTGCTAGCGTCCCTGAGGTGCAGCGCCCATCACCACTTCTACCCGCTACCTGCAGCGCTCCTAGTGGCCTTGCCCGCAGGGACTTACCAATCCACTCAGTGCCAATGACACGGAGTGCCACAACTACCACAACAGCGCTTCCACCGCTTATGACCGGCCCAGTGGTTCCAACTCCACATATTACGAACATGTATCAAAGCGGGCCATACTACCCACCACAGCAGCAGTTCGGGTCCAACGCTTTTGACGCTCCCCGAACCCGCAGGCAACACTTCGGTCCACGAACCCCACCACCCGGGCTATGGGGGCCACCAGAAGAACGACATCCCCCAGGCGCATTCGTACCGCCGGGAGCCTTTCGCCGTTACGAAGCAGCACCCCACGTGGGCACTGCCAGGGAACCCATGTACGCTATACTGGGAGCCCTGGTGGACCTACTCACAGCCATTGCAACCGGACAAGACCTCCGAGTAGCAGCGATGCGTGGATTGGCCACTCTCAACGGGTGTATTTATGGATAGTGGCCTTCTGCGCATCCTCTACTGGAATCCGGGGGGCGTTTGAGGAAAGGCCTCTGCTCTCCGCACACTCACCCAGTCGCAGGACATCCATATTGTCCTCCTGGATGAAACGAAACTAACACCAGCATTTTATTTTAGTGTGTCCAACTACTTCGTCTATCGCCACGACGAGGTCTCTCCCCGGGGCCAGGCCTATAGAGGTACAGCTGCCCTGGTACGGAGAGACGTCCTGCATGAGGAGTTGGATACCTTAAAGTTTACCGACATACGCACCAAAGGAGTACGCGTCAACTTGGCTGGTAGGGAGATGGAAGTCTTTGCCGGCTACCGACCACCGCAACCTAACTTTTGCATAAGTGACCTCCGGAAAATCCTCGATGGAAGAACGCCGACCCTGCTGGTGGCCGACCTCAACGCCAAGCACACGGCGTGGGGATCGAGAGTAATCACGCCGGCGGGGAAGCGTCTCCTTGAGGACTCTGAGACGCAGAAGTATGAAGTCATTGGACCGGATTCGCCAACACATATACCTGCGAACCCAAGATACAGCGCAGACGTCTTGGACATTGTGGTGGACAAGAAGCTGCCGTTCCCAGTATACTTGGAAGTACTTTATGACCTAGATGAGCAGCACCTCCCTGTACTCATAACCCTGGGAGCAGCGACGACGTGTACCCTCCCGCGACCAACTCGTCAACGGACGAATTGGGCCGTATTTCAGAAGGAGATGCAAGCCTTGGCAGTCGGTAGGTTGTCCACAGCGGAAGAAGTAACAACTGCCCAGATCCAGGTAGCCAAAGAAACCGCAAAGACCGAAATCCCAGCATCTACGCAGCGCGAAATACTGCCACAATGACTTCGTGCGATGCGCGACCACAAGAGATGGCTCAGGAAGCTGCCCACGTACTAAGCGTGAGCTAAACACACTGACAGGACGTTTTTCCGAAGAAGTCCACGCCTAGAGTCAAGCACATCGCCCAACATGGGCGATGTGATTGTCCCAGTTTGTGCCTCTCTAGGCGTGGAAGTCAGTCAGTGTCAGTGGACGAAGTCATTGTGGCAGTATTTCGCGCTGCGTAGATGCTGGGATTTCGGTCTTTGCGGTTCTTCGGAAAAACGTCCTGTCAGTGTGTTTAGCTCACGCGGCGATGAAACCAGCCTTTACCAACTTAACCGCCAACTGACCCGGGCCAAAGCGTCAGTCTGTCCACTTCTTAATAGTGCTGGACAAAGAAGTTACTCAGCCCTAGAGAGAGCAGAGTTACTTGCACACCACCAAAAGAGCCCGGTTCCCCCATTGTCTGGGGAAGATTTCATTTCCCCAGCTGAAGTCTTCAAAGCTGTGAGGAGGCTCCAGGGTAAGAAGGCACCCGGTCAGGTCGGGATATCGAATGCCGCCCTGAAGCAGATGCCGGCGAGGGGTTTGGTCTGTCTGACTAGGCTATTTAATAGCATACTGCGCACTGGCCACTTTCCTATGGCATGAAAGACCGGAAAGGTAATTGTTTTGCCCAAGTCAGCAAAAGATCGCCGCCTGCCTGCCAGCTACAGACCCATCACTTTGTTGCCTCACATCGCGAAGTTGTTCGAGCGCCTGCTGTTGCGGAGACTGCACCCTCACCTCGTGGCAAGGAAAGATTCCACGCGGCATTCCACCACGCTCCTGCTCGCGCGTGTGCTCCACCTTCTTGCTGATGAGCACAACACAGGAAGAAGGACAGTGGCTGTCTTCCTGGATATCGAAAGGGAGGGAGGGACTGGAGGGTGTAGACTCAGGACACCGTGGCATTGGAGCAGGAGTACCACAGGGGAGCTGCCTGTCCCCAGCCCTCTATGCCACAGATGACATTCCGGACCTAGATGAAGATCGCCGGCTGCCAGGAAAACGGGGAGTCGAACTGGCCCTCTTCGCTGACGATAGCGCCTATTTTGCCTCCTCTAGAAATGCGTCCATATCTGCGAGCAGAATTCAACATGGGGGATGGCCGTCAATGTCGGGAAGACGGCCGCGCTACTAACCGGTGGACGGCAAAGGGATAGATGACCCGAAGCCGCAACCTACCACGCCGTGAATAGTGGTGGAAGATTGACTTGATTGATTGATTGACATTGCTTGTCTTTTCTGACATCAGCTGTCAAAATCGGATGTTTTGAGTTTCAACAGTTGTCACCTGTCATCTTGGCAGCTGTCATATGAAATGACGTTCTCGATGAGATCTATCCTTTATGTAAAGAAACTACTAGCCTAGGATCAATCGTTTTAAGACTCTTAAAGTTTGACAGCTGTCATATAAAACGTAAATATTGATGAGATCTATCACTTCTGTTAAAAAACTACTAGTCTTCGATCAATAGTTTCAGAGTTATTGCCCTTTTAAGTTTGACAGCTGTCATCCAAAACGAAGATATCAATGAGATCTATCACTTCTGTAAAGAAACTACTAGTCTTCGATCAATAGTTTCAGAGTTATTGCCCTTTTAAGTTTGACAGCTGTCATCCAAAACGAAGATATCAATGAGATCTATCACTTCTGTAAAGAAACTACTAGTCTTCGATCAATAGTTTCAGAGTTATTGCCCTTTTAAGTTTGACAGCTGTCATCCAAAACGAAGATATCAATGAGATCTATCACTTCTGTAAAGAAACTACTAGTCTTCGATCAATAGTTTCAGAGTTATTGCCCTTTTAAGTTTGACAGCTGTCATCCAAAACGAAGATATCAATGAGATCTATCACTTCTGTAAAGAAACAACTAGTCTAGGATCAATAGTTTCAGAGTTATATAAATGAAACAGTAATTATAATAGTTAAGTAGTCAGGGACAAATGTCACATGGTTAGTTTCAATATCCACCACTGGGGGGACAACGGGAATAATTTAGTAGCGCTTGCCCCCACTGGGGGACAACGCTATTTTTTCCCCATTGTCCCCCAGTGGTGGACAAAAAGTGGGGGACAACGGGAATAGACGTAATTTGTCTGTTTGTCTGTCTGTGGTATCGTAGCTCCCAAATGAATGGATCGAAATCGATGCATTTTTTTAATTTAATACTGGAGTTGGCTAGATGTTTCTTATCAAAATCGGTTTAGCAGTTCTCAACACAGCCAGCTCTGGTCAGTCTCTGTGTGGGGATCTGGGGACTTCTGCAGCTAGTATTTTTGAGTTTGTGTTCAAACGTTTCCATGCCATTAGTTTTTGTATCCGTAACCGTCCGTTAATAACCATCATGAGCTCAATGGGGTAATTTGGGTAACCCTGGGGGTGCTCTACCTCGGGGCATTCGCGTATCACTACTTCCTGGGACATTCAGTATCTTGCAAAGTTTACCTTGAACGTGTGCGTAATGTTGTGAAGAACCAAGAAGCCGGTGCTGTTGGCGGCGACGAAGCCCGAGGCCAAGGCGGCGCACACAGGTCCCGATCTACAATTTACGAGGCCAATAATAAAAGTTTACGAAGACTAGAAACTTAACAAAAATACTTTATTTAGCTTCTCCGATAAACAAACAATAGAATCATAAAACAATAAAGCTCGCTAAAGCAACACCGAAGCCGGTGCGAGCGCGGAATGTGTCCCCTTGTATTATACGGCAAACGCGAGTCAGTTGCGCCCGATATCTTGACGGAGTAACTACGCTTGTTTTGTGCTACAGTGCTTATAAATTGTGAGTTTTTAACATGGAGAGTGCAGCGTCAGGTGTGTACTTATAATTAATATTGCATATTAGTTCATTGTTTCATAAATCGAGCAGTAGTAAAATTTTGCGTGGAAAACAAATTTTATACAAAAATATTTTAGATTCACTTGAGTTTGCAGACTTTCAAAAAAAGTTCCACATAGTTCTGTTATCTTTGATAATTTCTTAGAATCTACAACTCGTGACGATTCGAAAAAAGCGAAAAGCCCGTCCCCGTATCTCCCCCTTTGTTAAATAGAGCTCTTTATTTCCAGGTAGCCACGTCGACCCCGTTTCCCGGCAGAGGAAGTTGTATAGGAATGAACTGTTTATATTGTTAAGAGATGAACGTTTTTTTTCTTTTTCGTCATCCAAGTGTAATGAACGATTATTACAATACATAATGGACACGTTTAGTGTAGTTGATCCGTCTGAGACTTTGAAAAAACAGTTAAAAGTGTTTGTTGCAAAACTTTTAGCTAAATGGCGTGACTGTAAATATATGTTCGATCGCTTTAATGGTAAACACGCTAATTGGCTCAGTGAAGAATTTAAGCTCCCGGAACTTCAGCCAACGTCAGCTACACAACAGCCTACTTCTTCGGAAAAGAAGCGAGGTAGACCAAAAAAACTATTTGAAGACAGTTCTCAACGCAGCAGAAGAAGAAAACTGAAGTCGATAGTATCGCGTTTTACTCCAGAAAAGCTTTGTTCAGCTACTGGAGTGAGTCTGGTGAAATCTGGTAAAAGAAAAGCAGCTCAAGTTCTAAAACTTGCGATAAATTCTACTCCGAAAAGGTTGAAGAAAATGGAACAGGCTCACTCATCGTGTTCTGTAAATGTTGTGCAGTACAGTGCTGAAGAAGCATTAGGTCTTATAGTAGACCTTAATTTGTCCAAAAATGAATATGGGATGATGCGTCTAGGTGCCAAGAAAAGAGGTGCTGATATATATCCCTCTTACCATGTGGTCGCAGATAGAAAATCACAGTGTTATCCGCTCAATTTGAGAATTACTGAGACTGAAGCTGTGGTGCCGTTACAAGATCTTTTAGACCACACCATTCAGAGACTGGCACACGTACAGTCAGAAGTAATTCTATCAAACATGGACGGCAACAACGACACTCTGGAAGTATATTATAAGTGGGGCTTAGATGGTAGTGGAGGTCACAGTATATACAAACAAAACTTTTCGAACAACTCAATCTACACTGATTCTAACATATTATTATGTACAATTGTGCCCCTGGAGTTGTCGGAATTGAAAGAAAGACGCAAATCTATTTATTGGAAAAACCAGACTCCATCTTCTACCAGATACTGTCGTCCAATTTCATTTAAATTGAAAAAAGAAAATGACCAAAATACTAAAGAGGAGTACAATGAGATTGAGCAGCAAATAAGGCAGTTGCAGCCAACAACCATTATTCTAGGAGACAGAACGATATACTTTAAACATATACCTATTTGCACAATGCTGGATGGTAAAACAGTGAATGTGTTAACAGAAACAAAAAGTACACAAGCGTGTAACGTCTGTAAAGCCACCCCCACACATATGAACGACTTAGAAAATGTCAAAAAAAGAGTATGTAACGAAAACACATATAAATATGGTATATCCATATTACACGCTCATCTCCGATGCTATGAATATTTATTGCATATATCCTATAAATTGGAGTTGCAGCAATGGCAAGCTAGAGGCAAAGAAGCACAAGAAATGGTGAAAGCACGAAAAAATAAAATCTGCAAAGATTTTTATAAAGAAATGGGACTTGTTGTTGACCAACCAAAACAAGGAGGGGGCAACAATAACGACGGAAACACAGCAAGAATTTTTTTTAAAAACCCTTCTCTGGTTTCTCAAATAACAGGATTGTCAAAAGAATTGATTGAAAGATTCGCAAATATTTTGTGTGTCATTTCCTGCGGACATTACATAGATGAAGAGAAATTTAGGACATATAGTATCGCCACAGCTGAAATGGCGGTCAATCAATATGTTTGGTACAAAATGAGTGCAAGTGTACATAAACTTTTAATCCATGGTGCTGATATTATTAAATCGCTGCCATTGCCAGTAGGTCAATTATCAGAAGATGCGATAGAAGCAAGTCACAAAAATTACAAAAAATTGAGACAATATCACTCACGGAAAACGTCCAGATTAGACACAAATATAGACATTCTCCATTGGATGCTTGTATCTTCGGATCCTGTCGTGAATAGTCACAGGGAAAAACCCAAGAAACGAGGAGAGAAATATAATGACATTGTTATAGGAATGTTGCGGATGCCCACATATCTATGTGGCGAAGAGGTTGAAGACAGCGACCATGAAGACTAATGATGATGTGGACACATAGGATAGAAACTAACTTAAGGACTTTTGTACATATTGTACAAAAGTCCTTAAGTTACTACTACTACTATAAATAAAGTTCTGTATATATTTTATTTTTATTTTTTGTTGTTACTGTCCTCTCCAAACTGTATTTCTACCTTCTAACAGTAATAAATGTTATAATACTTAATTAACAAGTCAAAAAAATAAAATAAAACTATACATTATTTTTGGCCTCGTAAATTGGCAATCGGGCCCTGTGTGCGGCGCCCGAGCCGCTGAACGAGCCCCGCGGTCTGATGCGGTCGAGCACGCAGCAGGAAACTGAGGCGACGCCTTCAGCCACCGGCAGCTGCACGCGCCGTGTCTCCTGTGGAAGCGTCGCCGACGAGAGCATTTATTTCGACAGCATCGAAGATTTTGAGTATATATATACCAATATTATAAATGTTTATATCGAGCGGAAAATTACTTATTGCTGTACCGAGTGCTTAGATTAGAGCCTCTAAAAACTCGAATGTAGCAAGGATTCACTTGAGCGAGTGTGCAAAATCCGTTCAGCCGTTTGAGAGTGAAGTAAAATGATGATGATGATGATGAAAAGTATCCCATATGTTATTCCGGAGTTTATGCTATCTCCATTCCAAATTTCATCAAAAATCCGTTCAGCCGTTCGAGAGTGAAGTAAAATGATGGTGATGAAAAGTATCCCACGTGTTATTCCAGGGTATAAGCTATCTTCATTCCAATTTTTATCAAAATACGTTCAGCCGTTAGAGCGTGAAGGAGTAAAAAATTTACACACACACACTAAAACAAACACATACAAAGATTCGCCGTTATAATATTAGTGGGATGAATCGTGATTCATGAACCTAAAAAAATAGTGCAATAATGGATTTCAATACTTACGTTCCGCACTGTAAAATTGTGCAGTAATGGATTTCTATACTTACTTTCCGCACTGTAAAACTGCAGTAATGGATTTACAATAGTGATATTAATGTGTAGCAGGAAGAAACCTAGTCACAATTGTGTTTAGGTGACTAAAACATAAGCAGAAAGCACTTCTTTTCTGCTCATCATATAAACAGTGCAGAAAGTAAATATGGAAATACATTATTTCACAGTTTTTTTAGTTTCATCACACTAATATTATAAAGGCGAAAGTGTGTATGTGTGTACCGCTCAGACGGATTTTGATGAAATTTGAAATGGAGATTGGTAAGGATCCTATCAGATAGAAAAAGTTCACGCGTTCGAGCGGTCTCCGTTCGCGTTCTGCGTACGAGTGAAGAATGCTTGCTGTCTGGGTATGTCTATATAAAGTAACGCAACGCAACGAACGCAGAACAAGAACGTGTGATCGCTTTCTATCTGATAGGATCCTAATACCTGATACTTTTCATCATCATCTTTCATCAGTCATTACAGCGGTGCCAGATTGACTACCGGTACATCGAAGTGTTGAAGTGTTTGTATAGCAAGGCCGCCATGACTGTCCGTCTTCAGGATCGAAGCACGAATTCTGTGCAGTTGCAAAAAGGAGTGAGACAGGGAGACTTATTTCTCCGAAACTGTTCACCTATGGACTGGAAGAGGGTATATTCAATCTTCTGAACTGGAGCTGATATGGTGTTAACATCAATGGCGAATACATGACTCACCTTCGATTTGCTGATGATATAGTCATCATGGCAGAAACCCTGGAAGACCTAAGCACAATGCTCAGTGACCTCAATATTGTTTCCCAACAGGTGGGTCTTAAAATGAACATGGGTAAGACGAACATAATGTCAAAGCCCCATGTCGTACCCATGCTGGTATATGTTGGGAACAATATTATCGAAGCTGTTGATCACTATGTCTACTTAGGTTAGACGATCCAACTAGGTAGATCCAACTTCGAACAAGAGGTCAACCGACGAATCCAACTCGGATGGGCAGTGTTCGGGAAATTATGCCATATCTTCTCGTCGCAGAGCCTCAAAACGAAAGTTTATAATCAGTGCGAGTTGCCAGTGATGACATACGGCACTGAGACGTGGTCGCTAACTATTGGTCTCACACACAAGCTCAGAGTTGCGCAGCGTGCAATGTAGAGAGCTTTGCTTGGTGTTGCACTACGTGATAGAATCCGAAATGAGGAAATCCGTAGAAGTTACCGACATAGCTCTCAGAGTTTGCAAGTTGACAATGGGCAGGCCATATAGTTCGCAGAACTGACAACCGCTGGGGAATAAAGGTTCTCGAATGGCGACCACGAACAAGCAAGCGAAGTGTGGGGAGACCCCCCACATGATGGACCGATGGACCATTGGACATTGTAGCCATTGCAGGAAGTCGTTGGATGGAGGTGGCACAAGATTGCTCGTCATGGCGCTCTTTGGGGGAGGCCTATATTCAGCAGTGAACTTCGAAAGGCTGAAATGATGATTGAAATAACTGATTGAGTATTGGTTCGGATTTTTTGGACGTACCTACGTTTGGTCTAGTGGCTGGTCACCCTAACTACGAAATCAAACGGTCGCGGGTTCGAATCCCGCAAGATGCAATCAAATCACTAGTTTGATGAGCAGTTTTTTTTGGTTCCAAGTAATATTTGTATCTAAGTATGTTTATCCGTTATCTAGTGCCCATAATATAGATTATACTAGTTTGTGTCTGGATAATTGATGTCAGTTCTTCCGAATATATTTTTTTTTCCTCTGGATAAGCTTGCGGCGCTTTGTCAACTCGGGCTTGTTGACAAACTCGGGCTTGCGGTTGCTTCGGCTACGAGTCGCAGGCGCCCCGCTTGCCTCTCGTGGCTTCTCTCCAAGGTGTATTCCCAGTACTCCCGCTATAGTTGTCCCGTGTCGACGAGACTCCTGGAGTTTGTCTTCCCAGAGGTTCATTAAACACTACTTAAATTCCCGACCCGACCCCGATTTGTTATTTTTGTCTCGATATCTACATGATGGACTACGAAATGAAACACTTGTACCAGGCCAGTCGCACTCCGCAACAAGTACAAATATTATAGCTACACTTTGCGGCCGTAATATTGCGGTTCATTCAGTAGAGTGTCAAGCGTGCGCTCGATGAGTCGCGCGCCATGTGCTTACGATAAAGTACCTACTTACGTAAAGTTTTTATCAAATTTTATTATTTTCTTAATTATGAGTAGGTACCTACCAATTAGAAACCTAGAAGGTACTGCATAGCATTCGGTCTGGCAAGTCTCGTAAACTACCTACATACTGACATTTTATTACGTAGGTAGCCATTTCTTTTTTATTAATTATTAAGCATGGAATTCAGACAGGCACCTTTTATTCATCAAAGTGCAATACCTATTAAGTTATAATCTAATAATGAGGTACTAGGTATATTCTGATAAGAATGTCATTATACAATGTGTCTGGTCACCGGTGTCGGAGACTTAAGGGGGGGACTATATGGGGACTATATGGGGATTTTTATCGACAAATCACTATCTCGATTTTCTCTTGGCCTCTCCATACTAAAATGGCAGCCATTTTGTTTTTTTTACTTCGCAGCTCAGACGCCTACACTGATTTAATCATTGCTATCGATGTAGACGTCTTAGGAAGACGAAAGAGGTATCATTTGAAAGCTAACAATGAAGACAATCAATTTATGATACATTTTAGTCAATATCTTTTTCACAAAATAACATAACAAAATAAAAATCGTATTTATTTATTGCATTTTTTTTAGTTTTTTAAATTTTTTATGAAAACTAACCTGTCAAGCTATTTTTTTTTAATTGTATTATCATAGTACAAGATATTTCCATTAAAATAAATCTTACATCAAGGTCATAAGTTAAATATTTTCGAAGCTATGATGGTTTAAATATGACCCTTAAAAACTCTATTAATAGCACACGTCAAAGCTATGATGATTGGGATGGGAAAAGGCAAGAAAAGAACAAAGTAAAACCATTAATTATCATTTATTAATTTAATACCATCTAACTAGGTACTACAGCCACGATTCAAAATGTCCTCCGTTTTGTTTTAGACAAGCAGTTGCCCTAATTGACACATGTTGTGTAGCTCTTTTTATCATGGCTTTGTCCGCCCTCATTACATCCCCGACTTGTAATATTTTTTCAATTAGTTCTTCTCTTGTGTTGGGCACGTTAACGTACACTTTCTGCTTTATTGTGCCCCATAAAAAATAATCTAGGGGTGTCAAATCCGGGGAACGCGGCGGCCAAGCAATTGTCCCACCTCGTCCAATCCATGTTGGATATGTGTTGTTTAAGTAATTTCTCACATTTACCGCAAAGTGTGCCGGAGCTCCATCTAATTGGAGTATCATTCTTGCCCTATACGTCAATGGCAATTCGCTTAATGCGTCTTGATAGTCATTCTGCAGGAATTCCAAAAATCTTGGGCCATTTAATGTAGCGGGCAAAATAAGAGGCCCAATAAGGATATCGTCTATCATTCCAGCCCAAACATTTACCGAAAACTTGTGCTGAAAGCTACTGGGTCTCACTGCATGCGGGTTTTCTTGGAGCCACAGGTGCTCGTTCCGATGATTTGTGTATCCAGATTTTGTAAAAGTTGCTTCATCGGTCCACATAATCCTCTTTAAAAAATTGGGATTGGATCGCGCTTCTCGTAATATCCACGAAGAAAAAACTGTCCTTCGGGCGACGTCAGGTCCAATTAAATCCTGGACTCTTCTAAAATGGAATGGATGCAATCCTTGCCGTTTTAAAATCTGCCAAACTGTCCATTTCGATAGACCGAGTCTAATCGCAATGCGACGGACACTCAGTTGTGGGTCTTGCGTTATTAAATCCAACACCTCTTCTTCCTCTCGCGGAGACACCAAACGAGTACGTTCGTTAGCGGGTCTTCTTATTCCATATTCGGAGAGATTCGAGTGCAATCTGATGAACGTGCGAGCATTCGGCGTAGGTCTATCAGGGAATCTTCTCGCATACTCTCTTACAGCAGCATTCGCGTTCCCGTCGCAAAATCCATACACAAAATGGATGTTGGCCACGTCGCGGCTTGAAAAACGACGCTCTTCCATTTCAGTTAACGAAAGTTAACTAAAATAACAAAACGAGTCCAAAACACAAAGCAGAGGTTAGAAAATAGCAACGCACAGTACTTCGGCAGATAAGAATGTAATCACAACGCTAGGCGAGGGACGACTACCTGTAATTGTATCCTGACCTGAGTAGAGCCGCAATTTTGTCTCATTCACACCCTATAAATGTCTCTTTCTAACATGTTGTCAAAGAACAGCTGCCTGTCTTACGACACGCCAATTGAATGTGGGGTCTTGAGTCTATTGTTTGACGTGTGCTATTAATAGAGTTTTTAAGGGTCATATTTAAACCATCATAGCTTCGAAAATATTTAACTTAGGACCTTGATGTAAGATTTATTTTAATGGAAATATCTTGTACTATGATAATACAATTAAAAAAAAATAGCTTGACAGGTTAGTTTTCATAAAAAATTTAAAAAACTAAAAAAAATGCAATAAATAAATACGATTTTTATTTTGTTAATATTGTTATGTTATTTTGTGAAAAAGATATTGAATAAAATGTATCATAAATTGATTGTCTTCATTGTTAGCTTTCAAATGATACCTCTTTCGTCTTCCTAAGACGTCTACATCGATAGCAATGATTAAATCAGTGTAGGCGTCTGAGCTGCGAAGTAAAAAAAACAAAATGGCTGCCATTTTAGTATGGAGAGGCCAAGAGAAAATCGAGATAGTGATTTGTCGATAAAAATCCCCATATTTAACCCCCCTTAAGTCTCCGACACCGGTGACCAGACACATTGTATATTATGTAGTTAATAGAACTATCAACGTTTAATTTGTCGGGGCTGGTTGTTATTTTGCATAATGTTCAGTCTATGTCTTTCATATAATGAATCTAGCCCTCTTCTGTTAAATCACACAGTAGTTTTAATCACGTTCGAATACAAAGGCCTGGCGGAGACGACTGCCGACGGAGGGGGGCGCTCGGACAGCCGCTCTACAGTTTTACTTAATTGGCTAAGTATTGGTAAGGTCAGTCGGGGTAAGTGCGATATACTTTTAACAAAGATGAATTCAACTGCAAATATTTAGGTTTCTTTAGTAGTTTGCCATCAAATTAAGTATTATATGATAATTTGTTTCATTGGCAACGAATATATGTATAGCTTGTGGAATTTGGACCAATTTTACTAAGATATTTACTTGTTTATAGTAAGTTACTCCACTAGACGCACTTACCCAACCAAATGAGGCAAGTGCGTCTGTTCGATAAAATACTTCTAAAATCTTCATTATAACATTTTGTTAAAAATTTACCAATACAATTTGAGCCCTACTAGATTATGCATTCTGACCTTTTCTATGATCAATATTGGGTTGAATACAACTTAAAAAATAAATTAGGGGCAAGTGCGCCACACTTTTTCATGACAGGGGTAGAAACCTTTTTTCGAGTAGTGCATGTACTTAAATGTTATAATATTTGCTATAGTTAGGAGCACCAAAATAGAAGCATTAGGTATAAAACCAGTTTGGAATCTAATATCAATTCCGAGCTCCCAATAAAAGTTTCTTTTTTTATTTTATCTTGTACCGAGATTGAAAAAGAAAACATCGATTTATTCAGATTTCTTTTGAAGTATAAGTACTTATTTGGAACTGGAAATCGAAAGAAGAAACTACATAGTTACAGATAATGGTTCTTTTAGATTGTTAATGAATATTGAATTACCTAGTTAGGCACTTAAGTATCTAAAACAAGAACTGTATCTAAACAAAACCTCTTTCAAAACATTAATATTCTTTGACTTACAATTTAGAATCATAAACTAAAAAATAAAATCAGTTTAGTTATAGGTAATGCCACTTTAAACATCAATATATATTAAACTGTAACTGTCTACAACAACTTTCCAAACATTAACATTCTTTGACTTACAAATTTGGAACCATAAACATAAAAAAATAAAATCTGTTTAGTTATTGCTATTGCACTTTCAATATCAAAGGTTTATAATAAACTGTAATTGTCTTCTTTCATAATCTATAAATATATCACCACTAGTTTCAAAAAAAAACTCGTAATATGCAAAATAAAGGTTATTATGAACTTACCAAAAATGTTTGCTATTTCTGACTTGAGGCAAGTGCGAGATAGAGACGCGCTTGCCCCATCAAGGTGTGACGCACTTTCCTCTTTGTATAATTTAAAAGCTATAATTTTCAAATTACAAAAACTCGATATTTCACTAAATATTACAAAAATAATTACTTAAAATGTGAAGAATAACATTTATTAAATAACCTTATCTTAATTGATTCACAGAAAATACCAATAATGTGAAGATTTTTACAGTTTTATGTCACGTTAGTCATATCTGAAGCTTAGCTCATATGACACTGGAAACACAGTGGCTTTTTATGTTAACCCAAGACGAGACACGCCATCTAGGATTTAATTTTGAAACTTAAGTTGTGTCGGGCTTTAAGGAAAGATGTCGTTTTATTGGAATACTCAACTGGTTTCTGAGATTTTGGTGGTGGAGGCACTTGCCCCGTAGAGGCACTTCCCCGACTGACCTTAGTAGTTATTTTGTAAGTTAGTAATATATCACTACACATTCCCCCTCTTTAATAAAAAAAAACCATTAAGGGTAAAATTCCAAAAAACGTCCAAAATTTCATTTTAAAAACAATAAAAAAATTACAGCTTAAAACATTCAACTTAACTTAAAACAATACGTATGTATCTGAAATATGAATAACACGGTAATATGAATAAGACCCATATTTCTGCACATACAACCATTTACTTAACAATAAATACGAGTAAGTACATGTTACAATAACTAATTGCAAATATGCTAAACTAATAGTACGTTACTGCCGCGGTCTGTAATGACTGCGTTGCTGGCAGCGATGATGATGGCCGAGAGCGTAGCTAAGTTAAGTTCGAGGCCATCACAGCGCGGTCAGCATTGCAGCCCTTGATGGCCAAGCTGGAATGAAGGCCGAGACCGAAGGTCAAGGCCTTTATAGCGCGGACAGCAAGGGCTGCAATGATGGCCAAGCTTGAAGGCTGAGAACTTACCTAACTAAGCAAAGCTCGAGGCCATCATAGCTTGGCCAGCAGGGCAGTCATTGCGGACCAAGGCTTGTATAGTGCTTTACTCAAACAATGCGAGGTATTTAAATAAAACCAGCTTAGTATAATAAGAATTTACTCAAACAATGCAACAACAAAGAAAACAACAACGACAACGACAACAACAACGACCACAACAACAGAAACAGAAACAAAAACAGAAACAACAACAACAATCACGATCACATCAGCTTTCAAACAGAAATAAAAACATCAAAATCGGTCCATTCGTCTGGGAGCTACAACGCCTCTCTTTTCGCGTTCGGGGTAAATAAACCCACGGAATAAATAATAGTACTACGACAAAAGACGACAATAATGGATTTTCAAAGGAAATTGCTGGCCGCAAAACACGGCAATAATGAAATTCCATAAAACTTTGCTGGCGCCTATAATACTTATATACTTATGTAGTTTCGTGCATCTTTTTACAACTATACTAAATTACGATACATTTGTACGTTATTCAATATACTACTCGAATTATACGTCATTTTGAAAATGGATCGGCGTTCGTACGACTCGTCCTTTATATATGTCACTACAAATTAATAAAAATAAAAATTTAATTAGTAAAAAAATAATACATTATTACATAATTGTTTATTATGTTACAATATCTGAATCATATCATATCACAGAATAATTAGTAGTACAAGTACCTAGTTATATCTTGATACAACCCTGCCGAGCGAAAAAGTGACAGAAGCGATTCTGAAACGGTTAGAGCAATGGAAGCTCTCGCGCGTTGTAACGCGCGGTATTAACTGCTATCAATAACAGCCGGGATCGACTACGTAACGTGCTCTCCGAAGCACGGAGCGATGGAAAACCGCACATAACAGAATAATTAAAAGTGGATTAATACACCAATTTATCTATTGTTACCAAATTGCACGTTTGTCCGTCTATAAAGTATCATCTGTGAAACACATGGCACGTCCAATACCAGTAGTCCAGATAATGAACCTCTGGGAAGAAAAATACACCAAGTCTAGACGTCAACCAGCCGCCGCCCAGCCGTGACCGGGTTGACAACTCGACGATGCGGTGCCGAGGCTGGTCTGGTTAGGTGTGCGGTGAACTTTAGGGGTCTCAAGGTGACTAATACAATTATGCTAATTTTCCCCTATACCCTCTTCTTCCTCTCCTTTTTTCTTACCACGATTAATCAATTTTACTCTAATATTTTCTCTAAAAAAACTAATCGAATTAATATACCAGTTATGTAATAAAAATGAATGAACTTAAATGTTACATATCTTATCTTGATCTGTGAAGGGACGAAGAGCCGGCGCTGGAGGGAGCGGATGGGCCGCTGGAGAAGCCCCGCTACCCGGAGCGTCCGTGCGCGTCTTTCGCGGACACTGGGGCGTCACCCGCTGGTGGCATATCCGTTCCGCACCGCATCGCGTTTTTCAATTACAATTTAGGGTAAGTATAGGTACGAGTATACCTTTAAAACAGTACCGTGATGCATTCGATTATATCGCTAATTGCCTATATCTAGCGAATAGTGTAAAAACATGACGACGACGACTTGCGAAAGGCGACTGGTAGCGACTGGATGAGAAGAGCCGAAGATCGGGTAAAGTGGCGTTCACAAGGAGAAGCCTCCATCCAGCAGTGGACGGATACGGGCTGATGATGAACCTGAAACTGATTTAGATTCAAAGAAGATTAATTATTACATTTTTTCAGCACAAAGGAATCACGTTAGATGCGTGATTTTTTTGATACGTGATTACATGTTAATGATTGTGTTTTACAGTTAGGTAGTTGCCATTTAGTACGTGTATGTTTTAATTTGATACGTGATTACATGTTAATGATTGTGTTTTACAGTTAGGTAGTTGCCATTTAGTACGTGTATGTTTTAATTTGATACGTGATTACATGTTAATGATTGTGTTTTACAGTTAGGTAGTAGCCATTTAGTACGTGTATGTT
Organism: Alsophila aescularia; assembly: GCA_946251855.1. Taxonomy (NCBI): domain Eukaryota; kingdom Metazoa; phylum Arthropoda; class Insecta; order Lepidoptera; family Geometridae; genus Alsophila; species Alsophila aescularia. Next base: position 102,767,347 of record OX276373.1, read on the forward strand.
TTAATTTGATACGTGATTACATGTTAATGATTGTGTTTTACAGTTAGGTAGTTGCCATTTAGTACGTGTATGTTTTAATTTGATACGTGATTACATGTTAATGATTGTGTTTTACAGTTAGGTAGTTGCCATTTAGTACGTGTATGTTTTAATTTGATACGTGATTACATGTTAATGATTGTGTTTTACAGTTAGGTAGTTGCCATTTAGTACGTGTATGTTTTAATTTGATACGTGATTACATGTTAATGATTGTGTTTTACAGTTAGGTAGTTGCCATTTAGTACGTGTATGTTTTAATTTGATACGTGATTACATGTTAATGATTGTGTTTTACAGTTAGGTAGTTGCCATTTAGTACGTGTATGTTTTAATTTGATACGTGATTACATGTTAATGATTGTGTTTTACAGTTAGGTAGTTGCCATTTAGTACGTGTATGTTTTAACTTAGTGCTGTCTTATTATTATTATTATCAACCCATATCGACCCACTGCTAGGCAAAGGCCACTCCTTCCAGTTGTTCCGGTCTATTGCTTTAGTTCGCCATTCTTTCTCGTACGCGTCAAGTTCGTCGCGCCACCGTCGCTCGTCTAGGCCGGCCACGCTGTCGCTTGACGTCTTGCGGGATCCATTCCGTGATGGATTAAGCCCACAGCTCGTCTGACGTACGGCAGACGTGTCCAGCCCAGTCCCGTTTAAGCATGGCTGATTTTTGAGCTACGTCGGCGATCTGGGTCTTGATGGTCTGCCAGTTTTACTCCCAAGATACTGCGCTCCTTCGCTCGCTGGCAAACTTCGAGCGTAGACCTTTATTGAACAGTGAGTCTGAGCGCCGTATGTGAGGATGGGGAGAATTCACGCGTCCATGAGTTTACGTTTTAGGCACATGGGTAAGTTACCCATCATTAAGTCTTTCATGGCCCAATAGTTACTCCACGCGTTTTCGGTGCGTCTAGCAAATTGTTTGTCTTGTCTCGCCTGGAAGGAGACTATTTGGTCGAGATATACGTAATCCTGGACATATCCAATCTTCACATCCCCTAAGCATACCTTGCGCTTGTTCATATTGAGTCCGAACTCGAGGCTTGCTTTCCTTAGGTCTTGAAGCATTTGTTGTAACTCTGTGGCTGTAGTAGAAAACTAGACAATTTCGTCGGCAAATCGGTTGGTTAACCTCTGATTGTCAACAACAACGCCGTTTCTCTCCCAGCCAACAGCCAGCTTTTTGAAGTACCACACAGCACCACAGTACATATATAGTCCTCTATATATGTATTGTGACAGTACACATACAAGACCACCATACCATGACTATTTTTTTACGCATCCAATAATACTACAATTGTTTATATCGGTCGTTCGTGTGAGTGTCGAAACCGATTTTTATGCTCTCCTGTAGATTTACGATTTTGATATTATCGCTTTATTCGGTTTGAACGTTGATTTGTTTCAGCATGGCCAGCAGCTCCAATATCAAGCGTGGCTTCGGTGCGCCAAATCCCCAGTTCTCGGTGGGTAATAAGTGCATCTTCAATACCATACAAATCCTTCAGCGCATGCGCATCGCATAATATTTGAATACTCACATTTGCCGATATTTTTACGAGGTAACAAGTTTTCACAAAAATGCTTTCAATACTACGCGTTTTTACAGTAGGTACTATATACTACAATTACTCAGCCTTACTACTTATCTAATAGATTGCCTTTAAATAATTATACTTAATTATTTACGCGAAAATTAAGAAAATACTATAGATAGTGAAAGATATAAAGACAAAAAAAATGCTATGAAAATAATGAATAATAAGTATTGGAACTTGTTTCAGGTACTCCGCGGCGACAGTTCATTTCTGAAATACTTCGGGTAAGGGTTTTATACAAATACGTATAACATTAATATTTTGGGCAAACTATACTTGTACACTGATGCACGTAGGCCTCTCACAACGCACGTGCACGCCCGCCCCTGAGCTCGGTCTTCAGCTCCCCACAACTTTAAAACCCATCTTCACCATCATGCAGCCTATACTTGTACACTGATGCACGTAGGCCTCTCAACGCACGTGCACGCCCGCCACTGAGCTCGGTCTTCAGCTTCCCGCAACTTTAAAACCTATCTTCACCATGATGCAGTCTATACCTGTATACTGATGCACGTAGGCCTCTCACAACGCACGTGCACGCCCGCCACTGAGCTCGGTCTTCAGCTCCCCGCAACTTTAAAACCCATCTTCACCATCATGCAGCCTATACTTGTACACTGATGCACGTAGGCCTCTCAACGCACGTTCACGCCTGCCACTGAGCTCGGTCTTCAGCTCCCCGCAACTTTAAAACCCATCTTCACCATCATGCAGCCTATACTTGTACACTGATGCACGTAGGCCTCTCAACGCACGTGCACGCCTGCCACTGAGCTCGGTCTTCAGCTTCCCGCAACTTTAAAACCTATCTTTACCATGATGCAGTCTATACCTGTATACTGATGCACGTAGGCCTCTCACAACGCACGTGCACGCCCGCCACTGAGCTCGGTCTTCCGCTTCCCGCAACTTTAAAACCTATCTTCACCATGATGCAGTCTATACCTGTATACTGATGCACGTAGGCCTCTCACAACGCACGTGCACGCCCGCCACTGAGCTCGGTCTTCAGCTTCCCGCAACTTTAAAACCTATCTTCACCATGATGCAGTCTATACCTGTATACTGATGCACGTAGGCCTCTCACAACGCACGTGCACGCCCGCCACTGAGCTCGGTCTTCAGCTTCCCGCAACTTTAAAACCTATCTTCACCATGATGCAGTCTATACCTGTACACTGATGCACGTAGGCCTCTCACAACGCACGTGCACGCCCGCGTCTGAGCTCGGTCTTCAGCTCCCCGCAACTTAAATTTAAAACCCATCTTCACCGCATTTTTAAATCCAAAATAAATGAATTCGGTCAGTGTGCAAATTGCGAGATATATTTTGAAATATATTGCCATATCTTTGAATTTCAAATGTTATTTATGATTGTCAAGCAGGCAGTCGCCGTTGGAGACCGAGAAGAAGGATCGGGGGCCGGCGCTGGGCGGTTGTAATCCTGAGGTGCTGCCAGAGGAGCCGGCGGAGGAGCCCAGCTGCCCACCGACGTGCCATGATCGCTTTCTTGATGTTATTTTCATAAATAATAATTTACGGTAAGTAGGCACACGTGACGTCGGCTCCTGATCCCGGTAGAATCTCTGTGGTGATGATATTAGCTAAAGTAGTGCGTACCTGACCGTCATCACTATGCTCAAAATGAAAAATCCACATTGTAAAGGGATCCAATCCATCCAATAATCTATACTTATAATAAAACAATAAGAACGAAAAAGTCTGTCCAAAGAAGATAATTTAAAAAAATATGGTCTAGGGTACTTAAAATAAGCTGAGAATATAACATTTTTCTAATTCGTGTCTGTCTGTTTGTTCGTGCATCACGTAAAAACTACTGGCCCGATTGCGATGCGGTTTTCACTGTTGGATAGCTGAGGGTTTGACTTAAAAACTGGGGTACTTAGTATCTTAATCCGATCAATCGATAAAAAAAAATTGACGGTTAAAGGAATTTTGATCAAATGTTGGTACATTGGTATTTTTAACATAGAGAAATGACCACGCGTGCGACGCCGCGGGTACAGCTAGTGTATTATAAGAAACTAATTTACCGTATTCAACCACACCAGCATTTCCCTGTGCATTATCACCGCCTACTTCGATCTCCAAGACTTATGAGTCTTTAGCACACAAGTAGCTTACAGCCACAAGCCACAAGTAGCTTTAGGAAGCTACTTGTGGCGTTGTAAGGGGAGGCCGATGTTTAGCAGTGGACTCTTAGTTACCGGCTGATGATGAAACACAACATCTACACTAACATTATAAAGAGGTAAAGTTTGTTTGTTACCGCTAATCTCTTACTATTCCTCTGAAAATTATTTCACTAATAGGAAGCTACATTACCCCGAGTGACATAGCTATGTTACATAACAAGCAAATTATTATTTAATAATACCGACAACAAGCACAAATTAAACATTTATATAGCCCCCCCCCCCCCCCCCCCATTATAGCTTAGAACCATCTCGTTTACCTCAGCTTTAAAACATTAAAAAACCGCAGCTAAATTGATCCATTCGTTTGGAAAATACGATTCGCACCCCCTTTTCTCGACTTCCCCATTCCCCCCCCCTCATTATAGCTAAGAATCATCTCGTTTACCTGAGCTTTCATATATAAAAAACCGCAGCTAAATCGGTCCATTCGTTTGAAAGATATGATTTTCACCCCCCCCTTTTCTCAACTCCCCTCCCCCACTCCCTTCTATATAGCTAAGAACCATCTGGATCACATCAGTATTCAAACATAAAAACCTCATCAAAATCGGTCTATTTGTTTGGGAGCTACGATCATCACCTCCATCCTCCCCCCCTCCCCCTTCCTCCGTTATAGCTAAGAACCATCTCTACTACCTCAGCTTTCAAATATTAAAAAACCGCAGCTAAATCGGTCCATTCGTTCGAAAGCTACGATACGCACAGCCCCTCCCCCCCACCGCCTCCATTCCCCCTTTATAGCTATGAACCATCTCGTTTACCCTAGCTTTCAAACAGAAAAAACAACAGCTAAATCGGTACATTTGTTTGGAAGCTACGATTTTCATCCGCCTTTTCTCACCTCCCCCCCCCCTTCCCCCCTCTCCCTCCCTATATATCTACGAACCATCTCTATCACATCAGATTTCGAACAGAAAAAACCGCATCCAAATCGGTCCATTCGTTTGGGAGCTACGATGCCACAGCCAGACATACGCACATTCACACACACAAACACACAGTGATACACACCCTAAACTTATAACACCCTTTTACACCATTTTTTTATGACGATGTTTTGCAGAGCAGGTTTTGATAAATTCTGCGTTACCCGTTCTTTATGTTCCTATTATTACTTTATTATGTGATGTAATAGTGCAAAGACGCGTCAATGTACATAATATTGTTACGCTGGTCGGTTCTTAGAAAAACAGTAGGTATACTAAAATGTTCGAGTAGCCGCGGACGGATTACGCAATACCTACATTTAAAGGAACATTCTGGAACACACCAGTTGCACGTAGGTACCTACAGAAGTTTCCAGAGCGCGCGGTAGTTAGGTACAAACGGTCGTGGCGCGGCAACATCAAAGTCGCCGCCGGCCTTAGGTACCACAGGCACGGCGTGACATCAAAGGTGCCACCGACCTAGAAAGTTAATTTTTGGTGTAATTGGCGTACATTAATTTTATCCGGACCCCAGCTTGTAACAATTTGGTGTCAGAAGCGAGGATAAAATAATGCTGGCTACACCAAAGCAGGAGACAGCCCGCATGAGAACGAGAAGCCAACGAGAGAGGGAGGTGGACGAAAGACGGTTTGGTTCGCCATTACGAGTGCCTGGGGGTAGTGACAATCAACCAACCACGGAGTTGGACGCTGCCGCGGCTGCCGGACCATCCAACGATCCATCTGCAGATTCTCCGTCTTCTGTAGCCCCGTCTTCATTTGACCTTTCGGGCTTAATGGCATTGCTCCAGGAGCAGGCACACCGGCAGGAGGAGCAGCCTCGTTGGCTGGAAGAGCAGTCGCTTCGTGATAAAGAGGAGCAGACTCACTGACAGGAGGAGCAGACTCGCCGACAGGAGGCGCAGGCTCGTCGGCAGGAAGAACAAACTGACTTCATAAAAGACCTGCATGCAACTTTTGGGAAAGAATTCAACGATGTAAAGGAGCACGTCCTAGGGCATGCAAACCGGATAACCGAAAGACCCGAATAACCGGCTGATTTGAAACTCAGATTTTTAAGATTGAAAACCCGGGTTTTTCGGGGTTTTCGAGTTTTTTCATTTATGATGTTTTATGTATAATACTACAACATTAATAATGAATTAAACTTCTCAATAACTTACTGCTTCCCTATTTCTACTCTATTGACTGAATAAAGTGGACTGATATTAGGACAGATATTAAATATTAGGTAATAGGGAGTAATATATTGTTACCTGTTAGGCTTTGGTCTGACGTCACTCTATCAGTGAAGCACTGCGAGCACTACGAGACTACGGGAGTCATCTGGTAACGGCGGATTTTATAGAACACTACTTTTTCCTCCCGCGACTTCGGCCGCGCGGACTACTGTTTTTCGCGAGAAAAAACATCCTATGTTCTGCTAAACCAATGCAAAAAAGGTATAGCAAAATATATAGCATAGACGACATTGTAGCCATCGCAGGAAATCGGTGGATGGAGGTGGCACAATATCGCTCGCCATGGCACTCTTTGGGGGAGGCCTATGTTCAGCAGTGGACTTCTAAAGGCAAATAGGGCGCATATCGGCTGCCTCAGCTGCCTGGGACAGTATTGACTTGGCATTCGGAACGAAACGATCAAAGTGATTAGAAGCGAGTAATCAGTGATAATTGATAAGAGTGTACAGTCGAGTTAAAAAGTGTTTGAGTATTATTTGTCAGTTTTTCTTTTTGTGGTTTATCAAATGAAGGTGTTAATTTTTGGTGTAATTACCGTTCATTAATTTTATCCGAACCCCAGCTCGTATCAATATTTTGTATTAAGAAATGTTTAGATAAACTCTCAACTACTTGAGCGAAGCCGGTCGCTAGTTTTTTTATAGAGCAAGCTGACCAACACAACGGTACTCTTTCAAGTAGATTTAAACACAAATTAATAGTTACAGCCTCCATAATAATTAAAAATGTTTAAAAATTGTTATATCAGTAAAATCTTAAATTAAAAATGGTGGATATGTCAGTATAATCTTTAAAATGACCGCTACTTACTTCAATTTTGCCACTGTCTGAAATACATACACTTAATACTCCGATCGCAAGCTGGACGCGTTGGTTTTGCCACTGTCTGAAATACATACACTTAATATTTCGATCGCAAGCTGGACGCGTTGGTTTTGCCACTGTCTGAAATACATGCACTTAATACTCCGACCGCAAGCCGCGTTGGTTTTGCCCAACCTTTAGTTACAAATGGAACCCGCATTGCTACTTTGATCAAATTAGTTAGGAAGAATTATGTAAAATGGTTTAAAATACTTTATTGATATTAGGCGATTCCTAATATCAATAAAGTATTTTAAACCATTCCAAGTAGCTCGCCGCCTTGCAACCAGTGAACGTGAGTCGGGCTATTGGCTGCAGGTGATCCCTTCGACCAATATTGGAACGTTCGTGGTTCATGGATGACACCAGCTTTTCAACAGCAATCGGTTTGCGTCTGGGCATCTCCAGAACAGAACCTCGCAACTGCCTGCTGAGGTGAGGTTGATCGTTTAAATCACCATGGCCTATCCTATCGCCGCAGTGCAGGACGACTCGCGCCACGCCGCCTTGAATGAAAAAAGGATCCATTTTATTTTAAAAGAAAAGATAAAACAAATACAGAGCCTCTCATAAAGCAGCCTGATGAAACATTTTTTCGTCCCTAAAAACAGACAATCAAACCTTTAAATTGTTCATCAGAATATAGCTAGTGTCATATCCAAGAGAGATGTCTTGGATGTAACAATTTCAGAACTACATGACCAAGGTAAAAAACCAGACATACTTTGTATGTCAGAAACATTTATTGGATTGGGTAATGAAGGTAGTATCAACATATCTGGTTATAGTTTAGCATCTAATTATAATAGAAGGGATAGAAAACATAGGGGGGGAGTTTCTATATTGGTTAAGAGAGGTCTGCCAAATAGAGAACTTGTATTATTAGAACAATATGCTGAAGACAAGAAATTTGAGTGTTGTGGTATTATTATTCCATCTCATAGTATTATGGTAATCTGTATCTATAGTATACCATCTCCTAACAGCGCTTTATTTATTTCAAAATTGGACTTGGTTTTATTCAGTCTTACCAAAACATATCCGAGATATAAAATTGTTCTCGCGGGTGATTTTAATATTAACACGCTTAAACCAAGTAACTCAACTGCTGACTTACAATACTTAGCACAAAATTATAATCTTAATTTTCATATTACCGAACCTACCAGACAAGAATCTTGTATAGACCATTTACTTAGTAATGTTCAAGGCGCTGTTGGCAAGTTATTTGACCTTGGTCTCTCGGACCACAATACAGCCCAAATGCTGTATGTCCCAATAAAAAGTAAGACTTTACTCCCTTCTATCTTTTACATAACTAAAAAAGACTATAGTGACGAGAACATGCGTAAGTTCCACTACTGCCTGCACAGTTGTCCTTTTCGGAGGTTTACAATAAAAACGATTTAAATGCAGCATTCGAAGCTTTTCGTGGTACTTTTACTTTATTTTATAAGTTGTGTTTTCCTACTGCCCTGATCAAATCGACATATAAATATAACAGACCTAGGTGAATTACAAAAGGAATACGGAAATGTTGTAGAACCAAGAGATCACTGCGTTATAAATACTATAGAGACAGATCGAGAGGTAACAAAAAGATATATCAGTCTTATTCTAAAGTCCTTCGACGGTTTTTGCATGGAGCACAAAAGATATTCAATGATAAATACTTACGTAACTCGAAAAATATGTGCCGTGCGTCTTGGAAACTGGTAAAAGCGGAAAAAAATGACGTGAATGATCATGAATTTATTACGAAAATTAAAGTAAATGACATAATAATTTCTAATCTAACTGACATTACAAATAAATTTAATAACTATTTAAATGAATTGACTAATCGTGTTATGACCAATGATACTAAAAACACGAATAAAAAACGCATACAAAGTAGTATGTTTTTAATGCCATGCTCCCTGACAGAAATAATAAACATTATCCAATCTCTTAACAACACAAATTCAGAGGGAATCGACTAAAGTTGTAAAACATTGTAAAGTAATTTTAGCACCTGTCTTTGCATTTCTAGTAAATGTATCCTTCGAAATAGGTTTTTTTCCCGACATGCTAAAATTATCAGTTGTAAAACCTTTGTACAAAAAAGGGGAAAAAGAAGATATTAGTAACTATCGCCCTATTGCGTTAACGCCGGTATTTTCCAAAAATTATGAAAAAGCTTTTCATAAAAGAGTTATCGGTTTCGCTGAAAATTTTGGGATTATCAAAAACGAACAATTTGGATTCCAAAGTAATAAATCAACAGTACATGCAATCTATAATTTAATTCATGAAGTGACCAAAAATATTGACAGAAAAATATTATATAGTGTTATATTTTTTGACATGACCCGAGCTTTTGATTTCTTTTCCCATGATATATTGATAAACAAATTAGAAAATCTTCGAGGACCGGCATTAAATTGGCTGGCTTCATATCTTCGAGACAGAAAACAGTATGTGGAATTAACTGGTTTAAATCATGAATCTGTGATAACAAAATACAAATCTGACTGTAGAGTAAACGCATGTGGTGTGCCCCAAGGTAGTGTTCTTGGGCCTTTACTTTTTTTACTTTACATAAATGATCTCCCTGACGTAACAAAATATAAATGTACTTTATTTGCCGATGACATTTCAATAATTATCCCCCGTAATGATAGTATCAGTAATTATGAAGATGAAATTAATTTGGTTAAATGCAAATAATTTGAATGTAAATTTTACAAAAACAAACTACATACTATTTCAAAATTATGGTAATAAGCAGCGTATGCTTCATATTAATTACAACAACACTGTTATTGATGAAGTATATGAAAATAAATTTTTGGGAATATTCATGGACGAAAATTTGAATTGGAAGTCTCACGTACATTATCTGTGTATTAAATTGAACCGGTACGTTTACGTTCTCAATAGGTTGAGACAAACTTCGGCGCTAAGTACGATGCTAGCAGCTTATCATGGTTATGTATCCTCAGTACTAAAATACGGTTTATTAGTGTGGGGCAACTCAACAGACGTCAATAAAGTATTCATAGCCCAGAAGAAATGCGTACGTGCAATGTGTGGTGTACCTCCATTTGAGTATTGTAAACTTCTATTTAAGAGGCTCAATATTATACCCCTTCCATGCATGTATATTTTTGAGCTTGCAACGTTTGTAAAAATAAACCCCCAATATTTCAGAACGGCACGTGATGTTTACCCCAGAAATACGAGAAATCCGGACCGACTGGTCTATGATACACATCCTAAGACTACGCTTTATCATAAGCAATGTCATGCCATGTGTATTAAAGTGTTTAATGCTTTACCAAGAGATATTAAAATACTCGATGTAAAAATATTCAAAAAGAACTTGTTATGCTGGTTACGCACTAAAAATTATTATTCTATTAGTGAATTATTAAATAAAATGTAACTTTGACTATAGTATTCAAATCAAATTTGTACTCTTTGACATTATATGTTCATACCTATTGTAATCAATTAATTAATTCAATGATTCTGAGCTTATATTATGTATTTATATAATAATATTGCATGCTGTAGAATATGTTGCACACCCCTGAATGGGGTAGATAGTATGGATATTTAGCTTTACATTATTATCTTTACCAACTTTCTTCTACCTACATCTGTGACAATAATAAACTTTCTTCTACCTACATCTGTGACAATAATAAACTTTCTTCTACCTACATCTGTGACAATAATAAACTTTCTTCTACCTACATCTGTGACAATAATAAACTTTCTTCTACCTACATCTGTGACAATAATAAACTTTCTTCTACCTACATCTGTAACAATAATAAACTTTCTTCTACCTACATCTGTGACAATAGTAAACTTTCTTCTACCTACATCTGTGACAATAGTAAACTTTCTTCTACCTACATCTGTGACAATAGTAAACTTTCTTCTACCTACATCTGTGACAATAATAAACTTTCTTCTACCTACATCTGTGACAATAGTAAACTTTCTTCTACCTACATCTGTGACAATAATAAACTTTCTTCTACCTACATCTGTGACAATAATAAACTTTCTTCTACCTACATCTGTGACAATAATAAACTTTCTTCTACCTACATCTGTGACAATAATAAACTTTCTTCTACCTACATCTGTGACAATAGTAAACTTTCTTCTACCTACATCTGTGACAATAGTAAACTTTCTTCTACCTACATCTGTGACAATAATAAACTTTCTTCTACCTACATCTGTGACAATAATAAACTTTCTTCTACCTACATCTGTGACAATAGTAAACTTTCTTCTACCTACATCTGTGACAATAATAAACTTTCTTCTACCTACATCTGTGACAATAGTAAACTTTCTTCTACCTACATCTGTGACAATAGTAAACTTTCTTCTACCTACATCTGTGACAATAATAAACTTTCTTCTACCTACATCTGTGACAATAATAAACTTTCTTCTACCTACATCTGTGACAATAGTAAACTTTCTTCTACCTACATCTGTGACAATAATAAACTTTCTTCTACCTACATCTGTGACAATAATAAACTTTCTTCTACCTACATCTGTGACAGTAATAAACTTTCTTCTACCTACATCTGTGACAATAATAAATTTAATTTAATTTCATAATGACGTAGACGTCAACCGTCGGGCGGTATGACTTTAATTCATTGGAGTCGTGGGAGACCGCCGGTGTGGGACGCAACCTATGCCGACACTATAGCGCCTCCCACTATAGCCGCCGCCCTACAATTATTTTGAAGGTGAGTACCTTCAAAATAATTGTAGGGCGGCGGCTAAAGCAGCAGAGTCAGCAGAGAGCCTCAAGCGGAAGAAGTACCTATGCATCTATCGGTGATGGATACTTATTACTTCCGTTTGGGGTTGAAACTATGGGGCCCTGGGGTCAGAAGCGAGACGGCTTGTTAGGGAGATGTCCAGACGCTTAGGTAGAAAGAACAGGTGATCAAAGAACTGGCGTCAACGAATTAGTCTAGCTATTCAACGAGGTAACTGGTTGCGCTGATTCAATGTTAATTTCTTCGTGAACTAGAACGTTGGTTTTTGCAATTATTCCCTATTTTCCCATCCCACTCCTGCACATACCCTTCTTGCATATGTGTGAGAGAGACAGCGACACACACTCGCGAGTGTCGCCCTCTAACCTGAGTGTGCTATTGTTTTTTCGCATGGCGGCTGTCGAGTCCGTCTTCGCGCCCCTCGCATAAAAACACCAAAAAATCGCGTGTGATCTGTGATGAAAAGGACTAAACATCTCCTCAAAGGATTGCTACATATCACCATCGAGTTGTTAAGGTATTGTGCTCCTTCCTTCTACGTAGAACTGCTTCTAGTCTTACAAACTCCTCGCAGTTCTATCGCCCTCCATTTTATTTCGCATCAACCAGATCACTTTGCATTATTTAGCTTTAAATTTACTCCGCGTAAACAGTAACGTCGCCAGCTTTTTTGACACCTTACGAGCAGACGGCTACACACTTTTTATATGTTTTGCACATACTTAATTTTGTTTTAATTATAAATTCACATTTATAATAAGACATTTCACATTTTCAATATCATAATAAGTAACAACTACGTTTAGTTGCATCCATGCCAATATATAAAAGTGAAACGTTGACTGTTTGTTTGTTTGGGGAGCTTTCACGCGATAACGGCTGGACGGATTTTAATGAAATTTAGAATGGAGATAGCTTATACCCTGTAATAAAACATAGGATACTTTTTATCCCAGAAAATTGTAAGTTTCCACGAGAAAACTGGAAAATGTTGATCACTCACTGTAAGGAACGGTTGTCATCACAGAAAGGTCTGTGGTTTGCCATGGAAACGAAATAACAAGTCTGTCAAAAAACATCAAGAGCATTGGAGCACCTATATGTACTTCTGCATTGGTTTTTAATATCCTAGAAGAACATAGGATGCTTTTTTTCGCGTTAAATAGTAGTCCGCGCGGACCAAGTCGCGGGCGGGACAACTAGTATTAGATTTCACAATTATCTAATATACAATTAACGTTGCTTTTCAATACAGGAACAAGCTTAAACGGCTGAACGTTCTGGCGTTGGCTGATTTGGATGAAATTTGGTATGGAGGAAGCTTATACCCTGGATTATCGCATAGGCTTCTTTTTATCCCGCAAAAATGCACGGTTCCTGAGGGACGCCGGGTGCAGCTAGTATTTATGTAAATTGTACTTACGTGTATGTACTTACATATTTTACTTTACTTTAATAGTTGCAATTGCAACATTAGACTATAGTATTTACATTAACTTGAATAATCTAAAATATAACCATTTGTAAGGAACTTATAAGACAATTGCTGTAGTTTAGTTAAAAGAATTATATATTTTTGAAATGGTATTTTAAAGACCTTCATTATGATACCTCCCTCACTCGATAGGTTTTGGTATTTTTTTGTTCCGTCGGAAATACAATATGGCAGCTGTAAGCCGCCATATTAGTTTTCGCTTGACATTTCGTACTTATATCATAAAGCACAAACAAACAAACAAATAAATAAACATACATACAAAGATAGGTACATACAACCCAAACACAATCCTCCCTGCAGTCGGGTGAAAAGCAACTAAACCTTAGTAGGTTTAGTTGCTTTTCACCCGACTTATAAGTACGAAATTCTGGCTTATGTTGCTAGTGCAACATAAGCCAGAATTTCGTACTAAACTTACTTATACTTTTCGTACTTATATAAACCCTAGTCCCTAGCTACAATAAGCAACAAATGTAGATTAAAAAGTAATCAAAAAACACGTTTTTTTAATGCATTGTCATCGATTTGTGAGCTACCCTGAAAGTATCAGCCGGAGTCGGGAAGTGCTTGAAATTTGAGTTGCAAGATTCTACCCGGAAAGACAAACAAGAAATTAAAAACGTGTTAAAATAAGCTGAGATTTTTGTTATGTCCTAGATGGAAACTCAACCTGGAGCTGGTCGAGACGGTGGCGGAGTCCGAGCCGGCGGAGGAGCTAAACTAATTTGATAATGTTGATAATGATAATGAAAAATAAATATAGAAAAAAAAAATAGTTAATAAATAGTTTGATAATGTTTATAGGCGAAAGTTTGCATGTGTTGGTTATTAGTCTCACGTTCAAACGGCTGAACAGATTTGATGAAATTTGGAATGGAGATAACTTATATCCTGGAATAACATAATGGACATCATCATAATCATCACCATCATAAACATTATTCATCAATGTTTACGCCGGTGAAACCGCGAGCGCACCTATTAGTAGTTAGTATATGTGCGAGATGTTTGATGAGGAGCCGAAGATCGGGTCGGTGTCGTTCACAAGAAGAGGCCGACGTCCAGCAGTGGACGAATACGGGCTGACGATGATGATGATGATGATGATGATGAAATGTGCGAGAGCCAGTCCGAGTTTGGGGCCGTAAATTAATGTTTTTATTTGTTGATTCTTTATTATTATATAATTTATAGGTAATATTAAATTTTATATCGAATGTCTTTTTTATTATTATTGTGTCAATTTTAGGTAAATTATATGGTGTTGTATTAATAAATTCAATGCAATATGTTTTAATTGTTGATTTATTTTTATTTTTATATAATTTATTATCGTTCCATTATAGGTAAATTATATGGTGTTGTATTAATAAATTCAATGCAATATGTTTTAATTGTTGATTTATTTTTATTTTAAGAAAATTCAATAATGATTGTGTCCATAATAGGTAATATTAAATTCTATGCATTTTTTTTATTTGTTTACATATTGTTATTTTATGATTCTTTATTATTTATTTGTTTACATATTGTTATTTTATGATTCTTTATTATTTATTTGTTTACATATTGTTATTTTATGATTCTTTATTATTTATTTGTTTACATATTGTTATTTTATGATTCTTTATTATTTATTTGTTTACATATTGTTATTTTATGATTCTTTATTATTTATTTGTTTACATATTGTTATTTTATGATTCTTTATTATTGTATCAATTTTATAGGTAATATTAAATTCTATGGTGTATTAATTAATTCTATGCAATGGATATCCGTTTTATTTGAAAATGTTCATTCGCGCCAATTTACTATATAAAAATTAATGTTAGTTCGTACGTCTTATATTCGTGTTTGTTTGTACGTTTTCTATTCTTCTATTTACCTACTTACAAAAAGGTTTCCGACATGAAAAAACCGGCCAAGTGCGTGTCGGCCAAGAGTAGATAAAATTGCTTCTAAGCTTTAGCGCATTCTTCATCCCATTGAGTTGAAACTTTGTAATTAGTTGTTGTTAGTACTTGGGTGAAATTTCCCGACATAAAAAGCAAAGAAATTGTCTGTTTGTTCGCGCATAACTTAAAAAGAAACTGGTCCGATTGCGGTGCGGTTTTCACTGATGGATAACTTAGGATTTGACTTAAAAACTGGTGGAAGTTTCTACTTTGTGTCTCAATTCGATGAAAACGGTAAAAATATATAACGGTATCGGCTTTTTGGTCGCCTTCGGCGACCAGCCTCCGCCGCTCCAGCTCACCCTGGTACCTGCACTTTGTTACAGCGGACGGGGGCTGCACTCCCTCCGCGCCTCCGGCTTTTTAAAAACACTCTAGTGTAGGGCAGACAAGACCACGTGGAGTCGGGGTTGGCCGATTCTGTTTTCATCTTTACACTCGCCTACACAAACGAGGCATCAAGGAGTGATTCTAGCTTGTCTATGGTTGGCTTCGTATTATTGGCCGTGTAATATTGGTCGCGTAATACTGGCCGTGCATTATCAACCCGGACCGATTTTGTACGGGCAATAATACACGGCCAGTATTAGCCGTCCAAATATTACGAATCTATGTACACGTAATATCTGGCCGTGTAATATTGGCTGTACAATACTGGTCGTACATTATTTTGGTCGTGTATTATCGTCTCCCCAATTAACAACGATTTGTCGCCTAATTATGAAAATTATGGGGGCATATCAACAGTATTCCAACTCTATGAATAGTAGCGAAAGCGAACAACCCGGCTAGGCCTCGCTCAGGCGCAGCGTTGCCAGACGTACGAGAAATCTCCTTACGAGATTTAGCAGTCTTAGTTACGAGATACGAAGAAAATAAAAATCTCGTACCTACACTTTTTTACGAGATTTTAACAATGTTGACTGCCTGCCTGTGTCATGTATAAAAATCAAAACATAGGTAGTAAAAAAGTAATGGTCCATGCCACAAACGATCGACTTACCGGGGAATCCCAACTTAGATACTTGTAATTATATTTTATTACTATCCATATTGCACATATGAGTATTTGATTTCTTATCTCTTTTGCACTAGCTGAAACATGTGCGCTAAGTATTTTTACGCCAAAGTATTTGAAGTTCCAGTGCATTTCGGCATTCTCTAATTATTCAGTCGTTAATTTTAAATAATGAGTACCTAGTGACAGTGAATCTTCATCGACTCCACCTAGAAACATAACAAAGAGGGAGGTTGCACTGCAAAAATGGAAGTAACATGATTTATGAACATCGCTTGAACACCTTTCGCGATGAGTGGTTAAGAGGATACACCAAGGGTGAGAATTCCTATGAAATGTAGATAAGATCAAGGTTTCATTGTCCCCTGATTCCTCCTCCAAAACTGGGCCAATCCATACCAATATATATAAAAGTGAAACTTTATTTGTTTGTTTGTTTGGGGAGCTTTCACGCGATAACGGCTGGACTGATTTTAATGAAATTTAGAATGGAGGTAGCTTATAGCCTGGAATAAAAAATAGGATACTTTTTATTCCGGTAAAGTAAGTTTCCACAAGAAAACTGGAAAATGTTGATTACTTACAGTAAGTAACGGTTGCCATCACATAATGGTCTGTGTTTGCTAAGGAAGCGAAATAGCAAGTCTGTCAAAAAACGTCAAGAGCATTGGTGCTGTATCTACTTTTGCATTGGTTTTGAATATCCTATAAGAAAATAGGATGTATTTTTCGCGATAAACAGTAGTCCGCGCGTACGAAGTCGCGGACGGGAAAACTAGTTTAATTATATTTTTCATTAAAAACTGAACCGAAACCATTAAAAGCGATGGTGGAGTTAAATATTCGAGATTTATAGGGAGCTGAATCAATCAAAGACCGAGTCAACGACACAACTGGTTTATTTTACATCCTACCCACTAAGGAATAATGTAATACATGTAGGTATGCCACACGTCCCCCCTTTTTAATATATATTAACCTAAGTTAATTTTAAATGTAGGTACAAGCAAAAACTTAAATAAGTACTAAATTATCAACACAAGCTTTGTATTTATAACAACAGTTAGTTAAGACCATTTTTTTTTTTTTTTTTTTTTTTTTCATGGGGAAATGCATTTACGCATACCACTGAGCCCGGGGAAGGCCCAGCGGCTATGTGGGACTCACCGGGCGACTGCCCGTCCTACCCACTAAAACCCCATGGTGAGCAGTCCTCCACCGAGGTGGGGCAAGATGGGGTCGCGGTTGCATTCTACCATCTTGCCCCAGTGGCAGACCCAATCGGGCCTCTCCGCCTGTGCAGGGGCAACCTTGCTCACCAAAGTCACCCCTCACCACGACCGGTGGGGCGTGCAAGCCGATGGAGAGCCCCCCGACTCTCCACCAGTGACCCCACAAATACGAAGGAGGAGTCGCCTCCTCCTCCCACCTCCTCGAGCCGGCGCCGAGCGCCCGGGCCCCACCTCCACGTCACACTCCCAGCACCGAATCCATCATTCCGAAGTATGGTAGGTCTGAGAGCAGACCGCCTCCTCGAGCCGGTGCCAAGCACCCGGGCCCCACCTCCTCGAGCCGGCGCCAAGCGCACAAGGCCCCACCTCCACGCCACACTCCCAGCACCGAATCCATCATTCCGAAGTATGGTAGGTCTGAGAGCGGACCGCCTCCTCGAGCCTGCGCCGAGCGCACTGGGCCCCACCTCCTCGAGCCGGCGCCAAGCGCACAAGGCCCCACCTCCACGTCACACTCCCAGCACCGAATCCATCATTCCGAAGTATGGTAGGTCTGGGAGCGGACCGCCTCCTCGAGCCGGTGCCAAACACCCGGGCTCCACCTCCTCGAGCCGGCGCCAAGCGCACAAGGCCCCACCTCCTCGAGCCTGCGCCGAGCGCCCGGGCCCCCCCTCCACGTCACTAGGACGCCCATCCCACAGGAAGAGAACCTCCACAAAGATAAAAGCTCTTTGTAGCGATTCCCCTCCTGCCGTCCAGGTAGTAAAACTACCCAGACCCACCTTGCCAGATATCGGCTACGGCCAATAATCCCCCGAGGAGAATTATTGACCGATCCCCGGGTGCACCGTCCCAACGGCTGCTCTTCCCCCCAGATGAAACGCATCGAAGGGGACCAGCAACAGTCGGGCACTCTTGGAGGTTATCCGGCCTGCAACCCAGTTAGTTAAGACCATGCTTAACTAAACGTGACTAAATAATAAGGCATTATAGAACTGATATGTACATTAAATATGCAATTTAATTTAAATTTGCCTTTAAGTAATCAATTATATTGTGCTGAGTAGGTTAGATATAAATGATAGTAAAAATAAGAAAACAACAAAAAAAATCTTTTATAAAAGTACAGTGATGTTTTTCATGATACATTTGAACCTTATTTACGTCTAAGTAATACGCACGTGCGTTTAGGACGTACATTTGTAGGCTGAGGACTTTGAGCGGGAATCGGAGGATCTGAGTCATCATCTACTGGGTGGAAACTAGGATCAGAGTGATCCTCAATGGACGCAGACGTGACTGATTTCGGGCTGTTGGATTCCACCTCTAATGCGTCATCAAACACTTCATCAGCAGGCTCATTATTGTAGGTATCATTACCGACATTGACTGAGTGACGTAAAGTGGTTAGCGACTTTCGAATAGGCAGTAGCTGATCGGTGTGCCTTTTCCATTCTTTACCATCTGAACATCTCACCCGATACGTGAGCGGAGCTTCCCTCGCTATGACGCGCGCGGGCGCCCACTTGTGGGCGTGCTCGCGGTTGTCACGCGCCAGCACGGCGTCGCCGGGCGCAACGCTGCGCTCAGCGCCAGGCCTCAGGCGCGCGGCGCGCTCGCCCGCCGCCTCACTGCGTCGCTCCCGCTCAGCGGTGGGTCGAACCACGTCCAGCCGGGTGCGCAGCTGCCGCCCGAGCATCGCAACTGCCGGTGCTACGCCCGTGGTGGCGTGCACGCTATTGCGATAATGAAGTAAAAATGTTAATATTGCTGTATCAATGTCTATTCCGTCGTGCGCGGCCTTTTTCATAGCTCGTTTGACTGACTTCACCGCGTTTTTGGCCGCGCCGTTTCCCGCCGGCCTGTATGGGCTAGTGATCGTATGACTTATGAAATTTTTCGACATAAACTTGGCGACGTCTATTGACCCAAATGGTGGACCACCGTCGCTGACTACTTGAGTTGGCAACCCGAACCGAGCAAACAATTCACGTAATTTGATTACCGTGGCGCTAGCTGTCGTTCCCGCCATCTTTTGCACCTCGATCCATTTGCTGTGAGCATCTACGGAGATTAAATAGTGCTTACCTTGAAATTCTGCAAAATCAACATGAACGCGTTGCCAGGGTCGCGCGGGGAAAGGCCACGGGTGCAGCAGCGAGCGCGGCGGTACGTCGCGTTGTTGTTGGCACGCAGTACACTCTCTGCACAAACGTTCTATCTCCGAGTCCAAGTTAGGCCAGTAAACGTAGCTACGCGCGGTACTTTTCATTTTGACTATGCCTAAATGACCTTCGTGCAGTTCATTCAATATCTGCTTTCTTAACGATTCAGGGATCACGACACGATGATTATATAAAATGCATCCTTGATCTATATTTAAATTCTCTTTTCGATAAAAATAAGGCTTCTCCGCCTCTTCCGTAATTTTGTCCAGCCAGCCACAGTCTAAATAGCTTACTATTTTGCTCAATACGCCGTCCTTTTGCGTCCATGAGGCTACTTGTTTAGCACTAACTGGAAACGACTCTTCTACATAATGTATGTAAGACACTGATCCCAGCTCATTACGTCTCTCGTACGGCAGTGGCAGGCGAGAGAGCGCGTCTACATTCCCGTTATCTTTAGATTTGACGAACTCGATATTGAAGTCGTAAGAAGCCAACCTAGTGGCGTATCTCTGTAATCTACTCGCTGCGGTTTGTGGTAACCCAAATTTTGGACCAAAAATAAACGTCAACGGTTTATGATCTGTTTTAATGATAAAGTGACGCCCATAGAGATATTGGTGATGTTTAATTACCCCGGCGATGATTGCTAATGCTTCTTTGTCGAGCTGACTGTACGCACGCTCAGCTGCGGTCAGTGAGCGCGACGCGAAACATATGGGTCGCTCGTCTCCGTTCACAAATCGATGCGATAACACGCTGCCGATGCCGTACGAGCTACTGTCCACAGCTAACACTAACGGTAGCTCAGGGTTGTAGTGAACCAATACTTTACTACTTAGAATAGCTTCTTTAACATAATTGAAAGCCTTAACACATTCGGGAGACCAGACCCAAGTGACATTTTTGCGCAATAGTTGATGCAATGCGTGCAACCTGGTACTGAGTCGGGGTATAAATTTCGCGTAGTAATTTACTAACCCGAGAAACGACCTAAGTTGCGTCACATCATTCTGGGCCGGCGCATCAACTATCGCGTTCACTTTACTCGGGTCTGGATGCAACCCGTGTTTGTCAATAATAAAGCCCACATAAGTGATGCTATCTTGCATAAAGGAACATTTTTCCAATTTTACCCTCAAACCGACCTCACTTGATCGCTTAAATACCGCTTTTAGGTTAGCTATATGGTCTGATCGTTTTTTCCCGGTCACGGCTAGGTCATCCATATACGTTACCACTGGGAGGCCCTTAAGGGTTTCCTCCATAAATTTCTGAAATTTTTCGGGCACGCATGACAACCCGAATGGTGTCCGATTGTAAACAAACGTTCCTATGTGTGTTGTGATCGCGGTGCCTGCCTGGGAATTTTCTTCTAATAATAATTGTGCGTAAGCGTGCGTGAGGTCAATTTTCGAGTATTTTTCGCCTCCACTAAGCGTAGCGAATAATTCTTCGATTCGAGGCATGGGGTATGGTTCGCGAATCAATTTAGGATTGATTGTGACCTTATAGTCACCGCATATCCTTAAATCGCCTGACTTTTTAATAACTGGCACTATAGGTGTGCCATAATCTGAATATTCTACCTTCTGAATAGTGCCCTCTGCCTCGAGTCGCTCTAGTTCCAACTCAACTGGTTTGCGTAATGCTAATGGTAAAGGTCGGGCTTTAATAAACACCGGATTCGAGTCGCTTAGCCGCAGTGACAGTTTCTTTGTACAAGTACCTAGACCCGGGGTAAACACAGTGGGAAATTCACGTTTAAACTCGTCGATTAATTTTGAATCATCAGATAAATTAAATAACATTTCATTTATCAGTATGTTATCAATTTTCAAATGTCGAAGCCAGGATCTGCCCATGAGGGGTGGACCTCCATTTTTAATGATAAATAATTTTAAATTTCCCGCTGTGTGAGTCCCCATCACTACATTCACACATACATACCCGACCGCTTCGATTAACGTGCCCGTATACGAATGTAAACAAACACTATTTTCTACAATAGGTAAGTTGTGAAACATCTGTTTATAAAAGTCCATGCTAATAGCCGATAACTTACTTCCAGTATCCAATTCAAATATGATCACCTGTCCATTTACGTCCGCCCGGACATGATACGGCTTATCATCGCTACTCTTCACTTTCAGATTAAACACGTCGCACTCCGACTCACTATCATTTTCGATATAATTTTGACCACGAGATTGAACCACCGAACGTGATCTATTTCCACTTATATTATGTACTTAGATTATAATATTGCATGCTGTAGAATATGTTGCACACCCCTGAATGGGGTAGATAGCATGGATCTTTAGCTTTATATTATTACCTTTACCAACTTTCTTCTACCTACATCTGTGACAATAATAAACTTTCTTCTACCTACATCTGTAACAATAATAAACTTTCTTCTACCTACATCTGTGACAATAATAAACTTTCTTCTACCTACATCTGTGACAATAATAAACTTTCTTCTACCTACATCTGTGACAATAATAAACTTTCTTCTACCTACATCTGTAACAATAATAAACTTTCTTCTACCTACATCTGTGACAATAATAAACTTTCTTCTACCTACATCTGTAACAATAATAAACTTTCTTCTACCTACATCTGTGACAATAGTAAACTTTCTTCTACCTACATCTGTGACAATAGTAAACTTTCTTCTACCTACATCTGTGACAATAGTAAACTTTCTTCTACCTACATCTGTGACAATAATAAACTTTCTTCTACCTACATCTGTGACAATAGTAAACTTTCTTCTACCTACATCTGTGACAATAGTAAACTTTCTTCTACCTACATCTGTGACAATAGTAAACTTTCTTCTACCTACATCTGTGACAATAATAAACTTTCTTCTACCTACATCTGTAACAATAATAAACTTTCTTCTACCTACATCTGTGACAATAATAAACTTTCTTCTACCTACATCTGTAACAATAATAAACTTTCTTCTACCTACATCTGTGACAATAATAAACTTTCTTCTACCTACATCTGTGACAATAGTAAACTTTCTTCTACCTACATCTGTGACAATAATAAACTTTCTTCTACCTACATCTGTGACAATAATAAACTTTCTTCTACCTACATCTGTAACAATAATAAACTTTCTTCTACCTACATCTGTGACAATAGTAAACTTTCTTCTACCTACATCTGTGACAATAGTAAACTTTCTTCTACCTACATCTGTGACAATAGTAAACTTTCTTCTACCTACATCTGTGACAATAATAAACTTTCTTCTACCTACATCTGTGACAATAGTAAACTTTCTTCTACCTACATCTGTGACAATAGTAAACTTTCTTCTACCTACATCGGTGACAATAGTAAACTTTCTTCTACCTACATCTGTGACAATAATAAACTTTCTTCTACCTACATCTGTAACAATAATAAACTTTCTTCTACCTACATCTGTGACAATAATAAACTTTCTTCTACCTACATCTGTGACAATAATAAACTTTCTTCTACCTACATCTGTGACAATAATAAACTTTCTTCTACCTACATCTGTAACAATAATAAACTTTCTTCTACCTACATCTGTGACAATAGTAAACTTTCTTCTACCTACATCTGTGACAATAGTAAACTTTCTTCTACCTACATCTGTGACAATAGTAAACTTTCTTCTACCTACATCTGTGACAATAATAAACTTTCTTCTACCTACATCTGTGACAATAGTAAACTTTCTTCTACCTACATCTGTGACAATAGTAAACTTTCTTCTACCTACATCTGTGACAATAATAAACTTTCTTCTACCTACATCTTTGACAATAATAAATTTAATTTCATTTCATAATGACGTAGACGTCAACCGTCGGGCGGTATGACTTTAATTCATTGGAGTCGTGGGAGACCGCCGGTGTGGGACGCAACCTATGCCGACACTATAGCGCCTACTCACCTTCAAAATAATTGTAGGGCGGCGGCTAAAGCAGCAGAGTCAGCAGAGAGCCTCAAGCGGAAGAATTACCTATGCATCTATCGGTGATGTATACTTATTACTTCCGTTTGGGGTTGAAACTATGGGGCCCTGGGGTCAGAAGCGAGACGGCTTGTTAGGGAGATGTCCAGACGCTTAGGTAGAAAGAACAGGTGATCAAAGAACTGGCGCCAACGAATTAGTCTAGCTATTCAACGAGGTAACTGGTTGCGCTGATTCAATGTTAATTTCTTCGTGAACTAGAACGTTGGTTTTTGCAATTGCACCTTGATTAGAACTGCGCTTGCACATCATTTTGAGATGCCCTTTTTGCCCGCACACATCACAAGTGTAATTCTTAAAACGGCACACATTAGGCATGTGCCCCCTGCTGCACCGCCAGCAATGTTGCCCGCCACGCTCTGCAGCAAGTGGCGTGTCCGTGCGGCGCTCGCGTGTCGCAGCACCTGCCACCCGGTGGAGCGGCTCGGTGGGCGTAGCTGACGTACTGCCCGAACTACTCGCCATTGAATGCCTCTCAGCCGCTTCCAATGCAAAAGCCAGTTCGACGGCCTTCTTGTACGTCAATGCCGGTTCTGCGAACAGTCGCGATCGCATTTCGTCGTTTGCTAATCCCGAGACAAATTGATCCCGCAGGTTCTCCTCGAGATTACTTCCAAAATTGCAAGTACTTGCCAAATGTTTTAGAGCTTGTAAATAGTCACTCATACTTTCACCGCCATTTTGTCGTCTCAATCTGAACATATGCCGCTCTGCAATTTCGGAAAGTTTTGGTTCGAGATGGTCGCCGACTATCTTCACTAACTCCCTGAAAGTTTTGTCTTCAGGATTTGCAGGTTCGGTTTGCGCATAAATCACACATCAAATCGTACGTGGCCGCTCCAACCAATGTAACTAATGTAGCAACGTGTAGTTCGTCTTTAATTTCATTCAACGTTTCACACCACTTTTTACTGGAAACATCAAACTGTTCCACTTTTCTGATAGGCATTTTCGTTAAATATCACTTTAAGTTCTTTAATTACTCAATTAAACACGTTTATCCTCGTCGCCAGTTAAATATTCGAGATTTATAGGGAGCTGAATCAATCAAAGACCGAGTCAACGACACATCTGGTTTATTTTACATCCTACCCACTAAGGAATAATGTAATACATGTAGGTATGCCACAGGTGGCTTAACGGTTCTATAGTGCAATTTAGAATCCAACGATACTGGGTTCAAAACCTAAGCTCCGCACCAATGACTTTTCTAAGTTATTTGCGGTTTTCTATCGCTCCGTGCTTCAGAGGGCACGTTAAGCTGTCGGTCCCGGCTGTTATTGGCAGTCGTTAAGCCATGTCAGAGGCCCTCGGGCGGCTTGACAAACTCTGACATCAGAGGCCAGCACTACCTCATACGACAAACAAAACAAAAATTAAAAACTACAGAAAATCTTTTGCTGTGTTCTTATGTTTTACTTTTTTTTATATAATCTTGTCAAATTTGTTTGCTGGATGTCTGAATACTGCGGACAATCTGGCTAATGTAAGTGTTTGAAGGTTCATATCTCTTTTAATAACGAATTTATTAAAAAAAGCAAAACATACGAACACAGCCAAAACTTTTTTGTAGTTTTTAATGAAAAATATAATTAAATTGGCCCAGTTTTGGAGGAGGAAACAGGGAACAACAACGAAACCTTGATTTTGTCTACATTGCAAAGGAATTCTCACCCTTGATATTTCCTTTTAAAGCATCCGGTTTTTTGAGACTGACTGCAGCCAGATCCTAAAAATCCCACACATCCCTTACATTAGTGTTATTTATGGACTATAAATACGTCGTTTTTAAACTTTATAGTTCTATGTACGAGATTATGTATTGAAAGTACGAGATATTTGGCAGCCCTGGTACGAGAAAAAAGAATTCGCCAACTGGCAACCCTGCTCAGGCGCCGCATAGAAAGGACACGACACTGCGGTTAATTTGACCATGCAGGTAAACGAACTTTTTAACAAACGCAATTTTTTGATTTGTCGTCTAAATAGGGCTCTTAAATAATGTTGATAAATTTTATTCGATTCTCTGTAATTATATTATATCAGCTGCTATATTAGCTTATTTCTTTTGTCGTAAAACTTACACCTAATTGAATAAAAATACGAATGTGATAAATGGAGCTAAAAGTGACAAATTGACGGGGTAACAATTAACTTGTTAAATGAGAGACTGATATCTTACGTAGCTTTGGCTTAAGTAGGTACTTAACTACATAAGATTATTAAGAATTTAATGATTAATAATAAACATATTTTATGTTCATTAGAATTGTGTTCAAGCTCATAGTCGCGCAGCGTGCAATGAAGAGAGCTATGCTCGGTGTTTCACTACGTGATAGAATCCGAAACGAGGAAATCCGTAGAAGAACCAACGTTACTGACAGCTCTCAGAGTTTGCAAGTTAAAGTGGCAATGGGCAGGCCATATAGTTTGCAGAACTGACAACCGCTGGGGAATAAAGGTTCTCGAATGGCGACCAGGAACAAGCAAGCGAAGTGTAGGGAGACCCCCCACACGATGGACCGACGACATTATAGCCATCGCAGGAAGTCGGTGGATGGAGGTGGCACAACATGACATCGCTCGTCATGGCGCTCTGTGGGGGAGCTCTGTGCTCCGTCACTACAGCCGGCCATTTGTTGGTATGCAGCCCAAAATTTTCCAAACTGTAGTGCTCTCAAGTGCTCTGTAGTGCCCAAATATGGCCATTAGTTCTCGATTTCTTTAAGAGATATCTTAATTCAAAGGGTGGCCTGCCGAGGTAACGCTGCGTTCAGCGCGCTTACTCCATAATAACAAAACGAGTGAATCAATATTCTTCAAATTAAGTGAAGATGCAGTGTTTCTATTTCTGCCCAAAAATCATTCGTGTAAGTCCAGTAGTTTTTGCTCGTTCGAGGCTGGAGAGGTGGCCGGCTGGGGTGACGCTGGCTCTGGCGCGCTACCCTGAAACTCGACAACGGCTGTGCCTGCAGCTTTGAGACGTAAACCTACTAATAGTTCCCGGTAAGATGATCTTTGTGCCCGAGAATTGGTCATCTACCCAGAGAACTTTAGGAGAAAAAAGCTATTATTACTTTTTGCACACCTTATTGTAAGTACCTCCATTAGAAGGTTCTCGAAGCAACAGCTGTCTCTTTCTAACATGAAGGATTTGTCGTTAGCATGAATGAAAACGTATTAGGCACGGAATATTCCATTAAGCCGGCTAATCTTAAATGTACAATTAAGTAAAAATTGATTTTACGAAAGGTGACTCATATCAATTATCAACACGTGGCTGCGTTTCCAATCTTCACGCGCCCCTGCCCCAGGCATAGGTACCTAGGGGAGAAGATAATACGCGACCAAAATAATGTACGACCAGTATTGTACAGCCAATAATACTCGGTCTGATATTGCGTGTACATGGATTCAAAATGTGTGGACGGCTATTACTGGCCGTGTATTTTTACCCGTATAAAATCGGTCCGGGTTGATAATGCACGTTGAGTATTACGCAGCCAATAACACGTGTACATAATTTAGCTTCGTAATCCTGGCTGCGTATTATCGCCTGTACAAAATCAGCTCGGCGTGATATTACACGGCCAATAATACGCGACCAAATAATGTACGCACTGATATTACGATGCCAATCCACGTAATATTGGTCATGTATTTTTGCTGTACATTATTTGGTCACATATTATAGGCCGTGTAATATTGGGACCCGGTACCTACGTGCGGTACGTATAATTTATTATGTTAACAGTAGGTACATTATTGAAATACAACAGATTTCGGAATAAATAATTTAGAACCATTTAGAATATATAATTGAAAATAGAAAGTATAAAGTTTAAATTTAATATAGTTATAGCATGTAGACTTGTGTTTTAAAATTACTTCTTCTACTTGGATTCGTGAATATCTCTGTTTTTTGTCATGATTCCCACCAGGTTAGTAATCCCGTTTTGCCCACCAACATTTACGAGTAAAATATTGGTTCATGTGGTACGCAAATTTGTGATTTTTGGTACGATAATCCAACAGATACCTACTACCCATCTGACAACCCTGACCACAACTTCTTTTGCTTGGCAGACAGTAATGTACGCCCAATATTGTACAGCCGATAATGGATTCGAAATATTTGGCTGGATTATACTGGCTGCGCATAATTGGCCGTACAAAATTGGTACGTGTTGATGATGTACTGCCAATATTGTACAGCAAATAACTCATGTACAGGCTTATTGCATGCAAAATTATTGGATGCAAAATTTCAGCCAGTGACGATTTCGTACGACCAATATTCTGAGGCCAACCATAGACTAATAATCACAGCTTGACGCCTCGTTTCTGTAGGCGAATGTCAATAAGAGAAAAACTGTCACAGAACCGAATCGCCCAACCCCGAATCCACGTGGTCTTGTCTGCCCTATACTGAGAGCTTTTAAAAAGCCGGAGGCGCGGAGGGAGAATAGCCTTCACCCGCTGTAAACAGAAATGTCATACAGTTACCAATGCACGCCTCCCCAGCTTCGGCTTTTTGGTAGCCATCAGCGACCAGCATCCGCCGCACCAGCTCGCGCAGTGCCAGAATAGTCGCAATTCATTATCTGCGGCAAAAGGATACTGGAACGTGCAAATGAGGCTTTGACTATGTCAATTCAGTTTAATCAGTTATGTACACGGATTATTTGCTGTACATTATCACCCGTACAAAAAGTGTCTAACCCGTATTACACAACCAATAATGCACACCCTGATAATCCATGTACATCCAATGGCTTCCTTTTTCTGGCCGTGAATTAACGCCTATACTAAATCAGCTCGGTTGATAATGCACAATACGACCCGTATGGTACTGTGTATACCCTGATATCCCAAACCAGTCAACGGAATATTGGACGCCAATTATTGACCATTATTTGGTCACGAATTATTGGACGTACAATAAAGGGACTCCCTAAATTCGTTTAACGAAGGCGGTAACGCCATCTTTTGGCAGGTCAAACTGAACCAAACCAACACGTGACCATACCAGGCCGGTCGCACTCCGTAACAAGTACAAATATTGTACCTTAACTTCAGGGCCGCTATACTGCGGTTCATTCTGTAGTGTCAAGCGTGCGATACGTAGTATCTCTACCTAGTCTGTGAGCGTGCGCTCGATGAGTCGCGCGCCGTGTGCTTACGATAAAGTACCTACTTACGTAAAGTTTTTGTCAAATTTTATTATTTTCTTAATTATGAGTATGTACCAAGAAGAAACCTACAATGTATTGCATAGCATTCGGTCTGACAAGTCTGGTAAAATACCTACATATTGACATTTTATTACGTATGTAGACATTTCTTTTTCAATCATTATTAAGCATCGAAGTCAGACAGGCACCTTTTATTCATCGAAGTATAACCTATTTTGATATGATAAATAAGGAGGTACTAGGTCTATTCTGACAAGAATTTCATTATAAAATAGAACTATCAACATTTATAACAATAAGTAATAAAATAATACATTATTACATAATTTTTTATTCTGTTACAATATCGAAGTCATATTATATCACAGAATAATTACTATTACAAGTACCTAGTCATATCTTGAGACAACCCTACCGAGCGTAAAAGTGACAGAGCGATTCTAAAACGATTAGAGCAATGGAAGCTCTCGTGCGTTGTGATACGGTACATTCTAGCCTGCACGCAATGGATGCAATGGGCCTTCTTGTTAAATATAATTGAAAGCTCGCAGCGTTGTGCGAGTTCAATTGCACTTTATTGCGTTGAGCGAGAGTTGCTATGTATTTAAATTACTTTACTCAGTTATCCTTCTGTAATTGTACTATTATTTATTCTGTGACCATACCACTAACAAAGGCGATCCAGATATATATGTCCAATTCTCGGGCACAAAGACCATCTTACTCGTATCGGGAACTATTAGTAGGTTTACGTCTCAAAGCTGCAGACGCTAAAGCTGCAGGCATAGCAGTTGTCGAGTTTCAGGGTAGCGCGCCAGAGCCAGCGTCACACCAGCCGGCCACCTCTCCAGCCTCGAACGAGCAATAACTAGTGGACTTACACCAATGATTTTTGGGCAGAAAAAGCACAAACAGAAACACTGCAGCTCCACTTAATTTGAAGAATATTGATTCACTCGTTTTGTTATTATGGAGTTAGCGCGCTGAACGCAGCGTCAATAATCGAGAACTAATGGCCATATTTGGGCACTACAGAGCACTTGAGAGCACTACAGTTTGGGAAATTTTGGGCTGCATACCAACAAATGGCCGGCTGTAGTGACGAACACCTATGTTCAGCAGTGGACTTTTAAAGGCTGAAATGATGATGATGATGATGATGAGTTGTGTGAGCGTTGAAAGTTTTCTGCTATAGGTAGGTAATGTGATTTTCGTAACTTGTCAGAACAAGACTTTATCAGACAATTTACTAAGCAATTTTTGAAGTGTTTGTTCAATTAAGTATGTAGTGTGTTTGATCAATTATAATATTAATAATTTGTAATTTTGAAGAGTCAATAAACTTACACCTAATTACCTATTGCAAGTCTGCCTAATTTCTAAGTTACTGTTATGCAAATAGGCCAGTCAATGGGGAAAAATATGAACTTTTGCCCTACAAATGGTGTGTAGAAGATGTTTTGATTTGTATTGCTTAGTTAAGAGGTCTTTTCGAAAAAAACAAATTTTCGATCTCGAGGAGTGCGGGAGCGTTAGCCGCCATCTTGAATTGAAAGGGCCAAAATTAGTTTTTTCTAAATAGTTCTTTAACAGTTAGCTTAATGGCAAAAGTGTCTATGAGAAATATAAAGAAGACAATATTTACAACATTTTTTGCATCCACAGTTGTCTATAAGTCTCATAGGTAAAAAGTTACAAAAAGCGAAAAAACATGTTTACTAAAAATGCTCCAATGCCGGAACAATATATTCTTAACCGCTGAATGAACATACTACACTTATATTTGAAGAGTGTGTTCATAAAGAGGTAACAAAGTACACGAAAAGATTAATTTACAAAAATGCATTTTATGGGGTTTAAAAAGGGGGTTAAAAGTTTTAACAAAATATATCTATTTTAAAGACAATGTTGACGTTAGACAGTCCAAATTTTGAATGTAAGCTCCCGAAATAAAATAAAGTTACAAGAGTTTCAGGAATTTTCAAAATTTTCACCTTTTGCAAGGCAATTTTTTCTAGGTACTTACTGGCCTAAAATGCTCATGTGTAATTAAGAAAATGTGTGATTGATTGTGTCATAATTTACTTGTTAAGATTAATAATATCTCTGTTTAGCAACAAAGACTTTTCTATATAACTGAAAAAATAGCAAAAATGTTACGAATTCTGATAGTAAAAAATAAAATAATTACAAATCCTTAAAATCCACAGTAAATAAAGCACTTTTTCAAGAAAAAACTGTTTATTTTAAACAAAACTTTTATTTTTTATTACGGACTAGGCAATCGTTTGACCACGATCTCACCTGATGGAAAGCGATGATGTGGTCGAAGGTGTAGCACGCTTGCCTAGTAGATACATATTCACTCTTGACTTGAACACACCGGGGTTATAATTTACCGGAAACACTGACGAGGGCAGGGCATTCCACTCCTTTGCAGTTCTTATAATAGATGAAGAAGCGTAACGCTTCGTTCTTGTGCAAGGTATTTCAACCAAGAAAGGGTGGCGCTTTGCTGATCGTCTAGTCGTACGGTGATGGAAAGGTGATGGGGGAATCAGGTAGTGCAGTTCTTGTGCACACTCTCCATAGTGCAACACGCTTGCGTTTTAGTAGCATTAAACTTAACCAGGTTAGCATCGCCCCAATCGGACACGGCTTCTAAGGCTAAATTTAAACGGTCTACCATAGCCTCTCTCTGAAACATTAATAATAACATCGGAAACTCGAAGCAACTTTGGAAAAATCTTAACAATACTTTATTACCTAAAAATGATACTGAGTTACCGTCTTTTTTCAATAACCCCGATATCATAAATAAACACTTTTGAGTATACCAGGTAGTTCAAATTCTTCTATTTCCCACTTAACTTTCTTTGAGCATCATAGATTTAGTGATGCAGTGTTCTGTATCGAACAAATTGGTCTAGACAGTCTGGTAAACATAATCAGAAGTTTAAAATCAAATGCTGAAGGTTGTGATGGTATTAGTTTGATGTTAATAATGAAGTTTCCAAATACTATAGATTGCATACAAGCTCTTATAAATACCTCAATTGAGACTAGTACGTTTCCCTATGTTTGGAAACATGCAATCATACGTCCTTTACCAAAACATTGTAATCCGGTTGACTTAAAAGACCTCAGGCATATCAGTATTTTACCACGCTAGTCAAAAATTTTGGAAAAGGCGGTATGCTCACAGTTGACAGTGTTCCTCGAAATCAATAAGATCTTGCCTGAAGTACAGTCGGGTTTTAGGAAAGGGCGTAGTACTACTACCGCTTTACTTGATGTTACTGATAATATTCTCAGTGCTCAAGACAAAGGAATGTGAACAATTTTGGTATTGTTAGATTTTTCAAGAGCATTTGATTGTATGAACATAAATCTTCTCTTGTCTAAATTGAGATATTACGGGTTTGATTCTGAAGCGATACAGTTGCTCAACAGTTATCTAAGTAATCGTTACCAGTATGTGAGGATTGATCGTGCCGATGGCTCCTCATTGATCTCAGAAATGTTGGCTGTAAGTAGAGGAGTACCGCAGGGCTCTATTTTGGGACCTATTCTTTTTATCTTGTATTCAGCTGACATCGTAACGCATGCTAAGAGCTGGAGGTTTCATATGTATGCGGACGATATTCAGGTATACATATCTTGCAAACCACTTGACGCTGATTTGGCTATCGCCAAACTCAACGAAGATCTCGTTAGAATAGCTGCATGGTCTTCTAATAACTGCCTGTTGCTTAATCCAGTTAAAACAAAATATCTTATATTCGGCAGTAACCATCAGATTGCTAGTATCCGTTCATCTGCGAGCGTCATGCTCGTGGGTGAACCTATCGGGCGGGTATACGAGGCTCGTAACTTGGGCTTACCTAAGGCCTTTGAACTGCAATTCAAAAAGCATATTAGTAAATGTATAAATAATTGCTTTTATAAACTGAAGGTATTGTTACGAGCTGGGGTTCGGATAAAATTAATGTACGCTAATAACACCAAAAATTAACACCTTTATTCGAAAAACCACAAAAAGAAATTAATCCAACAAATAACGCTCAAACACTCTTTAACTTGACTGTACACTCTTATCAATTATCACTGAATACTTGCTTCGAATCGCTATGATCGTTTCGTTTCGTCAGCCAAATCAGTACTGTCCCAGGCAGTCGATGCGCGCTCTATTTATACCGCGACGGGCGTTTCGAGAAGGTACTCGTTACTACTCGTATGTACTAACAGTAGTCGGTAGGTATTTGAACTTTCAAGGTCGGCGGCGCCTTTGTGTTGCCGCGCCGCGCCGCGCCTGTAGGTACTTAAGGCCGGCGGCACCTTTGATGTCGCCGCGCCCGTAGGTATATACCTACCGCGCGCTCTGGAAACTTTTGTAGGTACCTACGCTCTACTAGTGTGTTCCAGAATGTTCCTTTAAATGTAGGTATTGCGTCATTTTAGTACCTACTGTTTTTCTAAGAATCGACCGGCGTAACAGTATCAAATGAGACCCTATCTAAAAGAAGATATGCAGTATCCAATTAGTTGAATCATTAGTTTTGTCGAAATTAAATTATATGGACATTATTTTTGGTCCTCGTCTATTGGTGAAAACACAAAAGTTAATGCAAAGAGTTCAGAATGCTTGTGTTCGTTTCTGCTTCGACATTCCGTTAAGGTCACATGTGACCCCATTTTTGAACAAACACTCGTTTACTTTTGAAAATGAAGCATCGCCGTAAGCTTCACTTGGCTTGTCTTCTGTTCGGTGTCATTAAGTTCAAGGAGCCGACTTATCTATATGATATGTTGTCTTGGAAGGCTAGTCGCAAGTCTCTTGAGTCACGCCAATGCTCGACGCAGCTTGTGACAGAGCGGCACAGTTCAGCCGCCTTCAGTGGAAGTTTCCGTTATGCTGCGTCCAAGTGTTGGAATAATATCCCACCGCCACTAAGGAACCTGCAAAGTATACATGGATTTAAATTTAAACTGAAAAGAAAAGAAAAAACATTATATACGCGCATCAAAAAGCGAAGAACCTCTAAAATACGATACCAGTGCTTTTTAAACTTTTTATACTTATTTGTATTTTCCGTGTAAACTTTTTTTTAGGTAGGTTTTGTTTTTTTACATAAGTTTTGTTCTGTAAACCATCAGTTTATTGTCTTCCAACTTCACTTTATTTTGCTGTCTGGTCTGTGGGCACATTAATTCCTTAGTTAGAGCATTTAATATATATGGAATATGCCTCACTTCCACAGAATTTATAGGAGACGCTCACTTCATATTATTTTATTCTTTGCTCACTTCACTTCTAGTTTTTGTGTGGAATAGTGTTGCCAATTTATATATTAATTCTTTTGTTTACTTTATATTGTATTTTTGTACCTAATGTGTAATTATTATTATTGTTAAATCTTATTCTAAGTGACATTTCCGTGCGTGGCGTCACGGAAGACCAGCACAATCAATCAATGGTTATCAACCAGCATTATGCTGAGTTGGGGCCGGCTTATGGCAAAAAACCTAACTAACCTTTTTGCCCCTATATTCTAAACTTACGTCAATTTAAGCTGCACCGCTTATAATTACGTAATTAAAACAGGTTTTTAACACGCTGTCTGACAGCGTTTGGATAAATTCGGACACGTTCTGAGACAGCGTTTGGAAAAATCGGGACTCTCGCCGCTTGGAAACGAAGTTGATTTTACGCTGACAGGCTGTAGTGATAGTTTAATGAGTGAGGATTAGATGCCAGGGGAAAAAATACCTTGTTACGAAGCCAACAAGGTTTAAATTACACTTGAAGAAATTAAGTTTAGTACAGGGGATTGCCGAATCGCTATCATTATCGGTTTAGTCGTTTCCATACGAAAGCGAGCACCTACAACAAAATAAAAAAAAACTGATTACCTGTTTTCACATACATAGCCGTGATAAATGTATTTTATGTTACTTACAGTAGTCACAGCGGAAACTGCACAAACTGCTATTTTTCAGGCGCAATCCCAATGTTGAAGGTGAAGACAGCATTTTATAACTGCCTCGCTCACTCGCTTACGTTTTTCGCATATTCTATCTCGCTTTTACTTTATGCTGTTTTATCCCCACAGCAGTACCTGCGCAATCGTTCACAGAGCCTAACTTCACAAACATAGATTGGTTGCGACTTGCGACTACTATATCTCTGTATTGTGCGTACAGTCACAGAATAAATAATAATAATAGTACATCTACTGTATGTTCAAATTTCTTCAACATAATGTTAAGCTGTTTTAAACTACGAATTACGCGGGTTTTTTAATTTTACCCTATGTTGGTCTCTGATGTGTAAGTACAGTAACTTCATATACAATTTCACCAAAATCGGTCCAGCCATTTTGGCGTGAAAACGCCCCAAACAAACAAGCAGACAACGTTTCACTTTTATACAGGATTATTTGTAATTCGACGTATTCCCGTTAGGAGGTGAAAGGGATGACTATTTGCTATTATTTTAACCCCCATATGCATTATGCAAAAGTGAACCATTTTTGAGTTATCATGATTTTTATTCGGCGTATTCCTATCACTTCCTAATGTATATTAGTGGGGATATTGATCCTAGAATAACACATTACAATTACCCATAGAAATTACGAAATACATAACAATCAATAAGCTCGCCTCCGCAGCTTCGGCTTTTTGGT
Source organism: Alsophila aescularia (assembly GCA_946251855.1). Classification (NCBI taxonomy): domain Eukaryota; kingdom Metazoa; phylum Arthropoda; class Insecta; order Lepidoptera; family Geometridae; genus Alsophila; species Alsophila aescularia. The sequence continues at coordinate 102,802,867 of OX276373.1, forward strand.
CGCCTTCGGCGACCAGCCTCCGCCGCTCCGGCTCACCCTGGTACCTGCACTTTGTCACAGCGGACGGGGGCTGCACTCCCTCCGCGCCTCCGGTTTTTTAAAAACACTCTAGTGTAGGGCAGACAAGACCACGTGGAGTCGGGGTTGGCCGATTCTGTTCTGTGACAGTTTTTTTCATCTTGACACTCGCCTACACAAATGAGGCATCAAAGGAGTGATTCTAGTTTTGTCTATGGTTGGCTTCGTATTATTGGCCGTGTAATATTGGTCGTACAAAATCGGCACGGGCTGATATTACGTATCCAGTTATACACGTAATATTGGTCGCGTAATACTGGCCGTGCATTATCTACCCGGACTGATTTTGTACGGGCAATAATACACGGCCAGTATTAGCCGTCCAAATATTACGAATCCATGTACACGTAATATCTGGTCGTGTAATATTGGCTGTACAATATTTTGGTCGTGTATTATCGTCTCCTTTTATCGCCGACCAGGCGGAGTAACGACTTGCGGGCGGCGTTGCGGCGGCTGGATGAGGAGAATCGAAGATCAGGCTCAGTGGCGTTAAATAGGAGAGACCTACGTCCAGCAGTGGACGAACATAGGATGAAGATGATTGCTTATTGCGACCTATATGTTGAATGAAACACATTTGATGTCGTTAAGAAATATTTATTTCCATTACATACAATTGTATTGATTTAATACTGGTACCTAATAGACCCATCTGCTTTTCATATACGGTTTACAAAGATTGTTACAACTAATTTGTAGCGTCGTTACAGTATTTATTTTAGCAACGTAATAGACTATATCGGTGTCGAGATATCTTTGATCGATTAAATTACGATAAATACACGCGTGAGCAATGAAATCGATTCGTAGTAGCACTACGCGAGAAATCAAAGTTTTTTTTCTATGTTAATATTAAGTATTCAATTTTTACTGAAAACACGAACATTTGCTTTGTCTATAGTTTTTATTGATTGTTATGTATTTTCAGAATCAGAAAAACACGATTGCGCGCATGAGGTCTTGAGACGATTTCATTGCTCGCGAGTGTATTTATGATAAGGATATATGGACACACTAGAACGACAATTTTGAGAATCTATCATTGCACAGCTATGAAATAATATCGCAGTCGAGTAGCTCGCGCTCACCACGCGACGGTGACAAATGTTAACTCATTATCAGGCCCCATTGGTAATGCATAAACTATTTTTAAATATGATGTTATCCATATTTTTAGCTGAATAATGCAGTGCTATTATTTTGACTAATTACAATAAAATACTTTGACTTGACTTAACAACGTGAAATGTTTAGTAAAGAGTCAAGGCTTACAACGAAATCTACACATATCTACACTAATATTATAAACAGAAAATATTTCATTATTTGTACGTTTGTTGATAAACTCTAAAAATAATTAAACGATTTTAGAAAATCTTTCACCAATAGAAAGCTACATTATCAGCGAGTAACAGGAAGAAATTTAATTTTCAAAAAATTTGAGGTCTTTACGAAAATTGTAATAATGTAACTCAAGGTTATCAAAAACTTGCCAATAAAAACAATTATTTGGCGTGCGCTGCGAAAACTATTGATGATACATAAAAAAAATGCTATATTTTTGAAAAAATATTTTATGATCAGACATGGCAGGATGTCTGTGGATATGAATCAAAAAATTCTGGGCAATATTTTCAACAAATATTTTATTCGTATCCAAAACTCGTGCTGAGAAGTTATGGATAGAAATAATAATTAAAATACAAGCAACATTTTACAATGTTATTCTAGGAGTTATAAATAAATGGCTTTGTCGATGTTATATCTCTGTCAATTAATAGGTAAACTGATATCTATAAACTGTACAGACCGTTCTGTAAAAATAGTTTATTAACAAAAAAAAACAAGAGCCAAATTTATATGAAAAAAAATGTGAGTCCAGTGTGACCTGTGCGGCTGTGCGCTCCACTTAATTCAAATATTTGCATTCACTGATTTGCAGATAAAATTAAATAAAAACATAAATTCGTTGCATCCTTTTTTACTGCATAGCTGTGTCCTTTTTAAGCGATTTCACAAAAGGAGACGGTAATACATTTTTTTCTTTTTTTTTACTTTTTTTCGTAGATATTTGAGACAAGAGCATGGGCCTGAGTTCATAAATCTGCAACGACCGATACAATTTGGATATAGCTATAATGGTTAGCTGTAATAATTATATTGTATATATTCTGTATTGTATTTCTTACTGTATTGGACAGTATCTTTGGATTGTACAACTTATAATCACAAAAACTGAGATAGACACAAAAAATGCTTTTTCACACTAAGGGTAGTGTTTATTTATGTGTATTGGTGTGTATTCACAAAATGTAAGTCATTACATAAATGACAAAAATGTAAGTCATTGTAAAAAAAAAAAACCGCAGATATGTAGTGTGACGGCAAACGTGTTAGTTTGGCATTATAACAATAATTCAATAATTAATGAAAACTATTGTACAGTAGGTGTCACGTCGAAGGTGTACATTTTTTCTTTCATTCATCTCCCCATAGTATGAAAAATTATTTTTTATGGATTGGATGTGAAACACTATGTGGATGGTATGGATTGTTAAAGTATATTTATACAAATATACAGGTGTAACCTGGAACGTGCGGTATATAAAACAGTGCAATACTATTCTTTATATAAGTTAGATCAATACTTAGTTCTGGTCCAAGAGGCTTGTTTTACTATAAATACTGTCGAGGCTTCTTACAACTTATCTTGAAATATTAATCGGTTTAATTTATGTACATAATGTAGTACCGCCGACATCTTTATAATTTAAACCCGGATTTGTTATTATTGTATTGACATACCGCACGGCCCACAGTTAATAGAAAATACACTGATGTAGAACTAGTATAGGGGTAGTACAGATACTTAACAGAGTGCGAGCGTTACTAGAGTCACTGATAAATTCTACATTTCCAGTGCAATCGCATAAAAGATTATGTACAATGAAGAGTATTTCAGCGGACACGCTGTACAAATTAATGCGTTATAGCGGAAATCTTTACTTTTTCTTGAAAGCCTATGGATTATTTTGAGGAATGAGCTAAACTCAAATAATCATAGTAATCATGCCATGCCATGATGCATGATGCATGCATGCATGAGCGTGCCATGTGCTATGAAACATTGGATAAACAATATACAATAAGTAGGATAAATAGACACAAAATATTAGATTGTCGACGCTCTGAATGCCGCCATGTTGAATGGCAACATGCACGCGCGACCCACACAACACTCACCGCCTGGTTTGTTATATTAAGCGTGTCAATTCGTTTATCACAATTTTATTATTAACTGTATGAGAAATGTACATTTATGGATATTGTATAAAAGTATAGACGCAGTGAGTGTGTGAGGGCCGAGCACCAGCCGCCGCGACACAGAGCGGCCGCCGCCGGGCTTCAAGTCGACCTATAGAAACCTTAACGATACATCGGTTACTAAAATAGTATAGTCGTATATGCAAACATTTAACGCGTTATGCGTCAAATGTTTGCATATACTACATGGAAATCTTACGTATATATTTAACCTTAAAGATATACATTTATTATCATAATGATAAAGACTAGCATATTCATAATTATACTTGCGGGCGCGCCACACGTTGCGTGCGCGCACGCACTAGCGGTGTGCGTGCGCGCACGCACTAGCGGTGTGCGTGCGGGTACGGCGCGCCCGGATCATAATCACCGTTACAAATGGTTTGATCCTATAACAATCGCTACAGTAGAAATAGTACATACAAGCATTTCAATAAAATACCGTACAAATTCGATTTATGATAAAGAAAATAATATTGAGCACATATTATATCGAATTTCAAAAGCCGTATCACAGTACGCTAAATTAAATAATCGTGTCGCACAGAAGCGCTATTCGAACGAAATTATATAAAGTAAACTATACATAATCGTTGAGAAAATAGAACAACATAATATACGATCATATATAAGCACGCCGCTTCGCTAGTGACGCTTAAGTATTATAATTAAGTAATTTTACAGTTTGTCAAAACAATAGGCCCGAGACAAACAGACAGTCACGAGTGTTCGGGGGCGTGCGAGTCCCGCCGCTTCCTCGAAAGCATAGCTATTGGTCCGAGTAGAAATATTCTAAGAATACAAGATAGATTATCGCTATGTCATTATATTGAGTAAATGCTAAATGTCCCATACAAGTGTATGATAAATCTACGAGAGGGTGGAATGTAGTCGGCAGCGAGCAGACTATGCTACAATCACTCTAAGAGTACTGCGTCTCATATTCATCTATACTATTTCAAACTTTAAAGTCCGCCTGTACTTTGAACAGTAGTGATATTATCAATGTGTTCTTGGCCATCATCGAACCAAAAAAACGAAAAATAATGAATCATTTCAATATTTTGTTGTTTTTTGCAATCAGTTTATTAATTGTTTTAGAAACTAGTGCATCGGATATTAACCCTCATTTTACAATCAATGGGAATGTGAGCAAACAATGTAAAATCTTGTTATTTCCCTGACTTCCCCCTTTGATTACCTAGATATACTATACTAGATATTTCTGATTACTTGGGTGGACTTTCCATGACCACCATGACTACGTTTCCCTGATTTTACAGAAAGTGGACACCCTGGCTACACGCCCAAGTCGCGACATCTTCGCGGATGGTGACCGCGCAGTCGCTGCGCTCAAGGCTCTAGTAGTTATTATTGAGCATTTGCCCCCGATGTGGCAGAGCCGCGTTGGTAAGACTATTATGTAGGTAGTGTTCTGCGCTACAAGGGGACAATCATTGATATCTATGTAAAACATTTTGAAGTCCACGTGGACGAAATAGCGGAAAAAATAGTTTACTATAAATGTAGTAACCTAACCTTTCACTAAATCTAAGTTTAAATTCCCCCATACAAATTCAATTCGCCGCGCTACTGAGCAACCCTCCTTACATGCAGTCTCCACGGAAATATCTTATAACGTACTATTTGGCACTGACAAAAAAATCTTAGTTTATTTACACATTAATATAAGTCGATTGACGTATTTGAATACGGGAATGAAACTAGATACATATTTAATTTGATCGCTCACTAAAAAACTCCTCAATATTAGGCCTCGCGCCGCACTCAAAAATCTTGAGCTACTTCCCAACAATGCGAAACTTCAATCGTTCGGTTACAAAGCTGAAGTTCAGCACTTGACTCACACACGCACATCGCGTCTAGTGCGCCACACACACACACACACACTTAAAAGTAAATTAAATAACTTTAGGCTTATTAGAAGGAGTATTTTTACATTTCACATTTGTATTATCATAGGATAAGCGCGCATCGTTTGTCTTTGTAATGAAAACGAGCGCGGTGTCTTTAAACTTACACTTAAATGAGAGTATTCTATTGCAACACTGGTGTTTCAATAAATATAGAGCTTAAATACTCTCTTTGGTTGATTAATTTACATGTACAAGTAGAATACATAAGTTGTCGAAACTTGTTAAAGTTGCCAGTTTCGTATGATAAGTTCGGTGGTCGTTTATGTCTTCTTTCAGACGGAGTAGTCCGCGAGATGTCATAGTAACGTGTCACGTGACTAATCTATAATAATACATCGATGACATTCAATTTAAGTGTTCAACAGGAGCGGTAACACCTGCGGTTACCGTTTCACCGGTCACTATACAAAAACCGGTCTCTGCAACGGCCTATTAGTAATGTACGCTGGCGGAACGCGGCGCGGGATATCTGAGAGTCGAATCACATCGCGAGGGCCGCGCCAGTTTATCTGAAACATAGATATACATACCATCGTCAATGGCCTCTTACATCTAGAACAGGCGATTCAAGAAGCGTTATTTTTTGGGGGTTTAGATAAGTTACATTAACGGTCGCTCAGCGAGCTATGGGACTGGCTATGCTCGGAATTTTTATTTGGGATCGCATCCGAAACGAGATGATCCGGCAGAGAACGAAAGTCACCGACATTGGTCAAAGAATTAGCAAAATGAAGTGGCAATGGGCGGTCACATAAGTCGAAGACACGATAACCGGTGGGGTGGACGAGTTCTTGAGCGGGGACCACGTTTAGGCAAACGTAGTGTAGGACGCCCTCCGGTCAGATTTACGCAAAGTAGCTGGCAGAAATTACATAAGAGCCGTAGATCGGGCTCAGTGGCGCGCATTAAGAGGGGCCTAAGTCCAGCATTAGACTAATGCAGGCTGTCGATAATGATTGTGGTTCCAAAACATGGTTAATACATTAAAGTACTTACACTCGATTCTCTTATTTTTCTTAGTTATTATAATTTAATTTCAAAATTAAACTAATTACTTGAAAGATTCGTTCATTAAATCTGCATGAAAAAAATAAACGTAATATCTTACACTTATTACGTACTGAATTCTACGTAAATATAAAAAAATGATAATTTCGTTAAGTGGCGTGCTGCGACAGCATAAGGCCACGTCGCGTCAGTGTCGTGATTTTCTTGTTAAGAGTCATCTTCTTTGGCAAAGAGGCCTTAGCATTTTCCCGTCTTTTGCCATTAACCGGAGAGTCTCGTCTGAGACAGGACCATTCGGTGATCACTTATTTATTGAACATATTCATCACAGAGACATCTCTGAATATATACTTTTTGTCCGTCATGATAAAGTCGATCTCATTTTTAGTAACGCCATCCAGGCTTTGTCATGTCCATTTTCTCTGGGGCTGCTTCTTAAAGAAAGAATTCATTAAGAAGAGCCACTCCCTCTCCAGAAAGTTAACAAGCATTTGCCATCTGGCGTTTCTGATGCCAAACCCATGTGGTCCCAACCTCGATTCGTTGCAGTCTTGTACTCCCACTTTAGCGTTGAAGTCTCTCGTAACAACGTTGAAGTGAGCCCTCCTGATGGTATGAAGGGCATTGGATATGTCATCGTACATATCTTCAGCCTCATCGTCTGAGTGCTACGAAGCCGGTGTGTAGACCTGTATCACCTTGATATTATATCTCTTGGTGGTTTAATAATGAGGTACGCTACCTTAGTCGACACACTACAGACTTCTTCAACGTTGTTAGCGAGGACTTTATGAACGAGGAACCCAACGCCGCCTTGGGATTGGTGGTCTCAGTCTGAAGTACATCAGATGGCCCGATTTCAGGGTAATGGTGTCCTCCCCAGCCCTCCGGATTTCAAACAATCCTAAAATATGCCATCTTATGTTCTCCAATTCTACTTCCAGCTATGCATGTGTCCGTCCAGCCGCAGAGTGCCACAATTAAACGTAGCCAAGTTCTGTCGTTGTTGGTGGCCTTCCGTAACCCCGGGATTAATAGCACCACCCGCCCTGCCGACACCATGACCGCCACCTTGGTCAGGAATAGCAGAGCTGACGGGGGTACTGGGGCCGTTCTTTTGTGGTGTTTATCATGTGTGATTTTAACTTGTTTATTTCTTAATATTTAATGAATACCTGTTAACAATGTTGGCGAGGTCCTTGAGCGCGGTGTCCACTGCGTCAGCGAGGTGGTGCGTGTGCGGCGCGGGCGAGGCGAGCGCGCGCGCCTCCGCCTCCAGGCGCGCGGCGGCGGCGCGCAGCTGCACGCGCAGGGCGGGCGCGACGCGCGCGCCGCCCGCCGCCGCCGCGCACGCGCCGCCCAGGCGCGACAGCCGCTCCGACGTCTGCAGCCGCCACAGCGAGCCACGCCCGCCGCCGCACCCGCGGCGCACCTGCGCCAGGGGACACATTTACATACGCGTCGCGTTGTTATAAGTTTATGGTGGTTTTATATTATGTCTGTTTGTGGCATCGTAGCTCCCAAACGGATGGAACGAATTTGTACCGTCTTTTCTGCTTGTTAAACATTTTAAACATCTCGTTATAAAGGCCGTTGGGTGGATGTAAAGTTTTGTCATTGTAAGACTTTGCGTCTATTAGCCAATAAATTTTGCGCTACACATGACTTGCATTGTTGCACATGTTCGTTTTACATTATGTCCACGTTGTCTGTTCATTAGATACCATTCAAGCGACATCTGTAAACAATAATTCTGCAGCTACATTTTTTAATCCGTCGCTGGTTGTTTTTTACTTGTCCTAATTACAAACGAGGGCTCAATAATTAGAGTAAAAGCACAAATTAAAAAAATATGTAACCCCCGACTCCCCACCCCCCATTATAGGTACGAAGCATCTCGATCACATCAGTTTTCAAACATAAAAATCGTTCCATCCGTTTGAGAGTTACGGTCGTCACCCCGTCCCCCTCCCACCCCCGTTATAGCTAAGAACCATCTCATTTACCTCAGCTTCAAAAACATGAAAACCGCAGCTAATTTGTCTCATTCGTTTGAAAAATAGGATTCTCACTCCCCTTTTCGTGACTCCCCCCCCCCCCCCCCATATAGCTTAGAACCATCTCGATCACATCAGTTTTCAAACATAAAAAAAACACATCAAAATCGGTCCATTCATTTGGGAGCTACGGTCCTCACCTTCATCCCCCCCCCCCAATTATAGCTAAGGACCAACTTGTTTACCTCAGCTTTCAAATATAAAAAACCGCAGCTAAATCGGTCCATTTGTTCGAAAGCTACGATTTTCACCCCCCCCCCCCCTTTTTCTCACCTCCCCCCTCCCCCTCCCAATATATCTAAGAACCATCTCGATCACATCAGCTTTCGAACAGAAAAAACCGCAACCAAATCGGTCCATTCGTTTGGGAGCTACGATGCCACAGACAGAAAGACACACACAAACACACACAGTGATACACACCCTAAACTTATAACACCCTTCTCTTTGTTCGGGGGTTAAAAATAAACATTGTTAACATAAATGTAACTCAAGCTACATTTATGTTAACAATCGTTAACATAAATATAGCTTGAGCGCATCACCTGGCAACGTTGCGTGTTATTGCGCAACAATGAGTCACATGATGCACTCCAATTGTTTCTAGTGGATACAAAGCTTTAATGTCAATAAATTCTTTCGGTAAAAGAAGGAAACCCATAACAAAATATTGTACCTCATTAGTGCAGCAGTCGAGCGAGACGCGCAGCGCGGCGAGCAGGTCGCCGTCGGAGTCCTCGTCGGCGGGCAGCGGCGTGGCGTAGATGCCGCCCTTGCGCGGCTTGCACCCCGGGGCGGGGACGCGGCGCGCGCGCTCCTCCGGCGAGCCACCGCCCTCCGCCGGCTTGGGGCTCACGCGCTCCTCACTCTCCTTGCTCTCCCACAGCTTCTTGAGGCTGCTGATGCTGCCGGTGCTGCGCCGCTTGTCCTCCTCGAGCTCGGGCTCCAGCGCGGGCGCGGGCTCCTCCTCGCGCCGCGCGCGTTCCTTGTCATCCGGCGAGGCCGGCTCGCGCCGCGCCAAGCCGTTCGTCGCCGTCGAACCGCTCTCCACTTTCCGCAGGCGCGCTTTGAAATCTATAATGGAGCGGCCCCCCTCCTCTTCCTTGCCCGGGGCGGTGGGTTTCTTGTTGGGCTCCACCTTCTTCAGCTGCGATTTGAAGTCCGTGCCGCGCACGTCCGGCTCGGGGCGGCGCTCCGTGTTATTCGAAAACGAGGTCTTCCGCAGGCTCGCCTTGAGGTCAATCGGCGAGACAGTGTCTTTGGCGTCTTCGAGGGGGGTGGGCACAGCGTGGGAGGGCCGCCGGTGCACGTTAAGGCTCTCGGAGAGCTCGGACACGAGTCGCGTGACGGGATCGACGGGCTCGAGCGCGACACACGGCTCTTCGGCGGGCGGCGATTCCTTCGGGCGTTGCTTCTTCTTGTCGGCGCGCTCCTTAATCTCCGCCACCAGCTTCAGTTCGAGCATCTCCTTCATCGCCCGCTTGGCGGCGGCGGGGCGGTCGTCGTGCGCGGGCGGGGGCAGCGGTGCGTCCACGTCGGCGCCGGCGTCGCGGCGGCACTCAATGGGCGGCGGCGGCGGCGGCGGCTGCGTCTCCTCGGGCGGAGGCGGTAGCTCCGGCGGCGGCGGCGGGAACTCGAGCTCGGCGAGGCGCGGCCGCGGCTTGGCGGGCGAGCCGGCGAACGAACGCAACGCGGGGGCGGCTCGCGGCGCGCGGGGCGACGCCGGCGCTGCCGTCACGCCACCGGACGAGTTGGAGCGGATCATGTGCGGCTGCGCGCGGCCCGTGCGCGGAGACAGCGAGCGCGCCTCCTCGTGCGCGGTCTCACGCGGCACCGCGCCGCCCCCGCCCGCACCTCCCGACTGCCGCAGCGACTCGAGGTAGGCGCCGATGCGCGCACCTTTCGGCAGCGTGCCGTAGCGGTTGATAGCGCGCTTCACGTTCTGCACTTCAAGTGCCGCCACCTGGACTCCCTGCTAGAATTGGAGTCATTATACAAACACTTGCACAAACATATTCCTATAGTTGATTATAGAGTAGTATTTTTTATTAATTTAGTAGTGATCACCTTAGGCTGTTCGTGGTGGTGCTGGTGGTGGTGGCGGCGTTTGGCGCGGTGGCGGCCGTCGGCGCCGCCCGACTCGTCGGTGTCGGGCGTGGCCTCGGCCAGCGAGCCCTCGGAGGACGCCTCGCGCGCGCCGCCGCCGCGCGCGCCGCCTGCTACACAACACTATCAATATACCTCGAGACATCGACGACTTCTCAACATTCAAATCGCTATGAAAATTCAACTCAATCACGTCGCTAAAACAAGTTAAATAATAATTTTAAAACACTATAAGCGTCGCTGTAAGTGGCAATTGAGAAAAAAGAACCGAATCAGATTCGTTAATCTAGAATTAGCAGACTAACACGATCAAAACTTATGCCCGTATTCACAAACAATACTTGCCTAAGTTTGTTTGTTTTTCGTACGAGGTAGTGCTGGCCTCGGGTTTCAGAATTTTCAGGCCCGAGGGCCTCTGACATGGCTTAACGAATTAATGCTAACAACCGGTACTGCAGCTTAAAGTGCCCTTCTTAAGTTGCTTCAGTTAAGCAGCAACACTATGCGAAGTAAGCCTTATCACTATGTGTTGAGCATTGCAAGCCATTCAATTAACAAATAATACTTGGGCAAGTCTTTACTATGAGGACGCACTGCGTCGGATGCGGCGCTCTGGTTGGTCCATGTGATACATTCACTTGGTTCACTCATTTTCACTGTCTGATTTGACTTTTACCATTTTTGGTCAGTTTTAATTGCGGTTGTCATTGATTTACGATATAAATTGTAATCTATGATTTTAATGTTTCTTTATTATTATTTGAGCTTTTTTAACCATTTTTTTTATTTAGTTAGGTATGCATTCACTGGAAAAATTGTTCAATTTATATATATCATTTTATTTAATTCCTATGAGACAATTACTTACCAATTATTGCGATGTGACTATGTATTGGCAAATTTACATATTTTTGTTTGAGTTTGAATAAATATAATTTTAATTAAGGTTCTGATATAATACATTAATATGTTCAATAATTGAATGCCTGAAAAGCTGAATATATTTTATACAGGTTGTATTTTTTTGAGATGGGGCAGTAAAGGGCAGGTACCTTCCCTTCAATACCCAAGTGTGACGGCTGGCACAAAAAAAGTACCCTTGATACCCCTCTGTGACAGCTAGCACACTTGAGCTTATCATAATTAAACCCTTATTTTTATTGGGTTAGAATAGAGTTTTCTATTAGTGTTATATATGAATGAACACAGCTTGAACCAAGGGAATTAATTGGCTGATACAATCGTTCGATGTCACAACATTTTATGTAATTACATGCAGTTGGAAGTCAAACTTGCCCGTGCGAGGTCTTCGACCGTGTAGTGAGTCATTGTGATTCATTATTTGTGTTGTTTTTAGTGATTTAGTGGATATGTTATTACGTCTAATAATACTGTAAGGAACATGTTATAATAGTTTTTACTTTATGAAGCCGCAAGTGACGATCGTTACTAAGTGACTCAAAGGCCGCGAGTGCCTTTCGTCACTATATCGTTGGCTATATTACAGAATTATTATTATGAACGCATATATGACTTTTACTTATTTTAGAAATCTAATATTTTTTTATATTAAAAGTCATTTATTTCGAGTCATTTATACTAAAAGTAATTATTAATAATTTATTTTGAATCTATCTCTGCTGTAGTTTATAAAATAATTATTTGTATGATATTATTTTTACTTATCCTTATTGCTACGTTCAATAGCTTTCTAGAACAGTAATTCAAAACATTCTACTCGTAAGCATTCAGCAATTTGCCCCTGAAACCTGCGGTTACGCTTTTAACTATGACTGACTGTAGTCAGTGTCGGTAAATATTGGGTATCACCGGTTTTGAGGTCGGGCTTTGACGGGTACGGAATGGTTAACATTGGTTGTAGCTACAGGAAAACGTTCTTTGGAGACTAACCACAATTTTTGAAAATATTTTTGTTTGCATTCACAGATATACAAAAAATGTACATACAGCAAGAAAATGATCATATTAAAACTTTTTTGATGCCAATCGCTTTTTCTTAGGATCAAACCATTAAAGTCTCTACAACAGTTAAAGTAGCTGTACTTACTGTCACATTTCAATAAACCAACCTGTATATCCTATGTTCATAATAAAGGATTTGGTTTCATTTCACTTGAATAATGAGCAAGTAACAAAACTACAATACAAAGTAAGGCGGGCAGACCCCCTGAGTAACGTGGCGACTATCTGACACATTTGCTACGAAAGTTGTGACGAGTGGCAAGTTACGAACGTACTTTCTTGGTCAGATCACAAGCCACATTACTTAAGTGGGAACACCTTAGGGCTAGCGATTGTTCCTTGTTCATTGGACTTTTTGAATGAGTCCGGAACTATGCTAGTTATGTACTTTACGAATGCGCTCATTCAAGTGAACGCACCGTGTTGTTCGGAACTCAAGTATCGTTTGTGAATGGAGTTGTGGGACCCCGTGCGTCCGTGCGTGCTGTGAGACCTCATAGCAACGTTTGCGAATACGGATTTCGTCAACGAGAAGCTGTCTGTGAACTTTATGATCTCTTCAGCGACGGTTACAGTATCGGCATACATACACGCATCAAAATAATTATATTTTATTAATTTAGTATAAACGAACGGAACATAAAAAGCATTATGAGTTGAATAATGTTTATTTTGGTCTACTTAATGTTACGAAAATAACAGTCAACTTTCAACTGAATTAAGTCACTAGCACATTGTGTTTTTGCAGTAAACTTGTGTCTGTTTGTGCAGTCGGAAAAATATAAGCGGAGGTTTTTTTATATTTACTGCAAATGAGGGCGTTCGCAAGTACGGAGATAGGAGATGTAGCTTTCATGAGTTTTAAAAGAACATTATAAAATAAAAGTTTGTTCAATAAAGCCTATTTTTGCCGTTGCAATTAGTACACTCGATAAAATTATTATTATCAAAATAGAATTAATGATATGATTATGTTATAAATTTAATATATGCTTATAATAAAGCAATAAGTACGAAAAAGTCGGTACAAAACAGATAGGTAAAAATAATGGTATTAAAATAAGCTACTGAAAGGGTTTTTTTTTTAAATTGTGTCGAACTGTTTGTTTGTTTGTCTGTATGTTCGCACATAACGTAAATAACTACTGGACCGATTGCGTTGCGGTTTTCACTGTTGGATAGCTTAGGGTTAGATTTAAAATCTGGGGTACTTGGTATCTCAATCTGTACAAGCCGACCAATCGATAAAAAAATTTGCATCTGAAGGAATTTTGATCAAATGTTGGTATATTGGTATTGTATCTTGGATTAGCACATAGAGTACTTTTAACCTAGAAAAATGACCACGCGAGCAAAGCCGCGGGCACAGCTACTTATATAATAAATAACAATATAAGCCTCGAAACATTTCATTTTATACAAAATAATTAACTAATAATAATAATAATAATAATGTATACCATACAAACAACTTTAAATATATCACGCCATGCGATCGATTCGAAACTAAGTACCAGCCGCGAGCCGCGGTTTAACTTGTGTATAACTCATACGCGTTGCACGTTGAGTATACAATCAACAACATATACAGGATATCTGAGGGACTTGTCCAGAACGGTAATGGTATGTGAAAACTAATTGTACTGTGTGATATGAAAGAACTCGCTTCGCTATATATTAATATTCCTGTTTATAGCTGCAAATAATTCCCACTGTACACTTAGTTTTTCGTTTGTTCGTATACGGCGGAGAGTTTTTTCATCATTTTATAGTTCGAACCAAACTTAATGGCGGCTGTGATAGTGCGCTGCTAGCGCGGCATCGCGCATCCCCTCACCCGTCCAACGCCCGCGCATACCTAATATTTGCTATTGCGCAGCGCTCCGCACCAACTTCACAGCCGCCATTAAGTTTGGTTTGTACTATACCAATGGGATTTTGTAATTGAAGGAAACAACGAGCAGATTTTGTTACTTCCCACATTCCTTTAAAGCAGACTTTTACATAGAGAATGCAAATATTGATTCGATTTGACCTAGGCGTCTATCCTCACATATGCGAGGTGTCAGCGCGAAGATGAGGTATAAAAGACGACACCGATATCGCGAAGCGAGCTCACTACCGACTTCACTACATGGAAACAACTAAGCTATGAAGAAGCACATGCTTCACGGCGCGCGGAGATGTTCGAGAGATGTTGCGAACACTTCTTTAACGTATCAACGGGAGCATCCCAGCAAACATTAACTATATCTTTACTTTTTCATCGATGTATTTTATTAAGAAGTTCAAATGTGATGACGTTAATAACAAGTTTCACAACAAATACGCGCACGCGAATTCATATTATACATTATTGATGCTATTGATGTTATATTATTTAGTATTTAAATTATATTTTAATAAATACACATTCAAATTATTATTTACCGTTTTATGTCCAATATTATACGTACAATATGTCTAAGTATGAAAAACATTTTACAATATATATATATGAATGAAAAACAAGATATCTACGCGTATCGTGACGTATACTTACGAAGTGCTCGGACCTATCGCTATACACCTGAGCGAGCGGATAAACAGACAGAAAATGCGATTTAAACTGACGCAGAGACGGCTAGCGCTACGTTCTGCTGTGCGCTTTGCGAGGCCCTCTGTATGAAAAACTCCCAACCAAAGCATACAGCTTGAACAGTATCGCCGATAGCGCTTACAAACTAAAACGGCATATGTACGGTAGAGTATTCGAGCGGTAACCAAACAAAATAAGGTATAGTATAATACAAGCATCGGACATACATAACATATAGGTATGGTTAGACATATCGGTACGGGGTGTTCTGTGCGAGCAACATATAAATACGTAAGAAACAGAACATACGAACGCTGCAACGTAGAAGCGGATGCTGCAAGCGATAGCCGAAATAAGTGAAGCAAACAGATTTTAAAGTTCAAGAAGGCTGCCGGCAATGTCGAACCGTTTTGGTTTTAGTCGATTTCCTTTTTCTTTACAAATTTACGCGACAACTGAATCCGATAAGCAATCGATTAGTTACAGTAGTCGCAGCGGAAGTATGTGTCTCGGAAGTTATCTGCTAGTCGCTGCGCAAACTGCTATTTTTTAGGCGCAATCCCAATTCTCGAAGGTGAAGACAGCATAGTATAACTGCCTCGCTCAATGGCTTACGTTTTTCGCATATTCTATCTCGCTCTTACTTTATGCTTTTTTATCCCCACAGCAGTACCTGCGCAATCATTCACAGAGCCTAACTTCACAAACATATAGATTGACTGCGACTACTGTACATTGATTCCATAAAAGGTCGAAGCGACAAGACCAATATATTCATATTATCTGTCAAACAAAAGCATTATGCTGACTACTAAATTATAACAGTGCTAACCAAAGTGCAATCCGTGCTTTTTTTTGAAACGTGATTTACAATAGATATCTATTTTGAAATATTTTTTGTTTAATTGTAAATGTTTTAAATGGTAATTCAATTTAATATCCGGTTACGTATAGTAACTTTTTCGTTAAGAGGTCGCAACTTGGCTAGCCCTGAAAAAATCGACGCCAACCTAAAACGGCATGTTTCAAATTTTTGTAAGCTTATAAATATTTTATTTTATTTATTACCAAGACAGCAACACACTCGAGTGACGAAAGGCGACACAACGGATATTTTGGACAAGCAGTAGATTTTCCGGGTGTCCCCATATGAATTCAAAATTGATACAGTAGTTTTTTTTAAGCAACCGAATTATCTTATTGTGAGAGTTCCTTGCCGTCAAAGTTCCGTCCCATACAACAGAAATTTTGTGTTCATTCAAAAACCAAAAGTTGGAACCTAAATAAGATTTTGCTGATGTTATTTGCTATCGCAACGTGTAAAATTATTTTTTAAGTTTAAAAATATTAACTAATAAAATTAAGGCTAAATCAAAGTCGCGTATTGAATACGAGGCTTTAGTTTTCCGTTACACTTTTTTTCTGGTTGATTGTTTTAAGCTAAATTAATTTGTAGACAATCGCGCGTCAAGCGATTGTTTTATGAATAGAATAACAGTCGATTTCATAAACAAGACGTGCCATCGATATAAAATCTGAGTCTATGTCTAAAGTATGGTTTAGAAATCGATCTAATTTGTAGTTTTTGAATGAAAACGAAACTGCGTTTGTATGCAAGGTTCAATTACTGCGAGCTGACGCAACCCCCAAAAACCTGGTAGGTATGTTCGTTCAATGTTTATTGAGCTACAATGTACTACTAGAGGACACACCACACTTCCCCAAGCTGTCACTAGACGGTAATTTAAACAGAACTAATCTGCCGTGGTATATACTAAGTTAATTATCCTCTTATTGCCGACTTCAATGCCTTTAGTTTCAAATGAGGCTGCCAATTTTCGGAATATTTCCTCAAGAGTACTTGTAAATAGCTTGGGAGAGAGCGGACCACTCTGTTTAACACCTTAATAGCTTAAAAAAAACAATTGGAATTCGGGGGTCTAACATCAGAGGTAACAAACTTTAAAGTTGATTTTACGAGTATGTAATTTTTGGAGAAGTGAAAATCTTTATTTTTAGCTGCTGTAGTGACTGGTTCATAGATTTGGGTCTGCATATTAGAGATGAAACGGATACCTGTTTAGCCGGATACCGGATATTCGGAAAACACCGAGGCCGGATATCCTGCCACCAGATATCCGGCCGAACTTTGCCAGTTGGCACATCGTAACGAGCAAGCTCGCGTAGGTTGCGCACGAACGATTGAGCGGGCTCGGGAGAATTCGGGTCTTTTCGTTGTTGAGCGAAGTTAGGAAGTGTTTCATGGACTTATAGAATTGATTGCAAACACGATCACATGAGGTTATTGAAAACTTGCTATTGTAGTTTGAGGTTATTATAAAAGTTATTTTATAATTCTAAAAGATTTAACACAATTTGCCCCTAGTACGATTATAACCTAAATTTGATTTTTCGTACTTTTTTCTAAAATCCTGTATCCGGCCGATTACTCGCTTACTATCCGGTATCCGGCCAAATAGTAAATTTAGGCCGGATACTGGATATCCGTTTCCACTCTACTGCATATATTCCAAATTTAAATAATGAAAATGAAATGAGCGGAACTTAACGAATAATTCACATAAATAGGATGGAGGTTGCTGATTTTGTTACTAATGTTTGGAGTTTGTTACATTTGATTGTTATTTACAGGAGATTGCTGCTTGCTATGATAGGTGCGTTTACGTAGATAGCTGCCTTTGATGCTGCATTCATATAAGTGATTTTTAAATTGGATTTTGATGTTTTTAATGTGGAGTGAATTTATACGTAACAAATGCCACAGACAAAATGATAGATTAAACACAAAACAAAAAACTGTGGAGTTTGTTACCTTTCATAGTAGACCAATGAAATCCACGATTACCTTAATGGTTAACACGCGCTCAGAAACTGGTCACTAAACAGATGTCAGGTTCGCAACATGTACCAGTTTCTTTGATAAACTCCCATCATTCGAAACATTTGAATTCAATATGGCGGACACACGGAACTATTGGAAGTGACTTTTCGTACCGAGGCACGACTACGAAATGTAAAATTCCAATACCGATCCAATTTCGATCAAGAGTCACCCTGGTGGCGTGGCACGTGTCGTTTGTTGTGTCGCCTCTCGTACGTACATAGTAGTTCAATGCGTGTGTGCGTGTGCGCACGTACGTACCGTTGAGTGAGGGCAAGGAGTCCTCGTGGTGTGCGTGCTCATCGCCCGCGTACTGCGACTCGCGGAACGAGCTGCAAGACGACAGCAAGCTGGAACATTTGTGTGGTACTCATGAGCTTACGCACTTGCTTTATTTAGAAACATTATTTCATCCGCTCGATAGCAATAAACACTACCCCATATAAAATTGATACCCTTTTACATTAGAGTAATTAATGCTGGAAATTTTATGATTAAGGTGCAACGTTTCGATCAGCGCGCCAAATTCAAATTTGCTTGCGTTTTTGTGATCATTTTAACCGTAATTTCTTCATACAACCCATTTATTGCCGCAAAATAAGTTGTCATGAACCCACGATGCGTAATTAAGCTGTAATTGAAAATTTGAATTTGGCGCGCTGAGCGAAACGTTGCACCTTAAGAGGAGAGTCGCTTGACGTTCTTTCGAGTCGGTATTTAGTAAATGTATTGCTATCTCACCTCCTCCCCCGATGCCATATACGAGCGACAGAAAGATGCTGGTTGTGAGTTTTAGTAGTAAGTACTGAATTGGAGTTTTGGAGAAAATAACTTTCCACCCCTTCAATTGTGGTGAAATCTTTTTTTATTAATGACAATCGCTTGAAAGTGTACAATCTACGCTTTTTTTTAAAGAGTATTTTCAAATGGTCATAGTTTCAGCAACGAAGACATACGAGTATAGGCGTAGTTAATTAATGAAATAATAATAACAAAAAAAAACGGATAATAATTACATAGGGGTGGATAAGTGTATTTTGTTTATGTATGTACAAGGGCGCTATACTCTCTTCAAGTAGCTCTCTTCTTAAATTATGTGGAAAGGTGATAAGTCGTAGTGCTTTTGTGTTATAGTGAAGTGAATAAAGTTATTATTAAAACTCAAGAAATGTTTTCTCATTCCTTCGATGTTGGTATATTAGTATCAAAAATGTATAGAAGCGAATCGTGCGTGTCGGAGGAATCTCGACCATCAATAATATTTACTATTCTACAATTGTAGGTACCTATGCAATAAGGTTCATAGTTCCGGCCTCTGTAGTCAGAATAGTCAGAGACTACAAAAACGCACGCAATAGTGAGTTTCGTAGTTAGAAAGTATTTAACGATTGTAGCAATGAATGTGGAGGAACCAACATCTACAAAATGTGGAGGAACCAACATCTACAAAATGAGTCCTTTCGAGTGGATTTTCTTTTGTGAGGAGTTTTTTTTTAAACTTAATTGCATGCTTAGTCCAGAATTCAGCCACTTACATAAAGCTTAGATAATCAAATGTAATAAAATGAATGACCCTCTTGAGGGGATGGAGGGGTCAGAGGGGGACGGTGTCAGGAGTTACCTGGTGCGTTTGGGCGGAGTGGGCGCCTGCTTGCCGCGCCGATTGGTGGGGCGGCGCAGCTGCACGCCGCGGTCGGCGGGGCCTCCCGCGCCCCCGGCTCCACCCGCACTCGCCTTCTTACCGCCCAGCTGCGGTGTTCCCGACACACCCCCGCCGCCCTCTTGCAACTGCTTCTCCACTTCTGTTCACATTCCTCACAATGTATTTGTGTTCATTATATAAAACGAACAATTTAGGTATGGAGCTCCTGTTGCTAGTAGCGCCATGAAAAGGTCAAGCGCCTCAAGCTGGGAAGAGCGCGCCCGGTCGAAAGAGAATTGTAGAACAGATGTATTACCATTACGTTTTTTTTTTAAAGTGCACACAGCGAGCGCCTGACGAGTGACTGACTGCAGTGCGGCGATAAATAGGACAGCACAATAAAGTGCAACCTACTGCGTACCTCTAGTATTTGTTGCAGTACATTGTAGATAAATTAATTTACATGCGTTTTTGTTTACTGTAGAAACGTATCCCAGTCAGATATAAGGACGTTTTATAGAGACACGAGAAATTGGTTATACAAATACCAAACTTTATAGATGGATATACTAAATGTAAATCCATTTACATACAATATAAGAAGCAGTAAAAACTCATTGCATTGTATAGTTGTGTACGAAAATGAAAAGGTCTAATGGATGCGCCATTAGACCTTTTCATTTTCGACTTGGTGCGGCGTGACCGTCATTCTGAATTCAAATGCTTTGAACAAGTGTGGTATTCATCAAAGAAACTGGTACATGTTTCGAAACAGAAATCTGTTTAAGGTTATCGCTGATTTGCAATATTTTTTGTAACAATAAGCTAGATGAAGTATGAAATTACCATAACATATTTCGTTAGTAATTGTAAATACGCACACACTAAAATTAAATCATAAATAAACAGGAAAAAAATATACAGAGAATATTTTTCTTTGTTGTTGTTTGTCGTATGAGATAGTGCTGGCCTCTGGTGTCAGATTGTCAGCCGCCAAACGACCTCTGACATGGCTTGACGACTGAAATTAATTGACGTGCCCTCCGAAGCACGGAGCGATGGAAATCCACACATAACTTAGAAAAGTAATTGGTGCTCGGTATCGTTGGATTCTTAGTCGGACTAGTATACCGAACCAGTACCTTGTCGCGTGCGCACGCGCAGTATGCGCGCAATGAGGCGTGTTGGCGATATATCGCCACCCGATCACCGACTACCATCGCTCTCAATACTTTACTATTTACGCGCATGCATGATCGCTTTACGCAGAAATGAAAAGTATTTTTTATATGCGTCATTGGCAATCGTTTGACCACGATCTCACCTGATGGAAAGCCATGATGTGGTCGAAGTTGTAGCACGCTTGCCTAGTAGATACCTATTCAGTCCTGCGAGCATGGATCTTATCGATCGATAAAATTCGATAAATTTATCGACCGGTAAACAGTTAACAGTTATCAATTTTATCAAAATGCGGTAGCATGGATCTAGCCTCTCGGTAAATTTTATTGATTCGATAACACGTCGTGGGTTTATCGATTTAAAAAATGGCAACTCGTGGACTATACCATATATCAGATAGACGTCTATACGATAGATAGACTAATAGTCTAAAAAATATTTTTTGACACAATTTGGCAGATTTTTATCAATTTGAGTTGTTACGGAGAAACTTCTGTCATTTGGAATTCTACCTAACTACCATAAAGTAGTATATTCCTTGAACCTAACCTAAAGTATAACTAGCCATAACTCGTTGCACAATTGCTTGAGACACCTCCCTGACAAGTCTGACAGTGCGCTGTCCTAGTTCTATATAATATTTCTGGCCGATGCATCGTTGGTGCAACTGCCCTCGGTGAAAAAGCGTACAGCTGATAGAACCTACAACAATGATTATACAGGTAGTTTTTTAGACTGAGTACCTACTAGGTACCATAATAATTAGAGCATTAGACACAATCACAACAAAAGATAATTTATGGAAATAGAAAAAACTTAACTAAGTATTTTGGAATTATTATGTAAAGTAGATACTACAACATGCGCAGGCAGTCCATTAGTTCGACTCCTTCTCAAACGCTCTCAACATCTTGAATGAGGGCGAGGGAAATTTCCTTATAAATTCTAAAAATAATCTTATAATGCTGTTCTTCAGATCGAAAGGATCATTGGCATCCCTGAAACATGCCTCACGATGTTCTGACACCTCCACGTTTTGGCTTATAATCCGAAAAGGAATTTACAAAAAAAAAAACGTTTGTCGTGTAACTTTCGAAAGCCGATAAAATTCGATAAATTCGATAAAATTACCGACATTATATCGACAACAATTGTCAAAAATAAGATTCATGTTTCCTTTTGTTGATATAAATCTATATATTAAATATGATTTATCGAATTTATGTCGTTGTCGATAAGTATGTTCCGTGCTACTGAACTCGTATTATCGAATATTAACGTGAAACTTAATTAAAAAAAGTCGGTAAATTTATCGATCGATAAGATCCATGCTTGCACTGCAGTCTTGACTTGAACACACCTGGGTTATATTTTACCGAAAACACTGACGAGAGCAAGGCATTCCGCTCCATTGCAGTTGTTATAATACATGAAGAAGCGTAACGCTTCGTTCTTGTGCGAGGTATTTCAACCATAAAAGGGTGGCGCTTTGCCGATCGCCTATTCGTACGGAGATGGAAAGGTGATGGGGGAATCAGATTGTGCAGTTCTTGCGCACACTCTCCATGGTGCAATCTGTAGAATAAATACCTCATGAGGCTTGCGACCATTATGTCGATGCGCTAGATATTGAACCTTACTCTTTACCAGAGTGTCATCCACCAATGAGCATCATAGTAATTATATAACAAGCTGACCTTCAGTGATGGAGTTGTCTTGGAACATGTGCTCGAGAGCGTGGTGTATCTCGCGGAAGGTGGGGCGGTCGGCAGCGCTCCACTGCCAGCAGCCGCGCATGAGCTCGTACACCGCCCCGGGGCAGCCCGGCGGACACTCCATGCGGTACCCCTGCAAGCGACGCTCACAATCACATCTTGCACCTCTGACAAAGTGGACCATCGATACTTAAGGGGGCGAAGGTCTACCTAAGCATCTAACACTCAAACTGAAATGAAACCACGATGAAACCGCCTTACACTACAAAAAAAGCGAATAAATACCGAGAATCATATAACAGTATTATAAAATACTAGCTGCACCCCGCGGTATTACCTGCGTGAGGGATGATGCTGATGATGATAAGTATAGTTCATCAAAATCCGTTCAGCCGTTTGAGCATGAAGGAGTAACAAATATACACAGACATAAATATAATACATACAAACTTTCGCCTTTATTTTTATATACAAGTCGTAGCTTCTAAAAAAACCGCCAGTAAGCGTAATTCAAAATCAGTGCTTTTTGACTATAGACACCTGCATTATTTCTCACTTACTTGACAGGATTGGCATGGCAACGTCATTCCGTTCTGTATTTTTGTTGACAAATTTTTCAAATCGGTTCACTTTTTTGTGTTTATCCATTACAAACAAAAAGACAAAAATAAACAATCCTTTCCTAAACATAATATTAGTGTAGATCAATAGCAAAACACCAGTTTTGTGACAGAGTGGTCGATGGTTGGTCACTAACTTGTATCATATTAAAAGCCACAGTCATCGGGTCTCTATATATTTATGTATTTGTACAAAATTTATATATAGGACGAAAGGCACTTGTTTTTATTTGCTTGTAAGATTTTGACTAAACATATATACTATATTATCTAAGCATACTACACATCAGTTGAATAAAAGCTTGTAAAAATATATATGTACTAGCGACCCGCCCCGGCTTCGCACGGGTAGTTAGATAGAAAGATAAAATTACTAGCTACTTTATTCGGACAAATAGAACAACAACAATTTCTTACACAAAATGTTTATACTCAAGTACCATTTCGTCTATGGTATTATTCTGTTTAACGCAAGGAGGTTGAATTACGGTTACTATTTCGTGTGTTATTAGCATAGAGCATTTCCTACGTCAATGATTATTAGATGTTCTGTGATTTCGTTTCCATGGCAACGTTCCATATACAAAGACCCGTATCTAATTCTTAGTTTGCGATACAAAGTAATCGAGTTTTTTTGCAAATTTTGGTACCTCGGGTTACATTATAGCAATTTTCAAAAGGAAATCTAATTTTTGGAAAAATAAAATGCTGCTAGTGTTACTCGCTGATGATATAGCTTTCTTTATGTGAAAGAATTTTTAAAATCGTGTCTATATTTTTTGAGTTTATCAATTACAAACAAATAAACAAACAATCAAATCTTTCCTCTTTATAATATTGGTGTAGATTTGTCACAATTTTGTATGTTTCTAACAGTCGTTTATTGACTTGCACTGAGTTTATTATTGGTACAATTACCATTTCTCATTTTAAACCAAGCATCATATTATCTATCAGTAACGCATATCCAATAATAATAAATAATTAATTACCAAATTCATAAGATACTAATAGATTAATAACACTTTACACTACTATGAATGCGAAGTGTTTGTTTGTTCCTATTTCACGCAGCAACTAAAATACTGATTGACTTGATGTATAATTCGATATACTTCTAGTCACAGGCTCAGCGTCGTCATCGTCCACACGGGTGGAACCGAGGAGCGTAGTTTGTACAAGTGCCTTTATGGCTCATAATCCTGTTTGTACAAGTGCCTTTATGGCTCATAATTATAATATTCCTTTCCCGAGACGCCTTTTATTAGTATACTCATATGCCACGATTCCCCGATGTTAATTGACAATACATCAACTGTCCGCAACCTTTGGTTCCTGTGTTTCGTAATTCTCAATGCGGAGACTTAACGCTAAGCGATAATCAATCTCTATTTCGAAAATAGTGTACCTTCTTATATCGAATGAGTATTGCGGACCTCTGGTGTCAGAGTTTGCTGACGGGGCCTAACGACTTCTATCAAACTTCAACATCCTTGTTCGACAACTACGTCAACCTCATCATGTTTTTAGACCACCGTAGTTGCACTGGAAACGTACATTTAGGGGTATATGTGTTAAGGGATGATTATGAATGTGTTGTTATTGCAAATATCTACTGTAGTACTACATACATGTAATTCGTAAGAAGGTAGTCGTAAGAAAAAATAAGATAGTATGTACATATTTTATTATTTGATTTTGTGTAGAGTCGAGCAGGTCGCTCGCGTGATAGTAAGCGTGACTCCTGCCCTTAACAGTTGTAGTGGCATCTAGAACATTGTATTGCAAAATCTTTCGCGGCTTTGCACTGCGCTCGTCACCCTGAGTTTTCTTATTTGTGTCTCATGCCCAGTAATTTCGCTGGAAACATTATCCTTCAAACTGGAACATAGTAGTGTTTGCACACTACTGCTTGGCGGTTAAGTGTGGTACTTCCCCAGGCGGACTCTTGCACAAGAGAATTACCAATACCATTTATTACACGACTGTCCAAAAAAATAAGTGTATTGTTAGTAGGATTCATGTATGTTTGTATGTATGTATGTATGTGAGTTTATTTTTTCCACCATAACTTTAAAATGCCGGAACAGATTTAGACGTATGGGGTATCGTAAATCCTTACATCCCCTCGAGAAGCATTGGTATAAAAAAAAAACATTAATGCTCCATATTCAAAGGCGAAAAAACTACGAATTTTACAATTTGGGAATCAAATTGAAGGCCTTGATAAGCACATTCCAACAGTATATAATTGAAGGCATTGATAAGCACATTCTAACAGTATATAATTGAAGGCCTTGATAAGCACATTCCAACAGTATATAATTGAAGGCCTTGATAAGCACATTCCAACAGTATATAATTGAAGGCATTGATAAGCACATTCCAACAGTATATAATTGAAGTCCTTGATAAGCACATTCCAACAGTATATAATTGAAGGCCTTGATAATCACATTCCAACAGTATATAATTGAAGGCATTGATAAGCA
Organism: Alsophila aescularia; assembly: GCA_946251855.1. Taxonomy (NCBI): domain Eukaryota; kingdom Metazoa; phylum Arthropoda; class Insecta; order Lepidoptera; family Geometridae; genus Alsophila; species Alsophila aescularia. The sequence continues at coordinate 102,828,497 of OX276373.1, forward strand.
CATTCCAACAGTATATAATTGAAGGCCTTGATAAGCACATTCCAACAGTATATAATTGAAGGCCTTGATAAGCCCATTCCAACAGTATATAATTGAAGGCCTTGATAAGCACATTCCAACAGTATATAATTTATTAACGTATGTTATTTTTTGGAAGGGCAGGCTAATTTTTTTTTAGCTTTTAAGCTAGTTATTTTTACAAATTTTTCCTTGTCAAATTTCGTGAAGTCTACGGTCACATTCGTATATATGTATGTATATCCGTTGCCTAGTACAGGGTTTCCCAGTTTAGAGTTAGGTAATTGCTGTGAATTGTCCGAATAAATTTATATTTTATTTATTTATTTACATTAATTGCAACTTGGCCAGTTTTATTAACTTCTAGAATATACCTTCGGTGAAAGCTTCTTACCTACGTGTTCTCCAAAATTGAGAACAGTAATTTTCTTTAGATGAGAATCAGGTTAGTTTATTCCAAATCCTATGAATGAATGATGACATAGGAACAAACGAAGCAGCCGCATTGTTGTATACGGATTTTTAAGGCATTAGTGTACGCACTGCGCATACGCATGGATAAACAATAACAATATACACAAACAAATAGATCTAGTCACTGCAGAACAAAACATCAATACATCGTGTTTCATTTCTACTGTCTAAGTTACGCATAAGCATATTTTCATTTAGAGTAATGTAGGCTGGCTAGCTAGTACTTACTAGCTCTATCAGCTAATAGTTACTAGCCAGGCTATTTGTGAAGAGGTTTTATTTATTGCATAAATCCGTAGTTCTTTCGTCTGGTTCTGCGCTAGCTGCGGTCACAGATTTACGCAGAGTAAAGCTGTCGCTGAACGAACAAGACTGAATGTTCGAATCATTAGGTATGTTTATTTAACTTCAGCCAGTTAGTGTTCAAATGAATAGAAACAAAAGGGTTGTAAATCACGTTCGATACGAAGCCGCGCGCCGCGCCGGGATAGGATGTAAACAAAGAGCGCGGGCAGCTCCATTTCACATAATTATTTTGGGAATTAACGGAACTGAAATACGTGCTCGCATTTCGTTTTAAATGCTATTGTTCCGTCAAGGCTCATGAGAATTTGAAGTTTGTGCTGATTCTTTGCGTAAAAAGTACATGTAGTCAATTTTAGAAGACTTTCCTTTGGTACTAATTTTGAAATTATCGAAACTAGATATTTCAAAACCGCTGTAAGCGCATGATCTAGAGAATACGTTTCCATATAATCGCGGGTAAGTTCTTGCGAGTGGGTTGTTGTTATGGGTATCGATCTATCGATCAATTCAATTACATATCCCATGTGTTTAATACGTCAAAGTTAAAACTTAAATTAGTTAAGACAGATTAAATAATTAAAACGACAATCCATTTTCACATCTCACTAACTTTATTTATAGTTTTATGTGCTGAAGCTATTTACACGGACTTTTCGCGAGTTACAGCTAGTTTCGTGGAGCTATTGCAATGAAATTGAAGCCGGTAAACATTAGAGGTTTTTCTTTGGAGAAATCAATCACCCTGTGTGCGTTATCAGCGTGAGACGTAGAGGGCAAACATGCACTATTGTTCGCCGCACGGTATAAACTCCGGCGGGCGGCTCTCTAAAGTCAGTAGCTGCTCGGAGCTCACACAGCCACCACGTCCTAGTATCGTCACCAGCACACCACCCGAGATGCATTTATTCAAGGAAGCTATTGTTTATTTCCTGCTCGTTTCAGCCGCGGTGATCGGTAAGTTTATGTATCATTCCTTAGTATAGTACGTTGTTTCCTCATCTAGGATTCAGGTCTTCTCTCACCATCATATCCACCACGGTTTGAATAACCTTCTAGTCGCTTTTTGACACACGATGTTTTTTTGCCAGACTGTTTAGTGTTTCTGTTTTATTTGTACATTTTTGTTTGCATTTCTTTCGTTACTATCTGCTACTCGTATTTAATGATACTTTTTGATTGCGCAGGCAAACACAAGAAAGTGAAGACGAAGAAATTCGTATCCCCCAGCACGAAAGGCATCCAGTGCTACAACTGCCTGTCATTCGACCACCCCGGCTGCTGGGATCCTGATCACCCCGACTACGCCAACATCACGGTTGGTTCCTCGCATCAATCACGTATAGCTACTTGTCCCTTGCTACTGAACCTTTCAAGTATCGCATGGTATGCTCTTTAGCGCGGGACATAGGCGGTAAGGCCTGTACTGATGTCCCGCTTGGGGTGTATTGTGCATCATAGCCGCAGATATAATTATTACACGTGGTGTCGAGTTTGTATTTAACTTACAAATATGAGCGATGTAATTTATCATTTTGGTCGCAATAGCATTGGTCCCAAATTCTTTCTTATAACAATAGCAATGCCTCACGCATTATGGCTTTTGTTTCCCACAATAAATGTTATTGGGAATTTAGTTATGTTTATATGTACATGGTAATGTTTTCTCATAACATTCAACATTTTCGTATTGGCCAGGTTCCCAACATCGACTGCTACATTCCCGGAATGGCATTCCTCTGCGTTGTGATCACCTCTGAATCTGCTAAGCTGGGTGAGTCACAACTAATTTACACTTCTTTTGATATACAATCTATGGATCAGTAAAATATCTGTTAACATTCCAATTAAGAGCATCTCTTAAGTGAATGAAATCGTTCGAAGCGGGATCATCGAATGTTTCGTGTTGCAGTTGAGACGGGGCAGGAGATCGGGCCAGTGCGTGCGCGCACCTGCGTGCCCGCCAAGGAATTCCCCAAGAAGTCGGTCTCGTACACCATGTGCTCCAAGCTGAGCAAGGAGCTGTCGGCCTCTGAGATCTTCTCGCGCATCGCCGTCAGCCGGCCGCACTGCACTCTCTGCAAGAAGCACCTCTGCACGGACGCCTCCCACTGTTAGCCGCTCCAAGCCTCTCCACAAGGATTACGGACACTTTCCTTCACTACTTCTACACGCGTCTTTGCGGATAGTCACGATGCCTCAGCTCCGAGCTTAGAGGTCATCCAACGATTACGTCACACTTTTATGTTCCCCCTAGAGACAACATTGATACGTGAAGTAAAAAACGTTTGTAAAGTCAAAAATAAAAACAATGTTTACATTCAAAATGTGTTACGTCATAGTTGGGAGGGGTGAAAAATACACTTGACCGTAAAGAAAGGGGCTCGGTTAAAAAATGCGATAACTTGTAAAATAATTGAGCAATACTTTTAAAATAAAAACTAAATTAAAATTTATATCATTACAAATATAGGAACAAGTAATACCTTTTTATTTCATTTTGGTGATTTTATTAAAATCCATAAATGAAAAATAAAGTAAAGAATTTTTTTATAATTTAGTTTCGGCTCAGAAGTCTCATGAAAAGCATGCCGAACCGTATAACAGCTCGTGGTGGCAATACAAAATACTTAAATGTGCATAATTAGCACATTATTCGAAAACTAGTGAAAAATTAAATTAATATTATTTTATTCAAATAATATTAATCTTTTATGATTTTTATTTAAGCACTATAAAATTGTCTATAATACAGTCCTTATTTCATACAGCTAGTTCCAATATTGTGGAAGTTATTAAGGTTTTTGTTACCACCCGCTTTCTCTGCGGCCCAGTGTATACGACGTAATTTAAGAATGACTTCATACTTACCATTGCATCGCCTCCTCAAACCGTGGGCTAATCATTGAAAATATTTAGCAGCAGCTAGGTTATGTTTGACGTTCTTATCATGTTATCTAACCTCCATTTATTAAAGAAAACTACAAATCAATCAATAGATGTTTGAACGGTTGCAGAGCTTTAAAGATTTATTGATTCGATAATAGTTTCAATGCAATTCAACAACTCGAGCGTAATATGAGGTGATGTTTGTAAACACGCGCCGGTGGTTATAAGTCATGTAAGCGGCGTTAAGGCGAAATGGGCTCCAAATTTGACGATTCGTCCTCACGAATATTTAAAATGAGACCGTTGAAAACGGTTAATAGACTTTTTTATGTGTAATAAATGCACACAAAATACTTTATAAGGATGTGGTCACCGAAACACGATTAAATAAATTTGCCTCGATCGAAAAAAAACGTAGTTTCCTTAAAAGACACCCGTTTTCACGTTCCCGTCTATCAACTTCATTTAATTATTAAGAGCGATGGTGGCCTAACAGTTCTATAGTGCAATTTAAAATCCAACGATACCGGGTTCAAACCTAGGCTCCGCACCAATGACTTTTCTAAGTTATATGCGGTTTTCCATCGCTCCGTGCTTCGGAGGGCACGTTAAGCTGTCGGTCCCGGCTGTTATTGATTAATAGCAGTCGATAAGCCATGTCAGAGGCCCTCGGGCGGCTTGACAAACTCTGACATTAGACGCCAGCACTACCTGATACGACCAACAAACAAAAAAAAATGACTGTAATCCCAACAAACATTCAAATACTTCAGTGAAATCAGTTTTTTGAAATAACGTAAGATTGTTAAAATAAGTAAAAGAACATTGAAAATATTAACTAAAATCGATTCCCGAGATGCATCACCTCTGCTTAGCCTGTACCTCGACGAGCAGGACAAACATGTTGGAGCCAATAGCGTCTTAAACTATTGCACCACTGGTTTTATGCAGAATCAGTACTCATTTTAGATTATCGAGTTATTAGTAACAGGAGAAGAGTAACATTGATTTCGGCATGAGTATAAAACTAATGTTTAAATTTCATGTAATTTTTTGTCTATAAACATTAACATGCAATGAGATTGTGTCAAAAAAAGACTCGACTTAAAATATCGTCTTTAAAATGATGTAGTTTTGAAATAGGATTGAATGAAATAATGCAATATTTTGTACATATTCAAGGCAAGTTAGGGGATCTTGGATCAAAAACAAACAAAAATATATTAAATCTGTAGATTCCGGAGATTATAAAAGCTGTCGTAATTAAAGAGGAGATCAATATCTTAATTATATAATTAAAAAAAAAAACAATGTTTGTAATAATTTTCGTTAATAAATAAATGTCAAATGTTTATGATTATTAATCTTCCTAAAAACCTAATGGATTAAGCTTTCAAACAATAGATTTTATGCTTAGATCAATAATAATAACATAGATAATAATAAAACACCGCCATTGCGCGCTTATAGGAGTTCACCCGGTTTTATTGATGGCGAGTGTAGATATTATTATTTTGTTTACCTACTAGCAGCGCCCGCAGTTTCGGCCGCGAGCAAAACTTTGCAAATACCGTCAAAAAACTTTCTTATTGCATCCCTAGAGCTGAGATCTGTCACTTTGACATCTGTAACTTTGGCACCAGCTTTGACATCGATAGATTTCAACTGTTGTCTCATTTGTTTTTCTGATGCTCATTTGTTTTCCTGACGTTCTTTTGTTTTTTTTAGGTAAAAAAATACAATTCCGAATTATGTTTTTTCTAAATCTGGATGAATTTTTTGGTCATAAACCCTCGTGTGCGTCATCAGAAGACCCTATTCATCAATATCTGATGAATGATTTAGGAACGCATAGAGGACAGAGATACATATTTATTTATATATATATATATATATATATATATAAATTGCTGGTTCATCACCAGTTATAACATTAAAGCTTGCTTATACAGACTTATACTTATGGTTTGCAGATAAATGCATAATCCTTTAAAGGCGAAACATCATGCATCAAATAAACGGATAAATTAAGTTACAGTTAATGATAATTGAATGATAAAGTTTTCGGACATTGCTTGGCTAATTGCAGGAAGTTCTGCAAGAAAACCTTTCAAAGGAAGTGCACGGCATGAAAACAGATGCAACACCTTTGTGTAGGCACGCGTACATCGGCGCACGAAAACGCATCACGTAATGTAAGCATGTTGAGTAAACCCACAGTGTATGCGATAAGAAACTAATGATTAATAGGAATTTGTTTTAAAACTAACCTTTGTTGAGGTAAGTCGGCGTCGGTATGTGCCGGCGAATGGCTGGTCTTCTTTTTAAATATGATTAAAATAAACTATTATAAATATTATTTGTTTTAATTATAAATATTATTTGTTTTAATTATAAATATTATTTGTTTTAATTATAAATATTATTTGTTTTAATTATAAATATTATTTGTTTTAATTATAAATATTATTTGTTTTAATTATAAATATTATTTGTTTTAATTATAAATATTATTTGTTTTAATTATAAATATTATTTGTTTTAATTATAAATATTATTTGTTTTAATTATAAATATTATTTGTTTTAATTATAAATATTATTTGTTTTAATTATAAATATTATTTGTTTTAATTATAAATATTATTTGTTTTAATTATAAATATTATTTGTTTTAATTATAAATATTATTTGTTTTAATTATAAATATTATTTGTTTTAATTATAAATATTATTTGTTTTAATTATAAATATTATTTGTTTTAATTATAAATATTATTTGTTTTAATTATAAATATTATTTGTTTTAATTTAATAACTTTTAAAATTGTCTATTATAAATAAATTCATCTTTGGAGTTTTTTTATGTGTTGCGCAGTTGGAGATGAAAAATAATCTCTATCTGTAGTCAATACATACCATAAATTGAAGTTGCTTTCCTCGTGTCTTTCTGCTTCTGTCTGTTTGGCCGCTAACTCCTCCTAAACCACGCATCGGATTTTGATGCGGTTTTCACTGTCAGTTACATAATTTTTCACGGAAGTTATACCTATATACAATCATACGAGACTAGAACGTCGCGAGCGGAGTGAAAGTCGAGTGTGCGAGAACTTCACATTTTTCACTTTTTTTTTTCTAAGTTTCACCCGTGCGGTGCCGGGGCGGGTCGCTTGTAATATATAAAAGCAAACCGTCTTTTCGTTTCTAAGAGTACGTGTGGGTTTAACGTCCAAACGGCAGAACAGATATTGTTGAAATTTTGCACCTGGATAGATTTAACACTGGTTATTACCTCCCTACCCTTCATCATCACCTATACATGTCCATTGCTGGACGTAGGTCTCTCCTTATGCACGCCACTAAACTCGGTCTTCAGCACTCCTCATCCACTTTCTTCCAGCCGCTTTTCGCAGGTCGTCCTACACTACTTTTGCCTAAACGTGGTCTCCAGTCAAGAACTCTTCAAGCCCAACGGTTATCAGTTATTCGGGAAATGTGACCAGGTCACTTTAGCTTGCTTATCCCTTGAGCTATGTCGATAACCTTGGTTCTCCGTCGGATATCTTCATTGCGAATCTTGTCCTTCAGAGAAACTCCAAGCATGGAGAGAGCTATGCTTGAGCTATGGCTCAATGAGCATTGAGTGACCACATTGATCATGAGTGTCCACGTTTCGGCACCGTCTCTCTCCGTCAATTTTCCTTACGTACAAGCGCTTTTTCATTTAAGAAAAAACAAAGCTTTCTCAAGAATAGCACAGAGAAATCTTTACAGTGTAGTAAAATTGGGGGGCGCCGGCACCCCCCGTTTTATTTTAGGGAGGGCATTTGGCCCCCTCTGCACCCCACTTCGGCGGTCCCTGGGTACTGCATGTACTTTACTTCCATTTCTCACTCACACAATCTTCTCAACCATCCATAATGCGGGCGCAGATAATTAATTTCAAATAGAGGAAAGAGGTTTTTATACGACTGTTTTTGAATGTGTTTGTTCTTTATCTCTGGGACTTCTAAACCTATTTGGATGATTATTTTTTACGTGACAGGAGCAGTGTGTTTTCGTATAAACTGCATTATTACCATTGCATTGCCAAAAGTAATAGATTAAAAAAAAGGTATTATATATTTTTAAATGCAAATATTATCTATCTATCTTTTACTGAATATAGGAGTAATGTCTGCTTAGCAAAACAAAACACACTAATATCACACATAATATTATAAATTCTATAGTTTGTGAGTGAGTGCATATTTTTGTTACTTCTTCATACTGAAAAGGCTGAACGGATTTAAATGAAATTTGGTATATAGCTAAGCAGCTTTTGGTACATAGGTCCTGGAATAACACATAGGATATACTTATCATCATAATCATTGTCCATGCGGGTAAAAACAAAGGGCGCAGATAGATTTTCCAAAATTAAACATTTGTATTACAAGAACGATCCTGCAGCTGGATAGATATGAGGACATATTGCACATAGGCATGGGTATGCCTATGTGCAATATGTCCTCATATCTATCCATCTACTCAGCCCGTATCCACCCACTGCTGGGTATAGGCCATTTGTTCCGGTCCTGTGCAAGTCTCATCCAGTCTTTTCCTGCGAGCCTAACAATGTCGTCTGACCATCGAGCTGGTGGTCTGCCCCGTGAACGTTGCTTTTTATAGGCCACCACTCCGTTATCGCCTTGGTCCACCTTTGATCATCTCGTCTTGCCAAGTGTCCTGCCCATCTCCATTTAAGCTTCGCTATCCGTATACCTACATCTTCGACTTTAGTACGAAGTCGAATTTGGACGTTCGGTGTACGGTCTAGCAAGCGGATGTTTAGCATGGCGCACTCCATTGCTCTCTGAGCAACTCGTATTTTATACATCTGCTCTTTTGTGAGCGGCCATGTTTCGGAACCGTATGTTAAAATGGGGAAGACACATGGGTTAAATGTCTTGGTCAAGGAAAACTTCATTTCCTCATAATACCAGGCCGGTCGCACTCCGCAACAGGTACAAAATATTATATCTAAACTTCGACGCCACAATATTGGGAATAATTCAGTAGGCTGTCAAGCGTGCGCTCGATGAGATGCGCGCCATCTGCTTAGCAATAAAGTACCTACATACATAAAGTTTTTGACAAATTTTATTTGTTATGTAATTATGAGTACCAAAAACAGACCTACAAGGTACTGCATAGCATTCGGTCTCACAAGTCTCGTAAAATATCTACTTCCCTACTTTGAATAACTTACATACCGACAGTTTATTACGTAGGTAGCCATTTTTATTTTCACTCATTATTAAGTATGAAATTCAGACAGGCACCTTTATTCATTATAGTGCAACACGTAGTATGATATAATCAAATAATGAGGTAGTAGGACTATTCTCATAAGAATGGCATTGTATGTAGGTAATAGAACTATCAAAATTTATAGTAAGAAAATAATACATTATTACATACTTGTTTATTCTGTTACAATATTTAAGTCATATGATATGACAGAATAATTACTAGTACAAGTACCTAGTCATATGCAACCCTGCCGAGCGAAAAAGTGACAGATAGATTCTGAAACGGTTAGTGCAATGGAAGCTCTCGCGCGTAGTGATACGTTACATCCTAGGCTGCACGCGATGGGCGAGCGTCTTGTAAGCAAATTTAATTGAAAGCTTGCAGCGCTGTGCGAGTTAAATTGCACTTTATTGCGTTGTAGCGAGAGTCGCTATGTATTTAAATGTCTTCACTCAGATATCCTTCTGTACTTGTACTATTATTTATTCTGTGATAATACAACAAAAATAAATATTGGTCGTGTAGTTTTTTGATTCCATCATATGAAGTTAATTTATATTTCAAGAATGTTTGAATATTCTGCATAGCGTATTAAGAAGTACAGAAAGAGTGTATCTAGTATGACGTACCTTCTCGAGCATGTGGTAAACGTCTGCGAGGTCGACCCCCGGGTACGGCGACATGCCGTAGGTGGCGATCTCCCACAGCAGGATTCCGAAGGCCCACACGTCGGACTTGGTGCTGAAGGTGTTGTAGGCAAGCCCCTCAGGCGCCGTCCACTTGATGGGGAACTTGGCGCCCGCGTGCGCCGTGTACGTGTCGTCGCGCATCAGCCGCGCCAGCCCGAAGTCCGCCACCTTCACCAGGTGGTTCTCACCCACCAGGCAGTTGCGCGCCGCCAGGTCTCTGTAATACGCGAATACTATTATTAGAGTACAATCACAAATTAAAAATGAATATACCTAACCCCCGACTATTATGGAAATATGTTTTTGATGTGTAAACATCTAATGGCGCGGTACGGGGGTAACACCGACTGCTGGCGTGGCAATCGAGCGCCGGGCGACGCGGAGAGACGGGATGGGGAGGGGGGAAGGGGCGGTCCTTAATAGTATGCTGGCCACCACACTGTCTATCACGATAATTATCTATTGAGACTGTTAGAACTCCGGTATTTCATACTAGCGTCCGAGCGGTCTCCTGCTAAGCCAACCAGACTAACGGTATTATGTCGAAAAGTAAGTATAGATCAGACGAAGAGTTGCTGATTTACAGTTGACCAATGAAGAGCGCGCGGTGCAAAACGTTGCTCGTTTTTTTAGTTTCATCTTTCTTACGATGAAACTAAATCAATCTAATAATAATAATATAATGATCTTTCTTTGTTAATAAAAAACAGAATGAATTCTATTCTATTATGTTTATAAATCTGCCAGGCATCCCGCCATGGCTCATTTTTTTGTCTGTGGTTCACTGAACTTACCCCTAGTAGCGCCGGGCGTGCATCGCGCGAGCCGGCGCGCAGGTACTCCAGCAGGTTGGCGCGCGACGTAAGCTCCGTGATGTACAAGTGTCGGTACCTGTGTATGAAGAAGCGGCTCTCGAGGTAGCTCATGCCGGACGCGATCTGCGTGGCCATGTCCATGAACACGACGGCACCGGGAGTGGCGTCGCGCGATCCAGCGCGCAGGTACTTCAGCAGGTTGACGCGCGACATGAGCACCGTGATGTACAAGTGTCGGTACCTGTGTATGAAGGAGCGGCTCTCGAGGTAGCTCATGCCGGACGCGATCTGCGTGGCCATGTACATGAGCACGACGGCGCCGGGAGTGGCGTCGCGCGAGCCGGCGCGCAGGTACTCCAGCAGGTTGCCGCGCGACATGAACTCCGTGATGATGTAGAAGGGCGGCTCGCGCGTGCACACTCCCAGCAGCTGCACCAGGTTGGGGTGCCTCATCTCCTTCATAATGGCGGCCTCCTCCAGGAAGTCCTTCAGCGCCATCGTGTCGTCCTTCAGGGTTTTCACAGCCACCTGCGGAAGGAACCAACCAATTGGTCAGCGTCTGTTTACTCTTAGTTAATCTTCAGTCTGTTACGTTCTCGCAGTGAGAATTCGTGGCTTCTTTCAGAGTCTTGTGGGATACATCCATAAAATAAGTAAAGGCCTCGTGTCTACAGATGTCAAAAGATGTATGTTCTTAAGATTCTCATTTAAGAGCCTATTCAGTGTAAATGACGGGCACTGATTAGGTATTTGACTGCGTTGCGCTAGTTGTGTGCGCCGTCACTCACACATCAGCAAGTTCTCTCGTTCAAGCGGTTGCGCGAGAACAAAGGTAACTCAAGAATTTTGTAAAAAATGGGAGTCTAACAATTTGGAAGGACAAGCGCTTTTTAATTAGGAGATAATATAAAACATTTTATAGACATATCACTCAAAATACTACAAATAAATAAAAAAACGACGTTAATAAATATTTCAGATTTACTTGTGGGAGAATTGATTTTATAATATTGGACGCAATATATATTTATTTGGGAATTTATGCTGGTGTCTCACCTAACACATGCAAAATTCTAAAACAGATACCTCATATCTACCAGTCTGTATCTATATGGCAGGGGTCGGCAACCTTTTGCTATAGCAGGGCCACATATGTTGCCAGAGTATCAGTGCGGGCCGCACTTATTTTTATATGTTCGGACATGTATTTTTAATGTTTGAAATAAAACGCATATATATTCATACAATCATGTATATTTAAATTGAATTACTATACTAACATAAAAGTAAGAACTAGTGAGATTTTTGCGGCTGCATTTGACTTGCAAGTTTTTTAACGTCTGCTTTCATTTTAGTCGTAGACACGCGCAGTATCGCGTCTAAATGTTCATCCGTTAACCGCGAACAATTCTTATTTTTGCGGTAGTTGAGAATTGAAAAAGTTTGCTCACACAAATATGTACTACCAAACATAGCGATTAGCTGCTGAGCAAACTTTTTCAATTCTTTGAAGTTTTCAGAACTCAAACCTCCGTAGAACTGTACCAAGTCAGTGCTTTCCTTAAATGCCGTTTTAAGTGTGCTATTACTTTGCAAATCTACTATGTTCATTTGCAAATTGCTTGGTACATCATTAATATCAATTGCAAAAGGGTTTTGGAATATTTCCATGTTAAGGGAGATCTTTTTGAAGTCGGTGAATCGATTTACAAACTCAGTTTGTAGTTGTGTTAACACGTTTCTCATTGTAATATTTTGCCACTCAATATTATCTCCAGCTTCTTCCACGGCTTTCTTGCAATTAGGAAAATGGTCAAGCTTTTTTTCATCAATATGCTTGATAAACAGTTTCAGTTTCATCTCAAATGACTTTACATCTGAATACATATCAAAAATCTATTTATTTTTTCCCTGTAAGCGTTTGTTGAGCTGATTCAGTTCCATAGTCAAATCAGTCAAAAAACCAAGATCGATAATCCACTGTTTGTTAGTAAGCTGTTCCACTGGCTTTCCTTTCATCTCCATGAAGTTGCCAATTTATTTCCTCAAATCAAAAAACCGTTCCAAAACGGCACCTCGACTGAGCCACCTCACTTCACAGTATTAAACCACGTCACCATGATCAGCTTCCAGATCTTCCAAAAACTTTTGGAACTGACGGTGTGTGAACCCATTTCTTCTTATAAAATTAACAGTGGATGTTACAGTATCCATTATTTCTTTCCAAGATATAACCTTGGAGCACAATGCCTCTTGATGGACAATACAGTGAAAAATCAATGGCACAGTAGATCCAGAATCTTTCACTTTGCTGATGATTCTCCCAACAACACCTTTGTTTTGACCGCTCATGTTCTTGCCTCCATCGGTAGTGACACTTGTTAACTTTTCCCAGCTTAATTGCAATGAATCCAGAGCTTGTTCCAAATGGTGAAATAAATCTTCTCCCGTAGTTGTACCTTTCAAACTGCACATTTTCACAAGCTCATCGAAGGTACCTCGCGATCAACCTTGAGCGTTCCTCAAAGTCGCATCCACGGTTGTTTCGTTTGTTGTTTTCATAATGGCTTTCGAAAACAGTTGACAAGAATTTATTTATTACAGTGATGATGATAGAGTGTTTAATTACCCGTCACAGACGTATATTAGGGATGCAGATAATCCGTTGGAAGTATATGACGATGGCGAATTCCGCAAAAGATATCGCTTCAGTAAAGATACAGTTATGCATATTTTGCTTCCATTGTTATTAGTTAACAATAGCGTCGATAACCGCGGGTTACCTCTGACACCAATATTACAAGTTCTTATTGCTCTCAGATTTTATGCAACTGGAAATTTTCAGCTAAGTGCCGTGGTACCTAACCTTAAAATAAAGGTTTGTCCATTCATTATTTTGGTTATAAAACATGAATCATATATTAACGATAGGCTTTAAATACTAGGCAATATATAAAAAATTCCTGGAGCAAACGAAAGAATGGAAGTAAAAAAAAAAAAAAAAAACCTTGTCGCTGGGTTACCGGGGGCGATTGGTTGTATAGATTGTACACATATCCCTATAAAAAAAACCTTCCAGAGAAAGAGGAGAAACTTTCCGTAACAGAAAAGGCTGGTTTTCCATTAACTCTCAAATTGTAGGTGGACCTCAAATGGAAATATACGACATAGTGGTACTTTGGCCAGGATCCGTCCACGATTCGCGCATTTTTAATAACAGCAGATGCTGCATGAGATTCGAAGAAGGTGATTTAGCTGAAAGTGGCATTCTAATAGGTGATAGTGGATATGCGCAGACATCCTTTATGTACACTCCTGTGCCTAATCCTCAAACAGACTTTCAAACGAGGGTATAATCGAGCGCATATAATATCAAAAATCTGTCTCGTCGTCATGTTTTTCAAAGACAATGAAAGATGATTCCCCTTTGAATTGTAGAAGACAACTACACAGCCAGCAGCAGTGCGATAAAATGTAGAGACTGTAGCGGGATAAACCCGTGAGAAAAATGCATGTCTGCACATGGGAAACATATGGCGTCCTTTTGTTTCTACAGGCAAATCTGGGCACGAAAGTGTCCACAGATTAATAAACAATGGTGAAAACTATTGTTTATTAAATTTCCACTATCCTGGACCATTTATTTTTTACCGTAGCAAGCTTGCTTTCACAAAACTGTTTTATTACCAAGGAATTAATGCCATATTTTTACAACTACCGCCCGCCACGGCCATCGCTAGCTCTTTGGTTTTAATTAGTTTATTAGGGTTAATTCATAATTTCAGTGATAAAATAAAACTCGTTTAGTACGTTTTAACACTATCTTGGCATTTTAATTGACGCTTTTTTTAAATAGAGTTACATGAGATTTGACAAATGCCATAGACTAAAAAGTCCTCCAGGTTCATAGATTAATAATATCTACACAGGTTTCATGAAACTTCCCTCCAATTGATGACGTATGATGACGTAACAACTCGACTCCACCTCTCCTTCAAGACAGTCAAATTTAGCTTTGTGCTCAGTGTCGTAATGTCGCTTCAGGTTATATTCCTTTACCACAGAAATACTCTTTTGACAAATCAAGCATAACGGTTTTCCTTTAAACTCGATAAAAAAGTATAATTCTGTCCACAATTCGTTAAAAACTCTTTTTTCTTCTTCTATCTTCCTTTTTCTTGGAGCCATGTTTCTATAATTATTCTGTAACAATAATGAAGAAGTTTAAATTAGATGTAAAATTAAAAATAAATATGTCCGATTTGGCACCTACAAATTAAACTCGCCATTCAAAAAATAATGAAAACATGACATAACTATCTTCATGTCATGTCTAGTACTATCCCCGTCCTTATAATATTTAGCCATCAATCTGAAGGTTCACATAAACAAGCAGTAAACAAAATATAACAAATTGCGAGTGCATACAACGTACTTACCTCATACGTCGTGAGGAGCTATCAGCGAAGGGAAGAAAGGTGAAACGAAACGCGTAGCTGGCAACCAGATGAGATGATTTTCCGGCGAATTTCCACAGCATAATGAGGCGAGAGCTGAGCGCGGCTGTGATTTTAACTAAAGCCGGTCGCTTTGAATTTTTTCGCCGCCGCACACCTGCGTCTAATCAAAGAGTGCCGCCGCCTATTGTCTCAAAGGAGCCGCCGCCGCCGTCCACGTGTGGCGGATAAGCGCAAAAGAAATTGCCAAGAATTGAATACAGCCAATCTATATTTTCGGTAGAAACAATACATAACATCAGTCTTGATTAGAGTTGCAAAACTCCGGAATAATTGGGAATACTTCGGAATAATTCCATGAATACTTCCAACACTCCAGGATTATTCAAAAGAGTTTCTGTAGGTATGTGCGTAATTCCAAACCTACAAGGTACCTATCTAATCTACTTAAACTAGTGGCTGCCCGCGACTTTGCATGCTTTTTACCAGGATTAAAAGTAGCCTAAAGTAGCTCGATCCAGTTCGTACGTCCTATATTTATGTAGGTGTGTAGATATACCAAATTTCATCAAAATCGGTTGGCGCAATGGCGGCGATGAGCTCACCACTTGTCACGTCTATATTCCACGGCCCACGATGGTGCCTACTAAAACTTATTGAATAAAAGGCAGCGTAATTAGTTATTAAGTAGGTCAAGTGTTAATAGTATCTTGCAGTGTACCTACCTTGTACATGAGGTACTTGACATGTGTACTTGAGGTTAATACAGTTACCTAGGTACTTACCTAGATCAGAATCTGCATTTAAACATAGCTAGAACAAGAGACTTGCCATACAAGCCGCCAAGGACTCACACGCGCACGGTGTCTTTTAGTGGCACTTTTTGGCAATGCCGAAAGGCGGGCATCCTTTGAAAAAAAAGCTGCCAAGGAACCGCGCGCGCGCAGTGTGTTTTAGCGGCTCGCTTTTGCAAATGTCGCTCGGTATAACTATGTACTATTCTATATTTTGAAATCTTAAAACTAGGTTTTTCTTACTTTTAACAGTCGTATCGATTGAAACTTTCTATGTGTATGTAATACTGATTCAAATACAATAATTTGTATCGTCGCTGATCTGGTACGTACCTACCTCCCTGCTGCATACGGCTATAGGTACTAGGTAGGTAATAGGTACTTAGGTAAGTATCAAGGGAACTCTTTTACTTGGATAGAGCTAGGTAGGTAGCTCTATCCAAGTAAAAGAGTCCTATCTACCTACCTATGTCCATGTCAGCCAGCCATCGAAGTATTCGTAATATTGCTCGAAACTTTCCAATTATTACGAAGTATTCCCAAGGAATATTTCCAAAGTTTTCTCGCGAGCAACTGTAGTCTTGATAAGCAGTTCTTAAGAAATGAAATAGTTACATTTTTTATCACCCCGCGTGGGAGCGAGCTTTCAAGTGAGAGTTCATGGCCCAGCAGCATGGCCGTATAAATTCTAGTGAATTTATATGCCCTTTTGCTTTGGTATTTTTTTCTTACGGACCTCAGGCTTGCGGGCCGCACCAAGATAGTCCACGTGCCGCATGCCGCCCGCGGGCCGCCGGTTGCCGACCCCTGCTATATGGTATTAGAAGATATATATTTTTACTAGGCAATCCTTTGACGACGATCATAATCGTTTGATACGATTTGTGATAATTACTAGTTTTTTTTATTTTTTTCCTAATTTTGAGTACATTTTATTTTATTTTTAAGCTTTTTTTTATGTCCGTGGTCACCAATGGTCTGAGCTAAAAATCAGCGCTGTGGTTTTTTTTTTACAGCGTTTTGCAGTGCTCTGGCCTTTTCTGACAGCACTGTTGTTATATGGCAGCACCGTTGCTTAGTTGCTAGTTTATGTTAAGTAGCTCTTTTGATTCCTGAGTGTAGTACAGTGGCGGATTTACACATTTGCCGCAAGTAGGTTATTCTAATTTTGCCGCCCCTACCGACCTCTACAATTCGACATCTTGTTCACAATCATATTTATTACATATTTTTTTGTCAATGGAATTTAACTTAATGAGTAAATTATATCATATCAATCTAATTACTTTTTGTTTAGTTTCTAATGTAACTTTTTAATACTATAATTTTCAGTTTTATATACCCACATAATTGTGTAAATACATTTAGTACTCATATCTAATGTAACCCAATTGGAATGGGAAATTGGAAATAAATCTGGAAATGATATAAAAAAAATCACACCTTTTTAAATATCATTTCAAGATTTATTTATACCCACATAATTTAGTAAATACCCGGTATAAATGGGTATAAACCCAATTTACCCGTTTTTACCCTTCGGGTATTTACCTATATGACGGTCACATAAACTGCATCAAAGTTTAGGATTACTTTAAAATGAATATTTTTTTTAAAGTATGCAAACATTTTAGATTTACATAAATGCAAAAGTGGAAACTGGCCATTAACCAAAAAATATATGGAACTGCAGCAAAACAAATGATTACAGCCGGGAAAAGAAAATTTACGCGTTATCTCAGATTTGCGTATTATTAGGGTAAAGTTTTAAATTTAATTGAATTATTGTTACCAATAGAATTGTTAGGTAGTCTTTTTAACTCAACAAGAGTTTCGGTGCAATAATATGAATACTACGTCCGAACAAGCCGCACAAATTGTGGCATTAGTGCGGCAAGGCTTGGATCAACGAACTAGATTGCTAGAAAATAAAATTTAAACCAATCTACGGTTTCTAGAGTGTAAAGAAGGTTTGTAGAGATAAGTTCTCATAAAAGGAGACATGGAATCAGTAATAAGTCACGTGAAGGTAACACACATTGAAATAAAAATAAAGTGTGCTTAACATTTTTCAACTGTTAAAACCTACTTTTTGTTCCATTTACACTTATTGTTAAAAAGAATGTATGGTCGTTTCCAGTAAACAAACTTAAACTTAAGGATATGATACTACACTGTTTCAAAGTTAACAAACTAATCTAAAGCTTTCAATTTAAATTTGTACGAAAAGTTTTCATACTTGGTCTAAATATTTATTTTATAGTCGTCTTGTACTTTGATGCAGTTTATGTCTGTCAGTGTATTTGTGCACTATCGTCCTAATTACACCACCCTAATCTTGTAATTGTGTATGATTGTGAACTAATGTGAACAAGGCGATCGACGTGTGTATTCCTATAGCTAGATTATTTTTACAACCCAAAGATTTAGTTAAGATTGCAGAAGAAATAGTTTTTGGATATATTACTTAGATAATAAAAGCTCAATAATGTAATAATAATGCGGGGTAAGGTATGCCTTATTACTACTTACACAGTAATGTACATTCGGTAAACATATTAATTAAATATTTTTTATTAAGCTTACAGTTTAAAAACAATATATTCAATTAAATAGTAACGATCCTGCGGATGATGACGATGAAATTCAATTAATTAAGTTATGAATGTTTTACAATACCTTTTCTTGCGATTTTCTATCCGCAAAATCAGCAATTATACTGTCGTATGAAATCTTGTTCATTAGTTCTGACTATATGCACAAAAGAGATAAAGCCTTTAGCTTTTCTTGGCTTATGGTAGATCTTAAAAAATTGTTCGACCTTTTTAACGCAACAAAAGACATAAAGCGTTTAACTTTTCTTGGCTTATGGTAGATCTTAAAAAATACTGCTTCGACACGCCTAATTCCATCGCCTAATCTTTGAAATATTAAAAATGTCTCATTCAGCTACGAAAAACTTGTAAAGAGATTCGTAAATATCGGCAACAGTGAATTCTTTCCAAAAAAACATTCGCCCAACTTTGGCCCCAAAATTGCCGCCCCTAAAATATGCCGCCCAAGGCCTACTTAGCCTGCTGGTAAATCCACCTCCGTAGTATGCTGTTTGTATGTTGGAATAAATCGTTTCTTATTAAATCGTTTCCGATGGAAAGCGATGATGTGGTCGAAGGTTTAGCACTCTTCCATAATATATAGCTAATCACTGTAGACTTGAACACGCCTGGGTTTAATTTTACTGGAAACACTGACGAGGGCAGGGCATTTCACTCCTTTGCAGTTCTTTTAATAAATGAAGTAGAGGAGAATAATTCGCGTTTCAACCGAAATGTTTTAGGCAGAATCGGTCGAAACACTCGAAGTTTAAAATTAATCTATTTCTATTCAGTGATTCGGCCGACAACATTTTTATCGTCAATAATAACTTGTATCGGTACAGTCTAAAATAAAACTGTTTAAACAAATAAATAATATTATAGTGAAGACTGTTTTTTTGATTAGATTATGCATTAGAGAGGACACATTTGAATGGCATTTAATACTCAATATAATTATGAGAACCAAATACATCAAGTTTCCTCAGACACAAGCAGAGAGGAACATCATAAAACGGGGATTGGTTTTCTTTCCATCTATTCCTAGTTAAAGTATTACAACTCGTGACGATTCGAAAAAAGCGAAAAACCCGTCCCCGTATCTCTTTCCCATTGTTAAATAGAGCTCTTTATTTCTAGGTAGTCGCGTCGACCCCGTTTCCCGGCAGAGGAAGTTGTACAGAAATGAACTGTTTATATTGTTAAGAGATGAACGTTTTCTTTTCTTTTTCGTCGTCCAAGTGTAATTAACGATTATTACAATACATAATGGACAAGTTTAGTGTAGTTGACTCGTCTGAGACTTTGAAAAATCAGTTAAAGTGTCTGTTGCTGTTGCAAAACTTTCAGCTAAATGGCGTGACTGTAAATATATGTTCGATCGCTTTAATGGTAAACACGCCAATTGGCTCAGTGAAGAATTTAAGCTTCCGGAACTTCAGCCAACGACAGCTACACAACAGCCTACTTCTTCGGAAAACAAGCGAGGTAGACCAAAAAACTATTTGAAGACAGTTCTCAACGCAGCAGAAGAAGAAAACCGAAGTCGACTGTATCGCGTTTTACTCCAGAAAAGCTTTCTTCAGCGACTGGAGCGAGTCAGGTGAAATCTGGTAAAAGGAAGGCCGCTCAAGTTCTAAAACTTGCAATAAATTCAACTCCGAAAAGGTTGAAGAAAATGGAACAGGCTCACTCATCGTGTTCTGTAAATGTTGTGCTGAAGAAGCATTAGGTCTTATAGTTGACATTAATTTGACCAAAAATGAATATGGGATGCTGCGTCTAGGTGCCAAGAAAAGAGGTGCTGATATACATCCCTCTTACCATGTGGTGGCAGATACAAAATTAAAGTGTTATCCGCTGAATTTGAGAATAACTGAGACTGGCACACTTACAGTCAGAAGCATTTCTATCAAACATGGACGACAACAACGACACTCTGGAAGTATATTATACGTGAGGCTTAGATATACAAAACAAAACTTTTCGATCAACTCAATTTACACTGATTCTAACATATTATTATGTACAATTGTGACCCTGGTGTTGTCGGAATTGAAAGAAAGACGCAAATCTATTTGAAAAACCAGACTCAATCTTCTACCAGATACAATTCATCCAATCCATCCAATTTCATTTAAAAAGAAAATGACCAAAATACTAAAGAGGAGTACAACGGGATCGAGGGGAAGTAAGGCAGTTGCAGCCAACAACCATTATTCTAGGAGACAGAACGATATACTTTAAACATATTCCTATTTGCACAATGCTGGATGGAAAAACAGTGAACGAGTTAACAGAAACAAAAAGTACACAAGCGTGTGACGTCTGTAAAGCCACCCCCACACTTCGCTTGCTTGTTCGTGGCCGCCATTCGAGAACCTTTATTCCCCAAATACCTTCAGCTGTCAAAAAGCTTCTATCGATAGCTCGGCTTCTACTCATCGGATTGAGATACCAAGTTTTTAAGTCGAACCCTAAGCTATCCAACAGTGAAAACCGCATCGCAATCGGACCAGTAGTTTTTACGTGATGCGCGAACAAACATACAGACAAACAAGCAGACACGTTTTTTTTTTGTTATAATCTTGTTTGTAATAAATGTTATAATTTTAAGTACACTAGACCATTTTTTTTATTATTTTCTTTTTACAGACTTTTTCATTCTTGTTGCTTTATTATAAATATAGATTAGTTTTAGAGTCATTTTTAAGCCTCTAATTTGGCCATTTTCAAGCTGCGCCTATTTAATACTCTTAGTATCAACGCTACGATGATAACCCACTAAAATTAATTGCATTCCTTCATTATTACACTATTATTACCCAAATGCTTTTGAGTGGGTATACTTGTTAATTCTGCACGCTGTTTTGGGTGAACAAATGTTGTTTAAATTTGGTATACCTATAGATTCTTTAGGTTCAAGATACAATTCATCATTCGTCATCAGATGCGTGGGTGATACCGCGGGGCGCGGCTAGTTACGATATTCAAGTAAATCAAATCCTCGAGAAATTGACTGCTATCAATGCTATTTTGTAATCGCACCACTGCATTTTGTGAAATATAATGTAAAAAACAGAGTAAACTGCAATTTCAACGCCTCGCCTTGAAAAAATTGAATCCGTATCACAGTCGGGCGGACGGTAGTGAGCACGCCGGGTAATTAAGAGCGAGAAGTCGGACAAGTGATGCGCGGAAACTCCATCCGCAGGGAAATCTTTTCATTTCTGGCCGGCCGCCGCGAAATCTATCTCGTGGAGAAAGGCAACCTGTGATTAGCTTTTTATCTACCGTGATATAGGACGCAGGTAGCTTTGATAACTAAATGATTAAGTAAAATGTTACGTAAGCCTTTTGTTTTTAATTGTATGTGTTGTTGGGCCGTCGCCTAGATTACGAGGTCTGGCTAAACACCCCTGGATCGCTAGGGTTAGTAGTGATCCAAGGGGCCTTGATAAAATGGCCCTGTGAATGTTTTAAATAACTAACCACCGATTCGGAATACACCTTCGAGAAGAATCGGCCAGAAACTCGCAGGCAAATAAAAGGGAATTAATTACGGGGAACTTCGACCTCTCCGGCTAGGTCAGTTTCTGTGTCTAAGTGTGTTGACAGATGGTGAGAAAGGATTGGACGACGCTATCACTGGCCAAGATTATACTATCGAAAGTAAACAAGGTCGTCAGTGCAGTGAGAAAGTTGTATATGAATTATTACTGAAAGGGAGCCGGAAATGATTACGTGGGTTTCATTTCAAGAGCAAATTTCCGGTCACAGTGTTGATGCATTTTCTAACCTACTTTAGCGTCACACTAACAATATTTATTTATAATGATAGATATTGAGAAAAGTATTAAAATTACACGGGAAAAGTGGATTTGTATAGTACAACCCGTCTCCAGTCGAAAAATGGGAGTCCAGTGCTTTTGTAAATATCGAGAGAGAAGAGAAGAGTCCATTACTTCAGACTTTCGTCCACCAAGTCAAGTATTGGATACAAATGCTCCTCCTTTATATATTTAAATTTGCATTGTAATAATAATTATGTATTTAGTAACGCATCGCCGAGCATCGCGTCTGTCGGGAAGCAATGCCAATAACTCGAATGCATATTGCAAGAATATAAGCTTGCAAGTGAATCAATCAAACGAGCGATCAAGTTATGGAGATTGCATTCAGCTAACAGCTTTCTTCTTTCCAGTTTCAAAGCTAAAATACTATAATTTTAAAGAAGCAATTTCCGCGCGTCTTTTTATTTGTTTTTCTGCACAAATAATATTAAAATAGAAAAGATTGTATAAGAAAGAAAAAACAATGGTTTATTTGCACCCATATAAAGCTACATTATGAGCGAGTAACATGGGCTGTATTTTACTTGTCAACAAAATTGGAGATCCCTACGAAAATTGCAATAATGTAACCCGAGGTATCAAAAATTTGCCTATAAAAGTCATTCTGCGTGCGCTGCGAAATCTATTGATGATACATAGTAGATTGTATTACTAGGGAGCGAAATAATATTTTGCCAGCGAGGGCGCTATTTTGAATCCAGAGCGGAGTGAAGGATTCTTAAGTAGAATCCTGAACGTAGCGAGGGATTCAATATACGTCGCCCGAGGGAAAATAATTTTGCGCCGAGTGTTTGATTAGTATTATATATTTAGATAAGACTTATTACTTAATCCAATGTAGTAGGTAAGGTGTATTATATCCTATACTATTATTGTTTTTTGAATTTACGTGTCAGTAGTTTAGAGTGTCTTTCTGGCACGTTTAATTATATTTCAATTTTGTTAATGAAGCTGTTGGTCTTCCTATGGATAAATAAATACGTATCGTTTCATACACTACTTTATCTACACTCACGTAGTACAAGGAATTACAATAAATGGAAAAAATATGTCATAAAATTTTCTTGATTTAGCTGGTAAAAGTTCGTTCGTCGCGTTCGTTACTGTTTCCGTGATGTCAGTCAAATTCTCCTCACTAACACTGCTAACTTTTTAATAGGGATAAAACTTTTGTCTAACAAAAACACATTAAATTCGTTAGATACTAATGTTAAGTAAATTATGGCGCCAAAATCCAGTCTAAAGCGAATTCGCGCGCATATGGTCTAGCGCCGCACTAGATAATAAATGTACAAAACCCGCGTTGGTCGGAGCCAAACTAGTGCTTTAACGGACAAACAATTATAGTATATTATAACATTGTTTAGTTCAAAAACAGTGTTATTATGCAATAAAACTTAGACGTGCCTTCGTAAAGTCATTATGCCACCATTCTTGAGTTCACAATCCGGATTTTACGATATGGGCGTAGATAAAAGCTTTTAAAAACGCTAGCAGACGAGTCGAAAAGCTCATCCTTTAGTGAAATGGATGAATGAAGTACGTACGGTGATGTTGCCCCGTTTCCAGGCGGCCTCATACACGTCGCCGTACTGGCCGCCGCCGAGCTTGTGCTTCATGACGATGTCGGTGCGGTCGATCTCCCAGTGGTCGGGCGGCGCCAGCGGGAACACGGTGGGCTTGTTGCGCTTCGGCGCCGGATACAGCAGCTGCGTGATCAGCCCGTCACCCACCACGGAGTGGTGGTGCACCAGCTCCGCCAGGGTACCGAACTTCGACTCCGACGTCACGAACACCTGCACAATTGACCAGTTGTATAACAAGCACTTTTCTTTTATATAACCCCGAATCTCTCCCCCACTTTATAGCTAAGAGGCATTTCGAAAACATAAGCTTTCAAAAATAAAAAACCTCTTCAAAATTGGTCCATTCGTTTGGGAGCTACGATACTCACCCCCTCCCCTTCCCCCCATTATAGCTAAGAACCAACTCGATTACCTCAGCTTGGAAACAAAAAAAACTGCTTTAAAATTGGTCCATTCGTTTGGGAGCTACGATGCCACAGACATACACATAGCGATACATTGGTACATACATACACACCCTAAACTTATAACACCCCTCTCGTTCGGGGGTTACAAATTTATATAACACCCGACCCCAATTATAGTTGCATCAGCTTTCAAACAAAAAACCGCATCAAGGCTCGGTCGTCAAGGAGCTACGATGACACAGACAGACACACCCTTACATACATACGAAACACACTCTTTTAAAGTTCGTGGGTAAAAACATTGTGTTTAAGATTTCGTACCACAAGGGTGTAACGTAGACGTGGATATGCAACTTTTGAAACAAACGTTACCCTGTTCATTAAAGAAACATAAGTCAGATCTAAACCAAACTTTGTTGAAAGCCTTCTGTTCTAACATTTCTGCTTTTATTCAATAAAAAGAAGAAGAACATCGTAGCTGATTTGACACTAGTACCCTATTGTCGCGTTTACTTACGTCGCGGACTAAATGATTAATCTCTTTGAGCTCCAATATCTCAGTGGCCGCAATTCCGCGGCTTTTTCGCTTGTAGGTATGCCACAAAGGATAGAACGCCTTTGATTTTATTGCCAACCTTTTTTTTTAATTAGACTTTAACTGTATGGCTTCACGGGTAATGAACTCTGTTAATTAAAACGGGTTTCCATCGCTCCGTGCTTCGGAGGGCACTAGAGCTTTCGGTCCAGGCTGTTATAGATTAATAGCAGTCGTTAAGCCATATAATAGGCCACGGGCGGCCTGTCTAACTCTGACACCAGAGGCCAGCACTACCTCATGCGACAAGCAAGCAATGAAGTCGATTTTTTCACGTGGCCTCAGGTTTTCTAACATACTAGTCTACGGATTTTCTATTTTATTCGGTGCCCTGCAATGGAGAGCAAGACGAGCGGCGAGATTGAGAAAATAATACCAATAAAATAGCTTTATTCGTTAATCTTCTAACGACGCAACTATCATCGTGGTGTTAACCTGCTTACAACCCACATAGGACATACGATACCGCACATACCGATGCAAAAACCTGCTGTTCTTGAATCAATTGACAGCAGCGTCTGCGCAGAATTGATCCATAATGACAAGTAGTTGAGAATATAGAGACATTGGTAAAAAAATGTCGCTCACCGAGGGTTCTGTACAAACTTGTAGCATTTTGTTTTGTGATATGGCTACAAATTTTCGATTTTCTGATTTTTCCCTTTACTTGTGCTATAAGACTATGCTTCTTGCCAAATTTCATGATTCTAGGACACCGGTAAATAAATATCCTATAGGTTTAGATTCGGTTGCGAGTGTCAATATATGCGGTGTAAACGGCCGTATCTTTTGATTGCGTGAACTAAGAAGTTTGTTTTTTCACTGCTCCAAGGGATAACAGACCTGAGTATATCATACTAATTTCTACTTGATACCTCCTTGCGTTCATGAGAAAAATGGTCTTGATAAACAGACGGACAACGAAGTGATGCTATAGGGCAATTATATATATTTTATTTGAACCCTAAAAACGAGTAATTGTGTGCAAATGCGGTTTAAGTTCAGTAATATGACGAAATCTAGTTATAACACAAGCGGAGACGGGTGAGGGAGGGTGGAGTGAGCGTGTACGAGCCACCTCACACTATGTATGACGTAACAATAATATCCACTATTAAAACCAAACTAGATCCAGTCACATTCAAGCTTTGCAAACAAGAACCGTGCTCAAGTGTCGTCGGTACGCGTACCTTTCCATCCGAGTCCTCGTTGATGCGGTAGTGGTAGACTCGGCCCTCGTAGCGCAGCGAGATGCTCCTCTGGCCGGGGCTGGACTCAGACTCGCGCACCAGGAAGCTACCGTTGATGCCCGAGGACAGCAGGTACTCGGCCGCGTTGCGCGCGATGGGCCCGTGGTACCACGAGTGCTTCTCGAGCGAGTTCACCGGCGTCACGTAGTTGCTGGGCACCCAGCCCACGCTGCCCGACGACGTGTGCGCCTCGCACCACTCGCCGCTCTTGTTGTAGCTCATTATGCGGACCTGTTCACCTGCGCGCAATCACTACTGTCAGTTTTTAACCCCCGAACTCCAAATGAGAGGGGTGTTATAAGTTTAGGGTGTGTATCATAATATATTAGAGTATCTGTTTGTCTGTCTGTGGCATCATAGCTTTCAAACGAATGGACCGATTTGATGCAGTTTTTTTATTTAAAAGCTGATGTGATTGAGACGGTTCTAAGCTATGTGGAGGGGCATTGTAGCTCCTAAACGAATGAACCTATATTGATGCCTTCTTTATGTTTGAAAGCTGATGTGATCGAGATGCTTCTTAGCTATAATGAGGAATTTATGAAATTAATAAAAAAAATGTGCTTGTAATAAATCTTTTAAATTTGATAACATAACCGGTGCCAACGTGACGAACTAGTTACGAATTAGGCGAACAACACTGCGATTATTTGACCTGCATTGGTTTATGTTTTTTGTTCATTCTATGCACAGATGCGCAACACAGATGGATATGGGCTCGGTGGTACTTCATAACTATTTTCTAAAATACATTGATTGGTGCAATTAGTTTCAGGAGCCGCGAGATATGTTATCGTACAGTTTAAAATCTCTAATCGAGTATATTTGAGGGACAATTAAGCTCTTCGTAAAGACAACACAGACTACTAAAGCTGCGTCTATGATCAAGATACAATTTGAATTAGAAGTTCGGTATGCGAAAAAAGTATGTAACTTTGATTCCGCTAAAGTATTTTTCTGCAACTGTTAGGACTCAATTACGTAATGGAGAAGTAAGTTCGTGTTAGTCCTACAACAATTCGCAATACAATAAAAACGTTCACTATGAAATGCATCGATTTCAGGCTTACACCAATTGGTAAACGTCAATAAACGGTTCCGTTGAGGTCCATACTAAGGTAGAAATTACCTCCTGTTCAATATTGAGACGACGAAATCAGAAGCGCATATACGGTTTCCATTAATCAACTGATTCCACTACACTATGCCCAACTGACTCAGCCCAGTAGAATGGTACCCGAATGGTTCTCCAATTAAATTGAAGCATGCGCATGACTGAATCATCAGTCTTGCGGATGCTTCAATTTAATTGGAGTTTCATGAAGATCAGAATGCGATATCTCTCTATAGAGCGAATTACGATTCAAATACAGTACATTATGTTTTTACAACAATAGTGCAAGTAACGCAATGGAAAGGTTTTTTTTTTAATAGTTATATAAAGCAAATTACGCTAAGTTTAGAATAGATTATTGTAGATATTTTGTGAGATACCCATATTAGGCGCACTCGGCGGGTGAACATATTGAATATTATCAGCGGAGCCCTAAAAACTCAACAAATCTTAGTAGGAAACTGAAGGCAGACCTTTCTTGAGACTGAGCTGGTTCTCGCCGCCCGCCTGGAAGTCGTATAGCGCCACGAACAATTGCGGGTCGTCATCTTCGTGGTGCGCAAGCAGGTTCTCCTTGGACGTCCATCTGCCGAGGATATCCCTGTATTAGTAAATAACCACATGCGGCTTACGCGACGGGAAACTGTTAAGAAGTGTGGGCACCAAACTAATTAGTGCGCGACCTGTAACCATTTCAGACAACCTCTTAGCCTAGCCTAGATCCTTTAGATTCCTTTTTATGGTCACGTTCACTAAAATGCCTTGACGTGCGGCGGCTCTGTGTACCAGGTTAACTCCCTTGCCTCTAAAATGGTTGAGGTGCTGATGGCTGGTACACAAGTCATAATCGCTGGCCCAGCCTGGTTTCAAATTAGCTATTGGTATTTTTATTATTTTTATCAGTTTGATGAATGTGGGACGTCTCACATTGGTGCTCTCTTCTGTAACGTGCGTATTTCCGAAGCCCCAGTAGAGTCAGAGGCTATTTCCATTTCCTGAGCGAGATACAACTCTGAGTCGGCACATGAAAGGGAAATTTCCTTTTGCAAATTCATAGCATACTTAGTTTACCTAAATTTATTGATTTGATACATTTTTAACAATTTATGTATTTCTCTTTGTTCAGGATATATTTATATGATAATATATGATATTTTTATTATAAATTAAAAGGATTGAGATAGTTAGCTATCTACGTACAAAAATGGCCTGATTTGGTCGGGCTGAGCAAAACTTAAAGAAAAAATATACGAGTTGCAAGCTCTCGAAGTAAGTTTTTCGAGGGTGGGATTCGCATCACTTGCAGCGCTAGTTCACTGCACATGGCGCGCAGCCGTAAGTTGCGCGGTTGACAAAGAGGAGCGTGTATTGTTAGGCGGCCTAACAATACGTTACGCGGGGACTAACTTAGGCCTCTCGTAACGCCCTAGATAGCTCGTTACCCGCGCCCGCGGAGGCGAGAATGGAGCCTGTCGCTGCTCTGAATATTAAAACTTTAAAAATGTCTCTACGTAGGTATTATGACTTGAATTTAAGGACCCTGTTATATTTTATATCACACTAGCTATCGCCCGCGACTTCGTCTGCGTGGACTACAGTTTTGTCGCAAAAAAGCATTTCATATTCTTCTAGGATATTAAAAACCAATGCAAAAGTAAATAGCACCAACTCTCTTGATGCTTTTTGACAGATTTGTTATTATTTATTACAAAGAGTAATAGTTATTTTTCAGTTTTCCCGTGGAAACTTACCATTTTCCAGGATAAAAAGTATCCTATGTTGGTCTCTATAATATACAATAACTATATACAAAGTTTCATCAAAATCGGATCAACCGTTTTGGAGTGAAAGCTTGGGGACAAACAAAGAGACAACGTTTCACTTTTATATAATGGTGTGGATAAATATTTATAATTTTATTATTCCTTAAAAGGTTCTACTTAAACTTATTTAAAACTCTACAAGGTGTCACATCATGGTGTGATAAGCGGAGGTCCCGAGGTATATTGCACCCCCAGCCAGGGGCACCAGAATTAACCCCATTTATGATCCGCGATTTTTTATATTTTCGGAGTTATTCCATAAAAAATAATCACAAATCTCCATATTTAGGCAAAATATTAGTAATTTTGACCAAACTAACATCGTTAATCATTGTATTTGTGTATGTTGGTAGTCCAGTAGTAACGTTTTTTTTTAAGAAAGCACAATATAATAAACATTTTAAAACTAAAAATTGCTAAACCGGTTCAGCCGCTCTCAAGTGATGCTTACCGACGAACAGCATTTAATTTTTATGTATAGAGATTAGAAGATTGTTTGCAGGTCAAACATCAAAGTGGCTGCATGCGGAGAAACTTAAGAATCATTTTAATGTAGAAGCAACCTGTCTTACATATTTTTGTCAATGTGAAAGTAAAATTTTAGCAACCTGTTGCTATTATCGAAAAGCTCCTCAGCAGGGGAGACCACCGATGAAAAATTAGACATGTGTGTTCTCATTTTTTATTCAAACTCTGATAAAATTTCATCACCTGATCTCTAGAACGATTTAACCACCCTGATCTGTAGCGGCGCGGCGTATCCTCTTAGAATTGGGGTACCGAATTCATCTAGATACATCACATCTATGTAAATGTTTCAATTCTAAAGCGAATGAACTCTGGCGATGAAATGCTTTTTTGAGTTGGTTAGAAGCTAGAGTAGGACCACTATCTCACGTGGTGTTAAATGATGATGTATTTAATTAGACCTTAACTTCGTTTGTATGGCTTCACGGGTAATGAAATCTCTTAACTAAGACGTTTTTCCGTCGCTCCTTGCTTCGGAGGGCACGATAATCTGTCGGTCCCGGATGTTATTTGATTAATAGCAGTCGTTAAGTCATGACAGAAGCAGAGCCATGTGGACGGCCCGACTAACGCTAAAACTGAATGGGCCAGCCCTCAAGGATTGCTGCCGGATCAAATTAGAGAAAGATTTTCTGCCTGAGCACTGGAATGTGCCAATCGAGATTTTCTTCAGATGGTTTCCCACTAAAAGCTGCCATATAAAGGTAATGTATACCTGTTCGCCGTGTCGAGCGGCTGCGGCGTGCCGGGCGCGGCGCCGAGGCTCTCGCCGTCCGGCAGGTCGGGGATGTGCGGCAGCGGCCGGCTCTGGAGCAGCGCTTCTGAAACAGAATCGTCGCCGGCATCACTTCAATAATTCTCCAGTCAAATAAGCCAAAAAAATGGGTCATAAAAACGTGTATAAATTTTTATTTTGGCATTCTAAAAGATGTCTCAAAAGTCTCTTAAAATCTCGTGTCTGCGTCTGCCATACATACTGTTATGCTTACTGGGACTCACGGTTGACCTTGCATTACAGTATGTATAGCTTCTCCGCGCTCTATTTCAAAAACGGTTAAGCGCATGAAAATATGTTTGCAACAAAATTTGTTGCAAATTTTATAGCGACTAGGAACCTAGATATTTGCAAAATAATATTTTACGACCTTTAAACCTTGAATAACTAAAGACGCAGACACAAAATTTTATGAGACTTTTGAGAAAACTTTTAGTATGACAAAATAAAGGTTTATACAACTTTCCAGCTTATAATCTCTCATTCCGAGGTGAAACCCCTGAAATATGACTATCTACATCTAGACTAAATTCACCGAGGGGCACATAAGAATCCCCGAATGGCGTCTTAATAAATCAATACCTATGATTGTATAAGCGTCCAGCGCACCCTGAACAGTTAGATTGCGTCATAGTATTGTAGTTGGATGGTACGATACGTGGTTTTTAATTTGAGCGCTGAATATGCAACACGTCTGACTCATCAATTTCTGTGGGCACGGAGAAAAGACAACCAAGATTTGATCGAAGGAGATCAGGAATTATGGAAATAAGATAACATTCGACATGCCGTATTAGTTTATCATTACATGTTGCTATTGTAGACATCTGTAGTCTTATTATAAGAACAAGTACGAAGACAGTTATAAGCTAGTCAGAAATTCAGAACCTAAGCATAGACTTAACATATACAATATAACTAAAAAGCCAATACTTTAAAACAAACGAACAACATTCAGATATTGAATTTTGATTACTGCCATGTCTTTAGCGACCTGCTAGTTTAAGACACAATTGATTGACGCAAGAATTATCAAAATCGGCAAACGCATTTGGTGTATAGAGTGCCACAAAGCAACAACATACATACATAAATGGCCTCATAAAAACATTACCCTCCCTACATCGCGCAGTCGGGGAATAATGAAAATACAGTATTCGACGACATTGACCTGTATTACAGGAAAGTAAATGTGTTTTCTACTAGAAATGTCAACGTGATAATTATATTTTTATCTCAAAAGCGGCGACTTACAGATAAGTTTTTTTTGTCGAACTGGTGTAAGGACTATTTGTTTATCAAATGGTTACTGATATGATAACGCAGCAGAGAGCGAAAAACAAATAATGTGAAGTTTATGATTTGTGTGAGTCAGCGCCGATAAAACTAACTATTACCCGTAGACGAATATCACTGTTCATTGGAGTTGTATAAAAATAGTCAGCAATCAGACATCCAGTATGGAGCTCGGCCATAACACGGAACGAAAATATCACTCAAATTATTATTTCATGTAGAAAAGGGGCAAACCTACAGCGCAGTTTCAGCGTTAGACAAAACGGACGCAAAGCAACATTGTCAAAGGAAATATAAAGCACAGTTTAACGGTGAAATAACTTCTCCAGTGCATGTTGCAAAAGATAGCATGAGCTTTATTTATGTAAGAACGAGGAGCTTACCGGCTGATAATGTAAGGATGGAAAAGTGAAAATTGAACGCTTGCATTATAAGATAAACAATCTGTATCGGGGAAAAAATAAGTGTTGTGATAGTGTTTTTCCTAAGGCGATTTTCACAGAAATACTGGACATTACATTACTACTAATTGCCTTTAAAAACATGTATATTTTAGTTTAACCACAGAATAAATAATAGTACAAACACAGAAGGATAACTGAGTGAAGTCATATAAATACAAAGCGACTCTCACTAAAACGCAATAAAGTGCAATTTAGCTCGCACAGCGCTGCGAGCTTTCAATTATATTTACCTAGAAAGCGCTCGCCCATCGCGTGCAGCCTAGAATGCACCGTATCACAACGCGCGAGAACTTCCATTGCTCTAACCGTTTCAGAATCGCTCTGTCCCTTTTTCGCTCGGTAGGGTTGTATTAAGATATGACTAGGTACTTGTACTACTAATTATTCTGTGATATGTTATGACTTAGATATTGTAACAGAATAAATAAGTAATAATGTATTATGTTATTACTTATTATTATAAATTAAAATAGTTCTATTACATACAATGACATTCTTATCAGAATAGACCTACTACCTCATTTTTACTACCTACCTATCCCGTTTTCAGAAGGCTAGTTCAGCGACTCGTCCCAATAGGACGAGTAACGCCGATAAGTTTAGTGAGATACCTACGTATAAGTGTCGTTGGTTGATTATGATTATATCCTATAGGTATTGCACTTTGAGGAATAAGGGTGTCTGAATTCCTTGCTTTATAAGGAGTGAAAGCGTCATTTCTATCACTATTATTCTAACTTCAATATATTCAAACAGCCGAATGCTATGCAGTACCTTCTAGGTTACTTCTTGGTACTCATAATTAAAACATGAATAAAAAATGACAATAACTTTATGCAAGTAGGTACTTTATCGCTAAGCACATGGCGCGCGACTCATCGAGCGCACTGTTATACCCGGTCCCTGTAAGGGTAAGTGCTGCCCATGGCAGTCATCCCTTTTCCGCTGAATTGGCATTTTGAATCATAATATTAGGCCCTCGCGCCCCGCGCTCGGGCAGTTGTTCTTAGTCCGCGTCCACGTTCAGAAGCTATCCTTATTTCAATAATATATATCTTTTCCAGTTCTAAATAAAATAGTTTTGTTTTTAAAAGGATAACCTGAACCTTGTCCTAACAGCACGCTTGACACTCTACTGAACTGACCCTAATATTGCGCCCTCGAAGTGTAGGTATAATATTTGTACTTGTTGCGGAGTGCGACCGGCCTGGTTTAACCAGAATCGAGAGTAAACTCTTCAGCAGAGTTCAAAGAAGCATTAGCATGTATTGAATGCTTTTATTATGATTACAGAACATTATACACATATTTTTCCAGAAAAACTGGACGGTACTGACAATTGCCTTTATAAACATGTTTATTTTAGTTTAACCAGGATCCAGAGCAAACTCTTCAGCAGAGTTCAAAGAAGCATTAGCATGTATTGAATATGTTTTTATTATGATTACAGAACATTATACACATATTTTTCCAGAAAAACTGGACGGTACTGACAATTGCCTTTATAAACATGTTTATTTTGGTTTAACAAGGATCCAGAGCAAACTTTTCAGCAGAGTTCAAAGAAGCATTAGCATGTATTGAATATGTTTTTATTATGATTACAGAACATTATACACATATTTTTCCAGAAAAACTGGACGGTACTGACAATTGCCTTTATAAACATGTTTATTTTAGTTTAACCAGGATCCAGAGCAAACTCTTCAGCAGAGTTCAAAGAAGCATTAGCATGTATTGAATATGTTTTTATTATGATTACAGAACATTATACACATATTTTTCCAGAAAAACTGGACGGTACTGACAATTGCCTTTATAAACATGTTTATTTTAGTTTAACCAGGATCCAGAGCAAACTCTTCAGCAGAGTTCAAAGAAGCATTAGCATGTATTGAATATGTTTTTATTATGATTACAGAACATTATACACATATTTTTCCAGAAAAACTGGACGGTACTGACAATTGCCTTTATAAACATGTTTATTTTAGTTTAACCAGGATCCAGAGCAAACTCTTCAGCAGAGTTCAAAGAAGCATTAGCATGTATTGAATAAGTTTTTATTATGATTACAGAACATTATACACATATGTTTCCAGGAAAACTGGACGGTACTGACAATTGCCTTTATAAACATGTTTATTTTAGTTTAACCAGGATCCACAGCAAACTCTTCAGCAGAGTTCAAAGAAGCATTACAATGGATATTGAATAAGTTTTTATTATGTTTACACAACATTTTATAAAACACAGTAATTTGACTGGACAGTACTGCCAATTTCCATGCATCATCAGAAGTTACTTATGTTAGATTATGTACTGAACTATCCATACCAATATATAAAAGTGAAACGTTGTCTGTTTCTTTGTTTGGGGAGCTTTCACACGATAACGGCTGGACGGATTTTGATGAAATTTAGAATAGAGATAGCTTATACCCTGGAATAAAACATAGGGTACTTTTTATCCCGAAAAACAGTAAGTTTCCGCGGGAAAACTGGAAAATGTTGATTACTCACTGTAAGGAACGGTTGCCATCACAGAATGGTCTGTGGTTGCCATGGAAACGAAATAACAAGTCTGTCAAAAAACATCAAGAGCATTGGAGCACCTACTTTTGCATTGGTTTTTAATATCCTAGAAGAAAATAGGATGCTTTTTTCGCGATAAACAGTAGTCCGCGCGGACGAAGTCGCGGGCGGGAAATCTATCTATATAATTTAGGCTGTGCAATCATGAAACATAATAAACCATACTCTGAGTTTAAGGGAAAAACATTTGTTTCAATTTGTATACCTTACGGTGAACGCACTTAATAATAATAATACCTACACAAAGGTTAGTAACCTTTTCAGTTGGAGGGTTTCTTATTCTAATTACCTATGAGACTGCAGGATAAAAATCTAAGGCTTGGCGCATTATTCAAAACAGCATGTCTGATTTTTTCGTCGTAATCGGAACGCATTACGGAAAATTCTGCAACCTTCCATTTTACTAACATTCAATACTTATTGCGCTAATGGGTGTTCGTGGTCGCATTAATATTAAACAATGAGTAAGTACTAATTCAATATTAGTTTTTATACACATCTTAGTAGAACCTACATCTGAAGCTGATAAGATGTTTAAGAATCATTGATCTTCGTTCCGTGATTTACATTGTTTAGGATACAATGGGATTGGCATGCCACACTGTGGATAGGAGTCCCTAAACTAACCAAAAATTTAAAAATATATATTAATTTAGCTTAGTAGTGAAGAACACAGGTAGAACAGCACTAGTGTGATAAGGCCTGAGCGGACGTAATTTGAGTTCACCGCCGCGCTGTCTCTGGGACGATGTTTGGTCTACTGAGCCATATTTGGCGACGAGTGACTCATGCGCCGCGGGAGACACTGGTACGCGCGAGATATTCCGTACGAAACCAGGGCCCCGATTCTGTAAGCTATTGAACCGCGATAACGCAAGTCGATCGATTGAAATTTTTTGAGAAATTTTCTTATTTACCACTTAAAAGTGCTGGAAGCGAAACTTTTCTAAAATTTTCGCTTTTTTTTTTGTTTTTTTATTTTCCATTTTTTTTTAAATTTTCCAAAAAAAAAAACAATTCTAGCGCTTTTAAGTGGTAAATAAGAAAATTTCTCAAAAAATTTCAAGCGATCGACTTGCGTTATCGCGGTTCAATAGCTTACAGAATCGGGGCCCTGCGCAGTTGTCCAATCCTTCACACATTGTGCTAGATATTAAAAAAAATGTTTTTTTTAAGTTAAACGGTTTTGTTGTAAAGAAGATAATGTAATAAAACATAAATAATAAAATAAAATGGTGGAGCAAGAAGAATTTCTATTACTCAGGTTACGGTACGGCCCCACGTTAATTTTATTTTTTAGCTTTTAGTACAATATCTTCTGTTCTGTGTCTCTTCTCTAACGGGCGTATTTCCGAAGCACCGGTAGAGTCAGAAGGGTATTTCCTTTTCCAGTGTGAGATTTAACTCTGTTGGCACATGAAAGGGAAATTTCCTTTTCAAACTCAAAGAATACTTAGTTTATCTAAATTTGGATTGATTTGATCTTTTTATTATATTTTATGTATATCTCTTTGTTCAGGAGATGTTAATTTTGACTTGTAAAAGTGCTATTATTTTTGCCTATTTACAATAAAATACTTTGACTTTGACAATAAAACCTATTAACTAGTTTTTTTATTTTTCAAGATTTTAGTTTAGTTTTGTTCTACTTGTCAAGCCTTTTCATTAGATACTCATATTGAAGGGAAAGAAAATTAAAAAAAAGAAGTAATTCAACATGTCGTGGTGGCAGCCATCTTGGATTTGTTTTTTTTGTGGTGTACTATTAGCCCTTTTATTTGATATCCATATTGAGAGAGTTGAAAAAAATTATGTAATCCGTCATTGTGTGGCGGCGGCCATCTTGGATTTACTGAATATACGTAATTGTATTGTCATCAGAACTAAGCTTTAACTTTGGTTTAGACCGATTGATCTAAACCAAATTTCAGATCAATCGGTCACCAGGAACGGGAGTAAAATTTCAATGACTAAATGTAACACAAAAAACAACAACAAACAGGACAAGCTACATAAAACCGTTTAAAAAGGGTAGTGATCACAAAATTCATGATTTTAAAGATCCAGGGGCCTAATTCTCTAATTTCACCAATTCCACGCCACGCGTGGAATTTGTTCGTGATTTCACGCAGGCATCGTGGAATCGGCGTGGAATTGGCGTGAGTGGTCCTACAGAATACAGGCCCAATGGAAATCCATGTTTAAATGAACAAAGCAAAACTATATAGCTTACTTCCGCCAAACTGTAAGTCAAACTAATGATAAATGGAAAAATTATAATAAAATAATATATATATAACCACCCAGATGAGAGTTCTACCCAATATATGAATATATGTTTCGCCACTGCACGAGGCGTCCTCGGGAGACTCGTCGAGTGCTGTGAGCTCTCGTCTATTTTATTATTATTTTTCCATTTATCATTAGTTTGACTTACAGTTTGGCGAAAGTAAGCTACTATTTTATTATTATTTTTCCATTTATCATTAGTTTGCCTTACAGTTTGGCGAAAGTAAGCTACTATTTTATTATTATTTTTCCATTTATCATTAGTTTGACTTACAGTTTGGCGAAAGTAATCTACATAGTTTTTCTTTGTTCAGTTTTTATCCAGGAGTTTCCTAGTTTGTAGGGTACTGTACTTGAAGTTGCTGTGGCAAAGTTACGCTGTCTTTCTGACTGTATGTTAGACCTTCCGTTTAGGTCTCCTGAACGAAGAGAAAGGTTTTAGAAGTGGGAAACCGAATGCACGAGGTACGACTCACTTGATATTTCATAGTTACTAAATTGTTAAAATACATACTAGCACATCATCATCATCATCATAATGTCAGCCTTTAGAAGTCCACTGCTGAACATAGGCCTCCCCCAAAGAGCGCCATGACGAGCGATCTTGTGTAACCTCCATTCACCGACTGACTACCTACGATGGCTACAATGTCGTCGGTCCATCATGTGGGGGGTCTCCCCACACTTCGCTTGCTTGTTCGTGGTCGCCATTCGAGAACCTTTATTCCCCAACGGTTGTCGGTTCTGCGAATTATATGGTCTGCCCATTGCCACTTCAACTTGCAAACTCTGAGAGATATGTCATTAACCTTCGTTCTTCTACGGATTTCCTCATTTCGGATTCTATCACGTAGTGAAACACCGAGCATAGCTGTCTCCATTGCGCGCTGCGCAACTCTGAGCTTGTGTATGAGACCAATAGTTAGCGACCATGTCTCAGTGCCGTATGACTAGCACATACCGACTAATTATATTACAGGGTACTAACAGTCTTAATCCAAGTGTTTGTCAGGTAAGAAGCAATTTGTAACGTCCAAGTTTTTGTCAGGTAAGATAAGAAACAATTTGTAACGCCTTCTAGCCTGCAAAAATATGTACAGGATAGTAGCTTGTGAGCTGTGTATGCCTCATGAGAGATAAACTCGTGAGAGTAGAAGAGGTTGCATATTTCTGTAACCAACTGCCTTCTCGAATGTACGTATTTTTGCTTAAAATACCTCACCTATCTCATTTTAACTCTCGATCGAATCAGCAAAGCAATTTGAAGAGAATACATCCTACTTGCTGGGTGGCTTCCCAATTCCCAACTGGCTGCATAATTTTTCTCTATCATAGGACCATTATGAGGCCCGTATTGATTAAGTAGGTTACCATTTGGATACAGGAAAATATTGTTTTTTTTTTGTATTTAAAATAGCTCATACCTACACCTAAACCTATTTATTTATTTTTTTACCTTTTCCTAATTGAAATGAGAATCCGACCAAGTAAGACTTGTTCTTTTGACGATGTTCTCATCACGTTATCGACAAATATCCTGTTTTACTCTTAGATTTCAGTGTTATCAGTTTCAATGTTCAATAATCCAGTTTATTAGTCGTTCCAGTAATGTATTAAATTATTTATAATGTGATGTTAACTTAAGAAACCGGTTATTATCGGAGGAACAATCCCAGCGTTCCTTATTTTCAGACAGTGCCTTGACTTACCTATACGACGTTTGTCTTCTCCTTTATCTGATCTGTAAATGTCCTTCTCGGCCTGCCTCTTCCTCTCTTCCCTTCTATGATGATTTTTATAAAGATGTCATGTCGTATTAGGTGGCAAACAACTTTTCTCTTCTCATTTCTATGGTCGATAGTATGTTTCGTTTTTATTAACCCCCGAAAAAAGTAACGGGTGTTATAAGTTTAGGGTGTGGGGGGGGGGGGGATGGGTGTGGGTGTTTGAATATGTGTGTGTCTGTCTGTGGCATCGTAGCTCCCAAACGAATGGACCGATTTTGATGCGGTTTTTTCCGTTTGAAAGCTGATGTGATCGAGATGGTTCTTAGTTATATGGGGTAAAAAAGGGAGGAAGGGGGAGGTGAGAAAAGGGGGGTTAGAATCATAGGTTCCAAACGAATGGACCGATTTAGCTGCGGTTTTTTATGTTTGAATGCTGGGGTAAACGAGATGGTTCTTAGCTATAATGGGGGAAGGAGGGAAGGGGGGGGAGGGTGAGAATAGTAGCTTCCAAACGAATGGACCCATTTTGATGCAGTTTTTATACTTGAAAACTGATTTGATCGAGATACTTTTTAGCTATAAAGGGGAGCCGGGGGGGTTATATATTTTTTTAATTTGTGTACGACTAGCTGTGCTCGCGGCTGCGCACGCGTAGTCAATTATCTAGGTTAAAAGTACTCTATGTGCTATACCAGTACCTAAAATACCAATATACCAACATTTGATCAAAATTACTTCAGCCGTAAAAAATATTTTAATTCACTGCTCGGCTTCTACTCATTGGATTGAGATACCAAGTACCCCAATTACAAAGTCAAACACTCAGCTATCCAACAGTGTAAACCGCATCGCAATCGGTCCAGTTGTGTTTACGTGATGCGCGAACAAACTTAAAAACATACAGGCAGACACGTTTTTTTTAAATGTTATAACATTTATGTAACCCCCGACCCCCCACCCCCATTATAGCGAAGAAGCATTTTGTTCACATCAGTTATCAATCATAAAAACCGTATTAAAATAGGTCCATTCCGTTTGGGAGCTACGATCCTCACCCCCATCCCCCTCCCCCCCCCCATTATAGCGAAGAACCATGTCGTTTAGAAGCTACCATTCTCACCTCCCCCCTCCGCCGTCCCATATAGCTATGAACCATCTCGATCACATTACTTTTAAACAATAAAATACGCATCAGAATCGGACCATTCGTTTGAGAGCTACGATGACACAGACACACCACACACACACACACACACACACACACACACACACACACACACAAATACACACACGAAGCGATACACACCCTAAACTTATAACACCCGTCACTTTGTACGGGGGTTAAAAAGAGTATACAGGTGAATTTTTCCAGTGGGCGTGGATGGCTAAATCAGAAACTATGAGGAATAGCGAAAAGTACTCAAAGGAGTCTCGGGGCCAATTTTGGTGGAAACTAAAACTTTGGATTTTTGAAAAAAAATACAGTATTCCTAGGCAGGAATCGAACACGTTGATTTTGGAAAAAAAGCACACACTGAATTATCACACCATTTGATAGTGTCGCTAATAAGGATTGAATTCTGGGAAGAAATGACATACGGCAAACTTAAGGAAAGAGCTCATTTAACGAAAATAGTTAAACCATAACTGATTAATTGTTCAAAATGATGACCGTTGTTTTCAATACATAGAACCCAGCTAGGATTCGACGACTCAAGGATTGTACTGCATTCAGTATTATAGTATGTCGTATAGTAATCGCAAAGATGCGAATTATGAACCCTTCCATGCATTGTTTCGAAGTTGGATCCAAATTAAAATATGAACAAAGAGAAAGTGGCAGTTTGTCATCGCCGCCAGGAGTTACAGAACTTGTAGCAACAATTTAAAAATTGAGTAAGTGTTAGTGCTTTTCAACTTTTTGTATAATGTCATAAAACAATTATGCCAAAAGTTGTCGGAAACACAACATAAATAATTATATATAAATAGCTTTTTTATAATCTGGTGTTTTTTGATGGTTCCAATTATTTTTTTCACATTAATTCGACCACGAAGGAGGCCTATTTCTCGTTGTCCCATTGCACTCTAAATATGGTATTCTTTCTTGTATAATATTAGACCTGACTATACATTACACTTTTTTTTTGCATATATAAACTTTATCTATCGCATAGTGAGAGGCAGACGTTTAATCAAGACAATATTATCAGTTGACATTTATCAAGTTGTCAATTATTTGTACATCGTAGAAAAGACTGTGGAAATAATATATTATAATATAATTCACTGGTATCTACTACCTAGATTACAGGTAAGAAAACACTTACACACACACATGCACTGGTACAATTCGTTTTCTATTGAAAACTGAGTAAAATGAATAGAATCTGACCTATCTTAGTGAAAAAAATATTGTAAGAAAGAATTATTGAAGGAAAGAATTATTGTAGTATAGTCATGTAAAACCCCTAGTTCACAGCTCAGTAATATTAGAGCACAACTGCTATATTTATAGCAGTTTACCTGATAGGAGTGACATGCGATTTGAAGGGTCAAGTGGAAGGGAGTAAACATTTATCAATATATTTTAGTGACATAAAATCTATACTTATAATAAAGCAATAAGTACGTAAACGTCTGTACAAAGATAATAAAAAAAAATGGTCTAGGGTACTTAAAATAAGCTACTGAATACTTTTTTATATCATGTCTGTCTGTTTGTTCTTTCGCGCATCACGTAAAAACTACTAGACCGATTGCGATGCGGTTTTCACTGTTGGAGCTTAGAGTTTTACCTAAAAACTGGTTTACTTGTTATCTCAATCCGATGAGTAGAAGCCAAGCAAACGATACAAATATTTTTGAATGAAAGGAATGAAGGAATTTTGATCAAATGTAAGTATATTGGTATTTTAGGTCTTGAACTAGTACATATAATATGTACTTTTAATCTAGAGAAACGACCACGCATGCGAAGCCGCGGTTACAGCTAGTAAAGATATAAATCAGCAACTCACAAAAACAACATCTCCAAACGGCTCCAACGGAAGACCGGCGCTGGTTAACTGCCAGCATTAGGCTGAGTTGGGGACGATTTGTGACATGCTCGTATCATGCAAATTTTTAATTTCCTTGTGCTGTTTTATCTTGTACCTACTTGTCACAAATAAACTTTTTTTTTCTTTATTCTATTCTTCAACTTCTTTTGCCACGTTCATAATACATCCTCAGTTCACGTTAACCGAACTGTATGTACTGTGAAATGGAGTTGCCGAGCGCAGATCGAGCGTTTCAAGGATGGGCGGCTGTGGGCGGTGGAAGGCGGTGCTCGCCGCCCACATTGCATCCCCCGGAGGTGTGTACTCGGTTAATTAAATGGCTGGCCCAGATTGCAGGTGTCAACGGCGATATTTTCAAGCACCTGCTGGAACTCGACCCGATATATATATTTCCACCTCACACTTATTATTGGAACTTGGGACCGAGTGATGACGCGTTTGCTTGAGTTAACTCACATCGACGCGGGTATCGTTTTTACTTACACATATGTGTGACGAGACGAACCGATCGTTCCTAGTGGTAATTATTGTACAGTAGTACAGCAGTATTGTCTGGGTACCTAGAAAAAATGGATTGCCAAATCTTGCTCGGGCCCGGCCGCCCTGCTCTCTAGATTATTTATAACAAGCTGCGCCCCGCGGTTTCACCCACGTGAGGCAGATGATGATGATGATGATGTTGAAATTATCATGTGTTATTCCAGGATATAAGCTATCTCCATTCCAAACTTCATCAAAATCCGTTCAGCCGTTTATGAGTGAAGTATGATGATGATGATAATGATGAAAAGTATCCTATGTGTTATTCCGGAGTATAAGCTATCTCCATTCCAAATTTCATCAAAATCCGTTCATACGTTTGAGAGTGATGTATAATGATGACGAAACGTATCGTATATTTTATTCCAAGGTATATCCATTCCAAATTTCATCAAAATCCGTTCAGCCGTTTGAGAGTGAAGTATGATGATGATGATGATGAAAAGTATTATATGTTTTATTCCAGGGTATAAGCTATCTCTATTCCAAATTTCAACAAAATCCGTCCAGCCATTATCGAATTAAAACTCCCCAAACAAAAAACAATCAACTTTTCACTTTTATATGTTGGTATCGATGTCTGTCCCATCAAACCAAAACTAACCGATTTCTAAAATATTGCCGTTTTCAAGCTGAGATAGCGCCATAAGATAAACATAATCCGTAACTAGCTTACCGTGTATCATAATCAGTTTTAAGTCCTAATCGAGCATACTAACAGCCCTATTTACAGCAACACCTCCACATGCTTGGAACACAAAAAAGAAACAAGTGTGTCGCAGGCTTATATTTCAAGAAACCAACAAACAACTTGTTTCAGAAAGTAATTATTATTATGTTCTAT
Source organism: Alsophila aescularia (assembly GCA_946251855.1). Taxonomy (NCBI): domain Eukaryota; kingdom Metazoa; phylum Arthropoda; class Insecta; order Lepidoptera; family Geometridae; genus Alsophila; species Alsophila aescularia. Next base: position 102,871,572 of record OX276373.1, read on the forward strand.
CTTCCAAGAAGCCTAAGAAAAACGCATAAAAGTTATTAGCAACCAAAACGTTAGATAAATATTAACTCATATAGCAACGCTGCAGACTTTCGGCTTCGCAGTGGCCTGTTAAAAATAGACGTCATAAAGCTTTTTTAACCTATTTCGAAATAAGACTTGCAGGCAAGGTAACTTTTCATTTTGTCGCGGCTATTATTATACAGGAACGTTGCCAGGTGCGGCCTGCAGCCTGACAGCGCGCGCTATCGCCCCATACAAATATTATGCGAATTAACATACGCCACCTCTACATGACAACATACACCTGCTGCAGGACAGCTATGGAATGTAATCCTTTTATGTAATGTAGTTTATAGGTACCTACGTAATGAACGCTTCAGGTGTCGGGGACGGGTAAAGACAAGCCGAGCTCTCTTAATGACTCCGGTGCTTAGAAACTTCCCGGCCTTTCTCTGGAATGAAGAGGCCGGCAGTTTTAATTGAGACTAAACACGACACCGACGTTCTAAAACACTTACCCCCTTACTTATAAAAAGTTATGCAATGATTAAGTAATGATTAGTAAAACCGCGCAAAATTCTTCAAAATTCTTAATCATTGTATAACTTTTTATAAGTAAGGGGGTAAGTTTGTTAGTAGAATACAGGCAACAAATAATGACCATTAGTTTGCTATTTCTCCGATTACGGACTGCCATGCCACTAAGATTTTTAAGGATTTCGACTAGAGAATTTTCCCGGTAAATGGGTCTTGTAAGAGAGGTTTGGTGGGAAAGCGGCGAGTGGTAGCCGCGTGGGAACCTCAAACCGGTCCGTTCACGGTGGCCATTCCGAGTCGTCTCGCGTGCCTGACTATGCATATGACGGAAGCCGCGCGTCGGCACATTGCTCTATAATGTATACTCCTCATAGTTATCGATAGTATCATGAGGTAGGTAGTTTTTCAATTATAAAAGTAACGTTAACCTGTAAAAAGTTGTCCAATGTTTGGAACTGTTATCGCAGTACCTATATTGGTATTGTGAGTGATCTTCTATGGCATTTTAGTTCTCTGAAGTCATAAGTCAAGTGTTTGTTTATAGATCTGAAGGAAACCAATGAGGTCTTATCGACTCTGTCATCGGTGAAGGCTCGAGGTTGGATGCGGGTGCCGTCGAGTTGTGAAATATCCATGCTACTGTTCAGCCAACAAAGCTGGAACTCTATGACTAAGTTCAGTAGTCGACTTTTAAGGCCAGGCTCCAAGGTTACATTTTCCCACTCCCCACTCCCCTGCCGCCTCCCCTACACTCTGCCTCCCGCTACCCGCACTAAGCACTGAAGTGCCTGTGTAACAAGGTTGAATATCGCGAGCGCTGTTTGAACACACAATTTAGCTCGGAACTAAATGACGTATGTCTCAAAAGTTTTTTTTTATTGGCAGGCTATTAATTTTGGTTAGGTAAATTTTGTCTCAGCTTTACATAATAAACTATTTTTTCTTGCTGTGAGATTTATTTTAGAGATAAAACTTAACCCGTCGAGTAAAAAAATTAAAATATTACCGAAAATAATGTAACTTTTCATAAGAAAATGTATCGAATGAAATTTTGTTAATAAATTATGTTTTTGTCTTAGTCTTAGAGAGATAAAGATCTCAAAAACATATATGTTAAGTTTCACATTTATCAGGTTTGTGGTTGACCCTGAATATTTATGCAAAAAATCCTTAATAAGCAGAGCCTGGGTAGTACTTTCAAAATTAGAAGGTTTTTTGTGTAGGAATGTCGCCTAGTGATCTGTGATGGTTACTCGCTTCTACAAAATTTTTGAACAAATTCTATTCAAATACTTACCGCTAGATGTAGCTTTCAGTGGCACTGGTGCGTGAACTAAACGAATAATTCGGGCAAGTACAATGTGTTCCGAAAAATAAAAGTGTCGTTAATTTCATTTTAACTCTACATTCAGTCGTGGTTTTGTTAATTTTACATTGTCAAAGAAGCATTTATTGTAAATAGGCAAAATAATTGCACTTTCACTAGGCAAAACTTAACATCCCATGAACAAAGAGAAAAACATTAATTATTATAAATAGATCATATCAATAAAATTAGGTATACCTAGCAGCACGTAAGTCCCGCTAGGTGAACGAAACGTGGCGGGGATCTTGGCACAGTCAAAGTTTAAATAATGTGTTAAAATGTTGAATACTTTTTATCCCGAAATCTGACTGTGCCAAGATCCCCGCCACGTTTCGTTCACCGCTAGACTCACGTGCCGCTAGCTAGAAACTAAGTATGCTTTGAGTTTGTAAAGGTAATTTCCCATATGCCGACTCAGAAGCAAATCTCTCACTGGAAAAGGAAACACCCTTCTGGCTCTACCGGTGCTTCGGAAATACGCCCGTTAGAGAAGAGAGCACCAAGAAACTAAGGGAATGTCACCTTCTCCATTGTTGTCAATACTTTATATATTTTTAGAAATGTCAGAAATTATAATAAAACACATGTAAATGTCAAATACAAAAGTGGCAATGAGCCGTCCCACATTCATCAAACTGATAAAAAATATATAGAAATGACTAATATGAAACCAGGCTGGAACAGTCCCCACAATCAGCACCCGTTCACGAGTATGACTTGTGCACCAGCCACCATAGTCAACCATTTTAGAGGAAAGCGAGTGACCGGGCACACAGTCATCAAACATGTAATGTAATACATTACGCGTATGCGTATATATCGTATTATTCAGCTGAAGCGCACTTATCCACGATAAACCCGCATGAAGCCAAACGAAATAATCGATTGATTCGTGTTGGAGGCACCCCTCCCTGCACTGCCCCCGTGCAAACAACCACATGTGCCCACACAGCAAACAGGCCACAAACCAATCTCCACAGCTTCCTATTTAATATCCTTTTGAAATTGATACACGAGTATCTATAATAAAATATCACACAAAGAGTCTTTAAATGGGTCAAAAATAAATAGCAATCTGTATCGCGCTCTCGCACCACCCACGTCGTCGCACAAAAAATCTTTAACTAGCTAATGATGATTTATACCGGGACCGCTGAAGCTAGCTAGTAATTTTGAATACAGAATAGCGAAAGCAGATCAATAAAGCCTCGTCATAGAGGACGGCTAGAAATAGCTAATGAATCTGTGAAAATATCAGATTTTGAATACCTAGGATCTAAAACAAACTGTAAACAAGTAAAATTATTAAATAAATACAAAAAACCCGACTGCGAACCAAATTATTGAATACGAGCTGACCGCCCGCAAAAATATGTAAGGTTGTGTGTGTGTGTGTGTATGCTTATTACTTCTTCACGCATAAACGGCTTAACGTATTTGAATGAAATTTGGTATGGAGGTAGCGTATACCCTGGATTAACACATAGGCTACTTTATATACCGGAAATTAGCACGGTTCCGGAGACCGGCACAGCTAGTATTTATATAAATGTTGTTTCTTTTTTATTTAGATATTTTACTCAAACAAGCTTGTAATGTGGTCATTATTTCGACAACCTTCTTTGGGCAAACTCGACCTTGCCGCGCTGCTTGAATAGGCGCCAGCAAAGTTGTATGGAATTTAATTATTGTCGTGTTTTGCGGCCAGCAATTTCCTTTGAAAATCCATTATTGTCGTGTTTTTTAGTACTATTAATTATTCTGTGATTTTATTAACCGTAGAGGCGTCGTAGTTCCCAAACGTATGGACCGATATTGATGTTTTTTTTCTGTTTGAAAGCTGATGTGATCGAGATGGTTCTTAGCTATTATTGTTGTTGTTGTTTTAGTTTTCATTGTTTTTTGTTGTTTTTGTTATTTTGTTGTTGTTATTTATTTTTGTTGTTGTTATTGTTATGTTGTAGTGTTTTTTGTTGTTGTTTATTATTGCTTTTTTTTGTTGTTATTGTTTTTGTGGTTTCTGTTCTTGTTGTTTTTGTTTTTTGTCTTGTTGTTTTAGTTGTTCTTGTTGTTTTCGATGTTTTTTGTTTTTATTGTTGTTGTTTATATTGTTCTTGTTGTTGTTATTGTTGTTCTTGTAGTTTTTGTTGTTGTTGTTCTTTTTAATTGTTCTTGTTGTTTTTGACGTTGTTGTTGGTGTTGTTTTAGTGGGTTATATAATTTTTTCATCAGTTTGCTAGTTTTATTTAAATTCCTCGCATTGTTTGAGTAAAGCACTATACAAGCCTTGGTCCGCAATGACTGCCCTGCAAGCCACGCTATGATGGCCTCGAGCTTTGCTTAGTTAAGTTCTCGGCCTTCAAGCTTGGCCATCATTGCAGCCCTTGCTGACCGCGCTGTGATGGCCTCGAACTTAGCTTAGCTACGCTCTCGGCCATCATCATCGCTACCAGCAACGCAGTCATTACAGACCGCGGCAGTAATGTACGATAACTGACAAAATCATTTTTGCTAGAGATTAGTAGGCCTAAGATTATTCAGTAAGGTACGACAACGCAGGGCCTTATAAGCCATGCGCTTATTATTCATGCGTCAATGGTCACGCGCAAACAATACAACGACATGTCATCAATTCAACAGTCTATACACAGACAACGACTCTTTACAAAGACAAACAGAGTTGTTATATTAGAAGCTTTGGTTCTCTGAACTGAAAACATATCAGTGCAACATAATGTACAGTTCGAAATAATCGAGTGTCGGTGCGATTTCGTCAGAGTCGACATTTTGACACCTATCTTTATTTCTTAGTAGTCTTCTACACCAAGTTGAATAAACATCGATGCCGTGGAGTTCTGAACCATTGAATTGCTTGTCATATTTATAGAATTGAAACTGCACAGTCATTTAGAAACATATAGCTTGGAAACTTTAGAATTCTGTAGAGATTTGCGTGGTAAATTGAAATGCACAGTCGTTTAGAAACATTTAGCTTGGAAACTTTAGAATTCTGTAGAGATTTGCGTAGTAAATTGAAACTGCACAGTCATTTAGAAACATTTGGCTTGGAAACTTTAGAATTCTGTAGAGATTTGCGTGGTAAATTGAAACTGCACAGTCATTTAGAAACATTTAGCTTGGAAACTTTAGAATTCTGTAGAGATTTGCGTGGTAAATTGGTCAACTGTGCCTAAAATCCAAACCTGCAGTCTGTTCAGTTCTATTCTAACAAGCGCGCACATAATGCATTTCGATATGAAAAACGAAGCGTGAAGCCACTCAGTCTATTCATTGTGTAAATCCATAGCCGATTGAATTTCAGCTGAAATCCCTATGTACTGTTTCATTGTGAAGCGTCAATCGATAGGTCTGTCTGGTCAATATCGTTGACTAAACCATGGATATGTACATACTCGAAGTTACTTATATGAATTCTAATTATAAATTATTAATAATTAAAATAAATAAGTTATAATGATACCTTGTCACTGATGTTTTCCAATTTATATCGGTTTTTATTATTAGACTTAACGATCTCTCTCCCACCTAGTACCACAGGCAATACAGTATTTTATCTAATTTTCTTTTGTTAATTTGGAACAAATGCATGGAATAAGAAAATGGGAGTGACCTTTCCCAGCAGTGGGACAGTACAGGTTAAGAAAAAGAAACAGTTTTTCATGTCTGCCTACTGACCATGAGTTTTGCTCTGGCTCGTACCGGCTATTAACCACTCGAGAAAGTTCCATAACATTTATTCCTGCTGACGCTGCTGAAATCATATTTAGAATCTACGACAGTAAAGACCAATGATGATGATGACTATGGATTAAAAAAATATTAAATTTACCGTTAAATCATCAGCACCGATTAGCAGTGGCTCTATTGTTGTTACTACCGTATCACATCACATCATCAGCCCACAGAAGTCCGCTGCTAAACATGGGCCTTCCCACAGTAAGAGTGGTTTCGCCATAATCAGCACGCTTGGCAGGCGGTTTGGCGCTCGCAGTAGATGTCGATACCATACGGTATGATCTGTATTAATTGTTTCACCTGCGTTCTGATCTATTGCAAATACTCGTAGCACAGTGGAATTCACCCATGATACAAATCATTACTATAAAGTTAACTAAAGTCAATATCAATGGAGAGAGCTATGCTCGGAGTTTCACTACGTAATAAGATCCGTAATGAGGAAATCCGTAGAAGAACTAAGGCTATCGACATAGCTCTCAGAATTTGCAAGTTTAAGTGGCAATGGGCAGGCCACAACCGCTGGGTAATAAAGGTACTTGAATGGCGACCACGAACAAGCAAGCGAAGTGTAGGGAGACCCCCCACACATTGGACGGACGACATTGAAGAATAGAATAGAATAGAAGGAGTCGGTGGATGGAGCCGGCACAAGGCCGTTCGTCGTGACGTTCTTTGAGGAAGGCCTATGTTCAGCAGTTGATTTCTATATGCTGAAATGATGAAAGTCAATATCTACTAAATCGATATTTTCTTTAATAAGTGATCACTCTATTTATTACTGAGAGACCTTGGTACGTTTTGCGCGATGTGATATTAGATTAGATAATGAAAAATAGAACAATAGTATATTATGCAAGCCAATTAAAATTCAGAACACATCTAGTTTAGCCAGAGATATTGATATACCTAGGTACTCGTAGTAGATCAAAATGGAATAAATCTTGGATTCAGTTAGGTATGACAATAAATCACCGCTTCCATGCCGTCATATACACCAGGGTGGTTAACGGGAATATGCTACAATTATAATCGTAAGAAATCTGAGCAAAGCGTGGGGCACAGAATAACGAAAACTTTGATTCGTGTTTTTTTTTTCTTTTTGGAAATACTGTCATGCTGTACTGGTATTTAATAGGCCATTGTACATAAATAGCTTGTTTGGACCGGTAGGTACGTTTCTTTTTACACGACTGCCCAAAAAAAATAATGTAATGTTTTTAGGATTCATGTATGTATGTTTGTATGTACGTGAGTTTCGTTATTCCACCATAACTGTTATATGCCTGAACAGGGGTATCGTTAGAATCCTTACATTCCCCCTAGTAACATGTTTTTTTTTTTTTTGAAAAAATACTGATCACTAAAAGACTGACTAATCCATCTTCAAATGCGAAAAAAATATTTTTTTCTTCTTATTTTACAATATGGTATCAAAGTAAAGGCCGTTCCGACAGTGTATAATTTATTGGCATACGTTTTACAATATGGGTATCAAAGTAAAGGCCGTTCCGACAGTATATAATTTATTGGCATACGTTTTACAATATGGGTATCAAAGTAAAGGCCGTTCCGACAGTATATAATTTATTGGCATACGTTTTACAATACGGGTATCAAAGTAAAGGCCGTTCCGACAGTATATAATTTATTGGCATACGTTTTACAATATGGGTATCAAAGTAAAGGCCGTTCCAACAGTATATAATTGATTGGCATACGTTTTACAATATGGGTATCAAAGTAAAGGCCGTTCCGACAGTATATAATTGATTGGCATACGTTTTACAATATGGGTATCAAAGTAAAGGCCGTTCCGACAGTATATAATTGATTGGCATACGTTTTACAATATGGGTATCAAAGTAAAGGCCGTTCCGACAATATATAATTTATTGGCATACGTTTTACAATATGGGTATCAAAGCAAAGGCCGTTCCGACAGTATATAATTGATTGGCATACGTTTTACAATATGGGTATCAAAGTAAAGGCCGTTCCGACAGTATATAATTGATTGGCATACGTTTTACAATATGGGTATCAAAGTAAAGGCCGTTCCGACAGTATATAATTGATTGGCATACGTTTTACAATATGGGTATCAAAGTAAAGGCCGTTCCGACAATATATAATTTATTGGCATACGTTTTACAATATGGGTATCAAAGCAAAGGCCGTTCCGACAGTATATAATTGATTGGCATACGTTTTACAATATGGGTATCAAAGTAAAGGCCGTTCCGACAGTATATAATTGATTGGCATACGTTTTACAATATGGGTATCAAAGTAAAGGCCGTTCCGACAGTATATAATTTATTGGCATACGTTTTTTTAGGCCGGGGATGCGTGTTTTTTAGCTTTTAAGCTAGTTTTTAAATATGTTATCATGAATTATGTAATGGAAAACTTGAGTTCAGCCCTGTTGAGCCTAATCTGTATAAGTTTTCATTTTTCAATCTATACTTTTAATGGATAATAATAAACTATACTAGCTGTGCATATAGAAATCTATGTACTTTTATCGGCCGCGAGCTAGGGCAATAAAATAGAAACAGTGTGAGTATAAACAGGGGGAATAAATCGTAGGGGTAAAAAAAGAACAAGAAAAATGTATCCCGTCGTCTCGTTGAATAGGTATTTTAAAATGATAATGATTATTTTATGTATTGTTTTATATTAAGTTAAAAAGCAAAAGGTGAAGATACGGCACGCATTATTATCACGTAAACTAAAACTGGACTAGATACTACTACAGGCAAACACATCTACATTCCCACCGTCGTCGTGCTTCATTGGCGTCAACAACAAAGATGGAGAGACGCAGACAGCGCAGACTGTACACAGTGACAGTGACGAAGGAGTCACTGCTAACTCAACACAAGCGCCACAATCTGATCAATTCTCTGGCCTTAGTCACAATCGTGTGACTAAGGCCAGAGAAGATCTTAGTCGGAATCGGAAGGTGTGCATTGCACCTAATTTATGTGAACCACGCGCGGGGACCTGCTACCTAATCTTCCCACTTTTAATTAGGTCACCATAGAGCATACTCTATGGTGACCTTTTTACGTTATTTGCATGACCCCCTCATAAAGTTTATCCATTATCATCAGCATCATAAAGTATAGATTCAATTATTTTTTAAATCTAGCGTTCTAATGCATAATACGAATTTACTAACAAATTTATCACGGTTATCTAATGTTACCTAATTTGCGAGATATAGCTGTCCAACTTTGTTAAACAACTGAACCGATTGCAATTCGATTTTCAAAGTTGGGTAGCTTATGATCCTGGATACAGAACCCTAAGTCTAGCGAGGGCATCAATACTCATTTACAGGCCTTCCATCTCATACTCTTCTTCCAATCGCTTGGTAAGAGGGTAGGGCACCCACGCGGCTTCTAAAGATTTGCCTTATATTTTCCGTGAAATTTGTGTTTTGGGAGAAAACGTTTCTAACATACTAAACCATAACCAAATCCAGTAATTCTGTTATGTTTTTTTTATTATCACTAAACTACGTTTGTGTGTAAATAATTTGATTTAATGAGTGATTAAATAACGATATTTTCTCGTAACTTATATCTCAAGTTCGTGTATTGTTAAAAAGAAAAATAATAATAAATTAAGAAAAAATTAAAAGCAATAAACGAAGCATATATATTTATGCTGTGACTAGCTTTCGCCCGAGACTTCACCGCGCGGACTACAGTTTATCATGAAAAAAGGCATCCTATGTTCTTCTAGGATTAAAAACCAATGCAAAATTATAGCACCAACGCTCTTGATGGTTATTGACAGACTTGTTATTATTCCGTTGCCATGACAACCGTTCCTTACAGCAAATAATTGACCTTTTCCCGTTTTCCCGTGGAAACTTACAATTTTCTGGGATAAAAAATACTCTATGTAGTTCTTTATATTGTAGTAAGTACCTATTTACAAAGTTTCATCAAATCGGAACAGCCGTTTTGGCGTGAAAGCTCCCCAAACGAACAAGCAGACAACGTTTCACTTTGATATATTTGTGTGGATTAATAAAAAAGCCGAGAATTATTGGATTTGGTTATGGTTTAGAAACGTTTTCTCCCAAAATACAAATTCCACGGAAAATGTAAGGCAAATCTGTAGAAGCCGCGTGGGGTGTGGCCGCGCCCTATCCTCTCAACTCAACAGTAATGTTATATTAGTATTGTCGTAATTAAAGCTACCAATGCCTGTTAACGTTCAACGGTAAACTATGTTGAATTACTGTACCTTTGAACTGATTGAATCAACCGAAGTACACGAATTGCCTGTTACAAATTAATTGAACAGTGAGATGTATGCTAATTGGGCTTCCTATATTTACGGATATCATTACAATTGACATGTATATATATTTCACAATGCAACAAGACATAAGTTCAAAAATTAAAACCCGACTAAAGTCAGGTAAAAAATAGCCACTCTTATTCATAAAAATATGACACTCTTGCGATGAAGACGAATCGATTGATAGCTCGTTTGTCTAAATCGGACCGAGTTATTAGTTTGAACATATAACCCTTCCTTCGTTTCGCCGTAGTCGGGCAAAAAAAAGAAGCTTTTGACATTATATATCAAGACGAATCGATTGACACCTCGCTTGTCAAAATCGGGCCAATAGGGGCGACGCTATGGTGGTGATGGCAGACTAGGAAAATCAACTAAAGTGCACAGTGCAGTAGGTTTTGTAAATTATTTTCTTTCCTTTCTTTCTTTCTACCCTACATTGTGCCCATTCACATTACGCCCTGCAGCAGACGGAACAAATGAATTCACTTTAACTCATCAGCCTTTCTTCATTAGTGAGACAAACACAATAGTAGTTTATGAAAAGGTAGCATAATGAGGGGAATTCGAGTGATACTATTAAAAAACTCGCCTACGGCTCGTTTTTAAACTCACTCTCGTGTTTTAATGCCTAGTTATGCGCCGTTTCATAAACTACTTTATCTACACTCATGCAATAGGAACTTACTTTTAATTTTTGTCTTGATTTTGCTGGTAAAAGCTCGTTCGTCATGTTCGTTGCTGTTCCGTGATGTCAGGTGGAGTCAAATTCTCCTCACGGTGTTCGTGAGGAGAATTTGATTGAATTTGATTTTTTTTTATTTGTTTTCACATGTTTAACACATCTTTGTCACATTTTTAATCCGGATAAAACATTTGATAAACATAATAAATCACATAAAATTGGTTAGGTAAAAATGTTAATTAAATTATGGCGCCAAAATCCAGTCCACAGCGAATTCGCGAGCTTATAATATGGTCTTACACGCGCCACCAAAAATAATGAATGGCAAAAACTCTCGTAATACGGAGGCCATATCGTTGCTTTTTAGGGAAAAAAGTTATATTATAACATAGTTCAAAAAACAGTGTTATATTTTTTTTATCTTATCGCACGTGTTGTGCGTAATGTATATCATTTTGCCACCATTTTTGAGTTCATAATCCGAACTTTACGATATGAGTGTAGATAAACACCGCTATTTGTTCGAAATGGATCGATATTGTACCCACAATGGCCAAGTCTCGGCAACGACATTAATAGTGCGCTTCACGAGTTAAAGTTATCGTGGTGTTCCCGTTGGAGGAGCTTTACGCGAGATAACGTGATTCAGAGCGCTCGTCAGCGCGGCGCTGCCGGCCGGCGGGCATTGTGTGCTAATGTCGAGCGATGCGGCTATTGTATCACATAACAAAGTTTGTCTCGTCTGCCACCATGTTGGTGAGATGCCACACTCGAATGCATATCTATAAAGGGCTGAGCAGTTGAGCATTATTTATCGCGTATATTGACATATAATAAAAATATTTTCTATGGACTGTTCAGTCACTGCGTTGGCCTATCTTTGACCGCCTGAATGTCACCAAGTCATTTGGCTTGTAGTCTACCAACCCCTACCTGTTTGCTTTCGGCACCTACACCGTTAAACTCGACCATTATTAGTTATTCTATGAGTCGACTATAACCGTAGTACCTACTATTACTTATTCTGTGCTATAACTGCCGCCACAGCGCAGCGCCTCGACTTTCGCTAACATAATACAACAAATAAAATTATTATGAAAAATTCAAAAAACCCGACTGAACACAAAATTATTGAATACAAACTGACCGCCCTCATAAATAATCACACTAAGTAATATTATAAAGGCGTATGTTTGTATGTATGTAAAGGTTTGTAAAGGTTGTTTACTTCTTCACGCTTAAACGGCTAAACGGATTTGGATGAAGTTTGGTACGGGGGGGGGGGGGAGGGGTTAGCTTATACTGGAAAAAATATGTGGTTCAAGTCAAGAGCTAATATGGCAGCTATAAGCCGCCATATTAGTTTTCTTGACACTTCATATATCCTATAACACTCTCATAATCAAGACAAATCCAATGATACCTCATTTATCAAACATCCATTAAGCCGTTTAGGCTGTAGGACAAGCCTAACAAACGTACAAACATACATACAGCCGAAACACACAACCATTCTCAGTCGGGTAAAAAAGTACTCTTATGTACCTAATCCAGCGTACTATATTTTTTCGGTGGCACTATTCTGTTTCCTTGGTAAGTATCCACCGATTAAGCTCTGTTAAATTCGGTCTTAACACCTGCAGTGGATTAACACCAAATAATTCAGCGATTATATTTCCTTAATGTCTTAATTATACATCATTGTACAGCGGGATGTAATTGTACGTCATTGTTTCCATCCATCTCGATCTATATACCACGCATCGTTATTTTTAATAACTCATTAGCTCGGTACTACACTATACCTACGAGGGGCGTTCAATGTATTCTCGGTATGGGGGTAATGTACTAATTAAATTATCTCATTAGTTTATGACACTCATTGAGCGTATAAATACAAAATTTTATTTGATTGTCGCCATTAGTATTCAAAATATCATTTCGGAAAAGCAACTACGATGACTGATACGACAATGTTGAAAAAAATCGAGCATCGCGCTGTGATAAAATTCCTCACAAAACAAGGAAAGACTCAAAAAGTAATTCACGAGGAAATGATAGCTGTTTACCAAGATTCTGCCCCTTCATTATCTACAATTCAGAAGTGGTCAAGTGAATTTAAACGGGGTAGAGAGAGTATTGAAGACGACCCTCGTGCCATGGTGATTCCAAGGGAATCTTATTAATTGAGTACACAAAAAAAGGTGAGAGTATTACTGGCGCAACTTACGCTAACACCCTGCGCAATTTAAAGGAAGCAATAAATGAAAAAGACGGGGAATATTGACCGCAGGTGTATTGCTTCTGCACGACAACGCGCCTGTTCACAAGGCGCGCATTGCCAATGCTGCTGTGCGGGATTGCGGATTTGAAGAAATCAAGCATCCACCCTACAGCCCGGACCTAGCCCCTAGTGATTACTTTCTGTTCCCAAATCTCAAAAAATAACTTCGAGGCAAGCATTTTTCCGACGATGAAGTGTTAATTTCAGACCAGGAAGAAAAATATTTTTTGGAGGGAATGGAAAAATTATTTTCCAGGACAAATAAGTGTGTTCAGATCCTAGGGGACTACATTAAAAAATAAATTTTATTCAGAATTTTCTGCTTATTCTTTCATGCCTATACCGAGAATACATTGAACTCCCCTCGTACCTAAAATGACAGATACCTATTAATATGTTTTACCGTCAATCCCGATGCCAAGGGTTTATCCAAGTTAATTATGTGTCATGCGGCATTTTATTCTTTATCCTGGAACCGTTCGGCTCAAACGATTATGGAATTATGTGAGGTGCCTATCTATACTTATAACTAGTGGCTCTGTGAGCTGTAGACATCCCGCGTACAAACTTTTTTGCAAACAATCTAGCGGTGCACAGTAGCGCCATATAGTTACCTTTTTTTCTTTTTTTTTGATTATGGACTATGCCATCGTTTGACCACGATCTCACCTGATGGAAAGCGATGATGTGGTCGAAGGTGTAGCACGCTTGCCTAAAACATAATTTACCGGAAACACTGACGAGGGCAGGGCTTTCCACTCCTTTGCAGTTCTTATAATAAGTGAAGAAGCGTAACGCTTCGTTCTTGTGCGAGGTATTTCAACCATGAAAGGGTGGCGCTTTGCTGATCGTCTAAGTCGTACGGTGATGAAAAGGTGATGGGGGAATCAGGTTGTGCAGTTCTTATGCACACTCTATAGTGCAATCTGTAGAATACCGACAAGCTTGCCACCTTTTACCTTATTGTAAAACTAACAGTAATAACCAATCAATGTGAAATCAGCCGTTTACCTACTAGGTAGGGACCTAGTAGGTAAACGGCTGATTTCACACTTTTGGGTTTCTACTAGAAACTGCAGTAATTTTATTTTTTAATTTTGCAGTAATTGATGACTTGAAACGAACTTTGGAAAATATTCTAAACGGAATCAATAATATTTTAATACTGAATGCAGTACAATCCTTGAGACGTCGAATCCAGCTATGTATTGAAAACAACGGTCATCATTTTGAACAATTAATCAGTTATGGTTTAACTATTTTCGTTAAATGAGCTCTTTTCTTAAGTTTGCCGTATGTCATTTCTACCCAGAATTCAATCCTTATTAGCGACACTATCGAATGGTGTAATAATACAGTATGTGTTTTTTTTTCTCCAAAATCAACGTGTTCGATTCCTGCCTAGGAATATTGTTTTTTCAAAAATCCAAAGTTGCAGTTTTAGTTTTCATCAAAATCCGGTCCGACACTACTTTGAGTACTTTTCCCTATTCCTCATAGTTTCTGATTTAGCCATCCACGCCCACTTGAAAAATTCACTCTGTATATAACGAAATTGACTTTTGTATTGTAGGTAACATATTGAATATACCTCTTACCACAGAAGAAATAACTGTAGTCTTTTTATAGCTTATAGAAATCAAGACAGAATAAAAAAAAGAGAATTTTATAAATAAAAAAAACACTTCAAATAGTATAAATTTATTAGAAATAAATTATTCATTTTTTTTGTGGTCTATACGTCTGTGTCTGACGCTCATAACGACTAAAAAAAATGAGGTCTTACTCATTTTTTATTTATTTTATTCTGTTTGAAGTCAGTTTAATGAATGTTTTTAATTCGTTTTTTCCTTACGTTTAATATCGTTAAAGTAGGTAGGACTAAGAAAATGAAGTACTTAATCCCGTTCGCTAAGAAGATAGCCATATTGGAAATAGTTAACAGTCCATCCATACCAATATATAAAAGTGAAACGTCTGTTTGTTTGGGGAGCTTTCACGCGACAACGGCTGGACGGATTTTGATGAAATTTGGAACGGAGATAGCTTATACTCTGGAATAAAACATAGGATAATATTTATCCCGGAAAATTGTAAGTTTTCACGGTTAAACAGGAAAATGTTGATAACTCGCTGTAAGGAACGGTTGCCATGGAAACGAAATAACGAGTCTGTCAAAAAAATTAAGAGCTTTGGTGCTATCCCTACTTTTGCATTGGTTTTTAATATCCTAGAAGAACATGGGATGCTTTTTTCCCGATAAACTGTAGTCCGCGGGGACGAAGTCGCAGGCGGCAAAGCTAGTAGCTATCTC
The DNA here is from genome assembly GCA_946251855.1 of Alsophila aescularia. NCBI lineage: Eukaryota > Metazoa > Arthropoda > Insecta > Lepidoptera > Geometridae > Alsophila > Alsophila aescularia. Next base: position 102,886,837 of record OX276373.1, read on the forward strand.
TTATAAACTACAGGGCTCCGTTTCTATAATCTCGTCCGACGACTAGCGATCGCCCCATGGCTTGTGACGTTCGTCATCGGACGTTTTCGAACGACACTGCGGAGCTGTCACTGACAAAATAGATTTTACAACAAAAAAACATCGTTCATATACTATTAACTGGCCATTATCAGTAAAAATCCTCCTTTCCGTATCTTCCATAGCAGTTTCCATACCCCTCGATGAAAAATTTGCACAAGATGATTAGAATAACCTCAAAAAAATATGTGTTGACACTCTAATAGTGTCATTAAAACTTCAGGGCAACTTTCACCCACCTATTTCGTGGGGCGACCGGAGCGTTGTCGAGCGTCATTTAAAAACGCCTACGAGTGATAGCCGAGTGGTCGATCGCCCCGTGGGTTTTAACGCGTTTATGTCATCGAGCGTCGTCGGGCGACGTTTACGAACGTAGCCCGGAACCGATTTTGATGAAACAAACTATTCCCAAGTTGAAATGAAACATACTGAAACGATTACAACAAGAATTGTTGCAATCGGAGTAGTAGTTGCTGAGAAATACTTGGACAAACATACATACATTCGCAAAATTTGATATATTCGTTCAGATACTCATATAGATTAATGTATATGAATATTACGATTTTTTGACAATATTACATACATACATCCACGAAATTAGGTACATTTGTTTAGATACCCACATTGACTAACATATATGAATACTAGCGACCCGCCCAGGCTTCGCACAGGTGTAACTTAGAAAAGAAAAAAAAACAAATGAAAAATGTAGTTCTCACACACTCGACCTTCACTCCGCTTCGAGGGACGGCGCGGCCTCCCCCCTCGCTACATGCAGGTCTCGTATGCTTGTGTTCTCACACACTCGACCTTCACTCCGCTTCGACGGACGGCGCGGCCTCCCCCCTCGCTACATGCAGGTCTCGTATGCTAGTGTTAATCATATCCATAATAATAAGATGTAGTTCTCACACACTCGACCTTCACTCCGCTTCGAGGGACGGCGCGGCCTCCCCCCTCGCTACATGCAGGTCTCGTATGCTTGTGTTAATCATATCCATAATAATAAAATGTAGTTCTCACACACTCGACCTTCACTCCGCTTCTAGGGACGGCGCGGCCTCCCCCCTCGCTACATGCAGGTCTCGTATGCTTGTGTTAATCATATCCATAATAATAAAAATCTCCTAAACGGCTGGACCAATTTTGACAGGACTTTCACTAGCAGATAGCTGATGTAAGAAGGAGTAACATAGGCTACTGTTATTTTTGCAAATAATTATTGTTACCTTTTTCCGAGTAACTAGAACCTTTTATTTTGTTTGTAATTGTTGTTCTTTGTTTAGTGTTGTGTGTTGTCGTAATAAATGTATATTTTTATCTTTTCTTTAATCCTGTTATAACGACTGAAGTGTTGCTTATTTACGTGGTAGTACTACTACCTTTTAAAATCCTGGTATACAAGCTACTAACGCACGTAAAGTAATTATCAGCTATCGGAAAGCATCTTGGCTGGAAGGGAAGGCTGCACGCGTTTTATCTGATTTCTCTTAATTTGGCCGTTCGCTCGCATCGTTTGCCATTATTACGCGCCGTCGTTTCGATCAGTTCTTATTTGTGCAAATATACCGGTTAGTCCTTAATAGCAAATCGCACATGCGTGTGGATAAACACACGGTCGATCTCATGTCTTATCACAGAGATCGACCGTTTCCTTGCTAATACAAATAAAGTTAATAAACAAAGATAATGAAGAAATGTCGCGTGATAGTGCAATCAAACTTGGGCCATGTAGATATTATTTCGTGCACCGAAGGGCATCCACGCAGCTTCTACAGGTGTTGCCTTACATTTCCGTGAAATTTGCGTTTTGGCAGAAAACGTTTCTACCATATTAAACCATAACCAAATCCAATAATTCTGGTCTCTTTTTATTAATCACAGAATAAACTGTTTGTGGCTTTTTATTTTTATCAAATAAAAATAATAATAAATTAAGAAAAAATAAAATCTACAAACGTGATAAAATCCCGTCCGTCCCTGTATGGATAAAATCTCGTCTCTCTACCCTTTCCTTCATCAAGTTTATAGACTTCCTTCCAACCTCTTTTTCGATAAAAATCTAATTCTTTCAAAAGTGGAAGCTCAGCAGGGAGATCCACTCAGGCCGCTTTTGTTATGCCTGGCTATTCACAAAGCGATTCGTGATCTCAAACCTGTTATTAACGTCTGGTACCTGGACGATGGCAAAATCGGGGGCAAACCGGAAGACGTGTTACAGGATCTAGAGGCATTCATTCCCCGCCTTAGAGACCTGGGTCTGGAGGTGAACGCCTCGAAGTGCGAGTTCTTCCCTTGTGGTACCGAGGTTCGAAAACACGGTTTAGTGTGGTAGAAACGTTATCTCCCAAAACTCAAATGTATGGCAAAACCCTATCCTCTTTCCGCAAAAGAGCTTCTCAAAATCCAAATCATCCATACCAATATATAAAAGTGAAACGTTGTCTGTTAGTTTGTGGAGCTGGAATAAAAAAAAAAAAATGGAAAATTGAAAGTTTCCACGGGAAAACTGGCAAATGTTGATTACTTATAGCGAGTAATCAACATTCCCCAGTTTTTCCGTGAAAACTGGTAAATGTTGATTAATCGCTGTAAGCAACAGTTTCCATGGAATCGAAATAACAAGTATGTCAATAAACACCAAGAGCGGTGGTGCTTTATGTACTTTTGCATTGGTTTTTAATATCCTAGAAGAACATGAAATGTTTTTTTTCGCAATAAACTGTCGAATTCGCGGGCGGGAATGCTAGTACCTATGCTAACCTATTCTGCTACATTATGGTTACGTATTCGTGACTAACGATCAGTCAGAGTCGATGTTATGGCATCGTGTTCATATACAGGTCCGACCAAGAGACATCGTAGCTCTTGACCTTCACTGATGAGAATCCACTTTGTGATGCCCGCCTAATAATAGGACTAGCCCTTTATCCCGCGGGTGCTGTGAGGGGTCAAATCAGACGCACCACAACCACAGCGGCAACAAGACAAGTTCAAATAATAAAAACGGGTAAAAAATTGTCTATGACACTCTTGCGATGTAGACAAATACCTCGCTTGTCATAGCCTATGACACTCTATACCTAAAGACGAATCGATTGACACCTCGCTTGTCAAAATCTAACCAATAGGGGCGGCGACGCTAAAGTGGAACATCCACATACTCACATACATAGATGTTATATACATATTGTTACGCCGGTCGATTCTTAGAAAAACAGTAGGTACTAAAATGACGTAATACCTACATTTAAAGGAACATTCTGGAACACACTAGTAGAGCGTAGGTACCTACAGAAGTTTCCAGTGCGCGCGGTAGGTTTATACCTACCGGCTCGGCGACATCAAAGGTGCCGCCGGCCTTAAGCACCTACAGGCGCGGCGCGGCGCGGCAACTCAAAGGCGCCGCCGACCTTGAAAGTTCAAAGACCTACCGACTGCCACTAGTACATACGAGTAGTTATGAGTACATTCTGGAAACTCACGTCGCGGTATAAATAGGGCGCACATCGACTGCCTGGGACATTACTGATTTGGCTGACGAAACGAAACGATCAAAGTGGTTCGAAGCGAGTATTCAGTGATAATTGATAAGAGTGTACAGTAAAGAGTGTTTGAGCATTATTTGTTGGATTAATTTATGTTTGTGGTTTTTCGAATAAAGGTGTTAATTTTTGGTGTAATTAGCGTACAATTATTTTAACCGAACCCCAGCTCGTAACAATATATAGACTGTTAAACTCATTACCCTTCCCTAGATTTTCTGTAGTCGGGTAAAAATGTGTGTGTTTTCATACGATTGTGTGCCCAATCGTATGAAAACGCGTAGCTCCATTCACACGTACGACATGTTACAGTCGCGATGTGGTCGCGTTCGCTTGTGTAGCGAACCTATAGTCAATTCAATACAACGCTGCCACAACGCAACCACAAACAAAATCACTCGCGCGCATATCATCACAGCAATGTGTGCTGATGTGCTGAGAGCACATAATAGCGTTTGTCGGCCACAAGCGCACTACCTCTCTGATATACAACCAACTTCTGCAGTGACGCCATTCACACGAGCGTAATTTTTGTGTTGTGTGCAGTATACATGTGGTTGTGGTTGCATCTGAACAACATGTTAGGGAGCTTAATGGACAGCAGCCTTTCTAGGCAAAGAATAAATATTACACTCCAACTTAGGTTAGCGTTTGTCGTATCTCGATAACTTCTTAAGTGACTACCACCTGGTACAGGCATGGATATTAAAATTGAGCATTATCTTTCGGTAATACGGTTTATTTTATTACATTCAAAAGAAATCACACAAAGAGATCCTGTTCGTCCGCTGATGCTAACATAAAGACGAACAATGTCAAACGAAAATGAACGGATCCAGAAATTACTACCAGATTTGTGTGATCTTTTGAGAACGTTGTTAGTAGCAATAATACTCAGTAGTGATAAAACGGTTACGACGGATAGTGTTCTCCTTTGGTTTTGGTTATAAGTCCTTACTGTGCTGGGTGTGTACTTATGTAGGTATTTTATTCAATGTTGAGTAACATTTATAAAGGACACGGCCCGTTTTGCTAGCGCTCTCTGCCTAGTTATTATAAGTTAATGTACATCAATAATTTAAAGTTATTCGTGTTCAAGATTACCCTATTACTAATTGCAAATAAGCAATATCTCTCAAGAACTTCTAGCTTTAAAGATGACAAGGTGCTTTTTTACTAACTGAAACGCATTTTAAATAACTATACGGGCGCTTTTGGTCACAAAAACCTATCAGGCACTCCATTTGAATTTGTTTTGAGAAAATCTTTTGAACTATAGAGTGTATCATTGAAAAATAACTATTATTAGACACAATCATTACATAGCCCAATTAAAATTCATTTTCACATGCTTACCTCAATTGATAGCGATCGTGTAAGTATCATCAGAAAATGCGTTGATAGTGAGAACGCATTATTATGCCTTTGCAAACGTGTGGATGTGCTGCAGTTGATACACCTCATAATCAAATCAATTGTATAAATATTTATCCAAAACGTGAGCAAAACTGAGTCCGTAGTATAATAACATGCGAAATACTATGCAATTGTTTGACCACAATCTCACCTGATGGAAAGCAATGATGTGGTCGAAGGTGTAGCACGCTTGCCTATTAGATACCTAATCACTCTCGAATAGTAAATAATAATATCTCGAATTTGTCGAAGTAATCAGTCCGGGAGAATGCCAAGGTCGTCGGTTGTAGAATGCAATAACAAGATCAGAATTAAATGGTACAGTACACATGAATGCAAGTGCATCGGAACCAATGGATATAGCATTCACAAGTGACATGACATTTTGTGATATCACAGATGTCTGACATTTCTCGTAGTCCGTTTTTGCTAAGTGAAAGTGCAAAATCGTATTGTATTATTTGTATTAATGAAATAACAAACAAATAATGAAATAGAAAATATTGCAATATACAAAATAAACATTATGTGCATTCACTTTAATTATTGATACATTTGCCATATAGAAGTTTATTTATCATCGTACATACATTTCGTTGAACGGAAAGTAAGACATTCAAAATGTTGTTGTTTTTCAGATAGAACAATTTAATTACTTTTATTAGCAGCCCTTTAAAACCTGGAGTTCTAGAGATACATAACACAAGCCATAACTTATACTTTATTTTTGTGAATTTTAACAATCACCTACAGTCAAAGTACTTTCTAGGCAGAAACTGGCCATGTCCTTTACTATTAAGTCCTTCCACTACAATCATAGCATAGAAAATGTTATAAAACATTCAGTTAATTAAAAAATATATAAAAGAAGCTTTTACGCAGTAGCCATATCATGGTCAAAATTAGAACGGGCTACGTAATATTGTTTACGCATTTAATTCTCATATATGAGAAATATAAATGCGTATACAACATTTCGTGTCTGTGTTAACGGTTGAAGAGTTCCATAGTCAGGACCCAACCCTGAGTGCAGCAACCATGTCATGCAATAACTTATTAATTCCCCATGGCATCGTCAAAAAGGCACCGCCAGGTGTATCACTATTCCCCGTGATCCTACCCTTGCAGCAACCATGTCATGCTATAACTTATTAATTCCCCATGGCATCGCCAAAAAGGCACCGCCAGGTGTATCACTATTCCCCGTGATCCTACCCTGGTGATGTTTTGTTTACTTTTTTTTGAGTAAATTTTAGCTTTTGCCCGTACCTATGTCCGCGCGGACTACAGTTTATTGCGAATAAAAGCATCCTATGTTCTTCTAGGATATTTATGACCAATGCAAAAGTGAGATAGCACCAACACTCTTGATGCTTTTTGACAGACTTGTTATTTTGTTTCGATGGCAACTGTTCCTTACAGCGATTAATCAACATTTTCCAGTTTTCACATGGAAACTTATCATCTTGCAGAATAAAAATTATCCTATGATTTATTCCAGGGTATAAGCTATCTCCATTCCAAATTTTATCAGAATCCATGGGAATAGTGATTCCCCGTGACACAACTGGCAGGGTCTTTTTGGTGATGCCATGGGGAATTAATAAGTTATAACATGACATGGTTGCTGCACTCAGGGTTGGGTCCTGACTAGGGAACTCTTCAACCGTTAACACAGTCACAAAATGTTGTACACGCATTTATATGGAGAAGGAATGCTATAACTTAAAACCGGCTATCATAATAATATGCATACACAAAATTTCGTGTCTGTGTCGTTGACTTCCTTTATCTGGAGCTGTTCCTGGATGTCGATTAAGGTCATGCTTACCATAAAAATGCATTGTCATTGGAACTGCACTATCATTAAAAACTCAATTCAGTAGGATAGGAGAAAGTGGTTCTAATTCAGTTTACAAGATCTGACCTAAACCTAACCTAACCTAAACTCACAACATACATACATACAAACATTGCAAGTTAAATAAAATCTTTTGAAAAGAGAAATATAGTTAAAATCATAACTGTTATATTATTCATTGTAGCCCTGTTCAAAAAAAGTGCATTGCGTGTGCAAGTTCAAGTTTTCCAACCAAGTTAAGAAGGTTGTAACCAGACCAGAAAAACTAATACATAATAATTACATTGGTAGGCATTCAGTAGGTACATAATGTATCAGATAAAAAAATGTTTTAGCGCCAGCAGCAGGAGAAGGCACCTAACAATGTTGTAACTTCCACAAACACTTGCCCACTCAACTACCAATTAATTCACAAAGGATATTATTCGCTTTGTCGCTTTTCACTTGTTACAAAAAACTTGTTATGTCACAGTCGCAGTAAAAGTTACATATTTATTTTCTATTAGCGTGCCCGCGTGGTTATTTCATTTAAATGTAGCCCTTACGTGTTATTCCAGGACCAAAAGTAGTACCTATAAAGTACAATATACTACATTTCTTCATAATTCATTCAGCCATTGAATAGTTTTTATCAATTGCTGAGGATTGTAGATCCCAAACGAATGGACCAATTTTGATGTGGTTTCTTATGTTTGAAAGCTGATGTGATCTAGATAGTGCTTAGCTATAATGGAGGGGAGGGGGTCGAGGGTTATATACATTTTTTATATGTGCTTGTTTGTCATTATTGGCTGTCCTAAGAATAATTAACATAATCAAAACAATAATATAATCTTAATTACATCATTTGATGGGTTTGATAATAGATTATCTATGATGAGCTCATTTTAGCTATTCATAACAACACTCGCATTCAGGGAGATTTAGAAATTGTCATCTGCTTCTATATTTCTGGTATTGGATTAGACAGATAAGCTTGCATTTCAGTGCTATCTCAAAAAGCTAGATAACATGTATCTACCAACCGTGTTCAAGAAAAATTGCATACATCCAATTAAAAAATAAATCACAGCTAGGTATGTCATGTCGTTTTTTGCTTTAGTCTTTGACCAGATATATTTTCATTCCAGATACTATGCAAAATGCCATCAAAGAAATAATTCTATAAATATAGTGAAGCAAGCTAGAAAAATGGGATCACCCTATGAAGAAAATTTACTTTCCGGGTGGATATCAGCGATAGCCAAGAAAAATTTTCCTTTCAACAACGAAGATTTAGCATAGTGTTATGGTGCTCTCCACGCCAAACACAATCAAATGGCTTGATAAATAGATCACCATATGCTATAAGACCGGAGATATTATTTAAACCATAGAGTCTATTCATATTATAAATCAAAGAGGGTTCTACAAAGTTGAGGAAATGTAAAAATAATTGCCAAAACAATACCATCCAAAGATAATTAATGTAGATGATATTAACAAAGTCATAACTATGATAAAATATAATTATAACAACTAAGACTGATAATTTTCCCTTTAAAATACTTTCTAATAGAAATTGACGTTTTTATACATGTGGTCAAACACTAGATCATAAAGTGGTCAAACACTGGAGACATTTGATCAATCATTAACACATTGGTGTATTTTTCACTTCAGTAATTAATAGAAAATATAGTGTGGAAGTATATCAAAATATTATTGGTACATTATATTAAACAAGTCAAAGGGATTGTAAAGAAAAATAATCAAACTTGTATTTCATTTAATTAGAAAATAAGACTAGTTTTAATAAAAAAATCTGCCTTAATTGGTCAATTATTGGTGAGTTCACTCGACATTTCAAACTTGACATAATATTTCTAAATATGAGTAAATTACAAGCGACTCAGTTAAATATTTGGGCTTGCGTCTTGATCGTCACCTTACATGGAGAAAGCACCTCAAAATTAAACTAACCCTAAGATAAAAAAGGGGTGTACCGGCTTCTGAACCAAAATTCAGCACTCTCAGTAAATAATAAGGTACTCGTACAAGACTTTGCTAAAGCCAATATGGACATATTATGACATTGAGCTGTGGGGCTGTACCTTGATCATTTATTAATACAGTGCTTCTAAAATGGTCTGTTTAACTTTTCAACGGCCACTGCTTCACTGCCGTACGGCGCGTGCTTGCAATGGTCGGGCTTAAACCAAATGGCCTGCGAGGAGTTAAAACTATCTCCAGTGTACCATGGTTAATTTGAAACAGTGAACTATATGAATATATGAAGCCTAAACATGAACACTGTATTCAACGAGATTGAAAAAACTGTCAAGAAATATGAACAACAGCTGGAGATAAACCCAAACACTTTAGCAACCCCTTTGTTAACACCAAGCTACAATCCAAGATTAGAAAACAAATCTTGCCCCTTGAAAAGGGAACAGTGTTGTGGCAGTGCAAAATGAGTAATATACTTGGTGAAGGATTTGTTTATTAAAATAATACTACTTAATGTGCAGGCACTGATTGTAGATAATGCAACAAAAAAAATTGCCCTTAGTCTCTGCAACTTCCGCACGAAAGACACAAAAAGTCAGTCCCCAATAGTACTCAAAAGGAGCCTCTTGTGCAGAGGATGCATGGGGGCAGAAGAAACAGCCAAGCATGTACACCTCGAGTATGAAAAAGTGGCGCCACAAAGGAACAGTTCCTGAGAACAATTTCTAACCTCAGGAAAAGAAAAATGTTAGAACCTTAGAAAATCGTAATTTGTGTTAAGTTTGCCTATGTTCTTGTATTTTCTTGAACAATCAAGGAACTTCTATCTATGTAGATTACTTTTATCTAATTGGCCTTAGTTACAATCCGACTGGCGTTTGTGTAGCACTTGTCTTATTCAAGCTACAGTCTGCATATGTCTCTCTTTGTTGTTGATGGACATGAAGCACCAACAGTGGGAATTTAGCTGTGTGAGTGTTTGTCTGTATTTGTATCTAGTCCAGATTTTGTTTGAGTCATATTAAAGTGTGCCATATCTTCCCACCTTTCACTACATCTATGTTTAGAACCATTAAAATGTGCAAAATTTAGTGTGTACCATGCTCAAGGGATTAAGTGCAAGATCTACAGATCCATACCAATATATAAAAGTGAAACGTTGTCTGTTTGTTTGTTTATTTGTTTGGGGAGCTTTCACGCGATAACCGCTGGATGAATTTCGATGAAATTTGGAATGCAGATAGCTTATGCCCTAGAATAAAACATAGGATACATTTTATCCCGGAAAATTCCACAAATTTCCGTGGATGTTTCCACGGGAAAACTAGAACATGTTGAATACTCTCTGTAAGGAACGGTTGCCAAGGAAATGAAATAACAAGTCTGTCAAAAATCATCAAGAGCATTGGTGCCACAGATTAAGTCAACAAGCCTCGGAGGCCATAACCAAGAAGTCTAAGTTTACTTTTGCATTGGTTTTTAATATCCTAGAAGAACGTAAGTATGATGCTTTTTTCACGATAAACTGTAGCCCTCGTGGACGAAGTCGCGGGCGGGTAAGCTAGTACTAAATAAAAAATAATACCTAAGTGGAGCCATTCAAAGTTTTAAATGCTGCGTGCGAATGAACCCTTTGTTAATTTCGAGGAGTACTTCGTTGACATCATTTCTTATGTGTTTGTTTATATAATCCTTCTTTTGGAGATACATTATAAATATCATCTTCCATCTACTACTGTGGCTGCATAATTTTGGATTTCCAAACACCCTACATCCTTCCACTAGAGCAAACACCGAGTAACTGTCCTAGCACAGTAGAGTAAAGATGTTTACACGATGCAATCTAAAGCGCTAGCTAATGCACTAGATGAGCTATGTGGCAGAGCCCATACAATGCACTAGATTGGAGCACTAACTGACTTTACACAATACAGAATTAACTCGCTAGGTCACTTAGCGCTCTGCAAATTGGATAATGTAATGTGGACTTAAGTCTACCGTTGAATAAATTTAGGCCATGGCATCAAATTTGGAAGGGCAAGGTGAAAATGTAGTTGGAGTGTCGGGATAACGAATCTCAGAGTTGCGACTCACCGCTATGTTCTGTGAATATGTTGGAGCCGAGCATGCGGGGGTCTTTAGGCGCCCGCGGCTTGCGCGCTGACCGCATGGACGCGCCGCTGCCGGTGCCACGCTCCTTCGCCTGCTGCGCTCCCATCGTGCCGCCTGCACTCCAACCGCGCTCGCGCCCGCTCTTGTCCCACTGACACCACCGTACAAGTTAATTCAATAACACTAACGACGCGACATACACAGCTTCCTTCATTACATTACGAGTTTTCCTACACCAGCTACGATGTTTCCGACCTAATGTCTTAAGTATAGTTCACAATAAATGCAAGCGGCGGATGCTAATGCTCGCTGCACTAACATTACAGGAATATGAGAGGAGAGAGTCAGGAAAACAACACATCCACCACCGCCATTATGTGTGAGGAAATTTGTCTGTGACTGACATTTTTCTGTCTGATTGTTTGTTTGACGTCGATTTTTAGTTTGCGAGCACTTCCGCAAGGAGCGCTGCCGTAGCGTCAAAGAGCACAGACAAAAATCACTTTATTTTTTTCCAATGAGGAAGAAAATTCTCTATGGAAGTCTCTTTCTGACGTTCGTTTTGAGCCAAATTGCAAAAACATCAGCTAAAAACGCAATATTATATAAAACCCGTCAAATGTCATCCGGCCAGAGTCCAGACTAATGAGATTCGTTCGGCTTGTGATACCGTATCATCTTCTTAGTTTTTGGGCTTGTAGCGGCTGGTCTGTCAAGCGGACCTCTCAGTTCTGTGAAAAATGTTCCGCGATTGGGCAATTTAAACTTGGATTAGTTCTGTCTTACGAAGACTTCCGAACTAAATTTTCTTTTGCTGCCATTTTGGGTAACAAGCATAGATAACTGCACATTACTCCGTACTCTAGACAGGCTGTTGACGAACGTCACAATGAGCCTATTTGAATATCGCCATTTTGGCACTGTTAGCAGTAGTTTGGATGCTCACTACAGCATCCACGGAACTAACGGTAACTAAAGTCAGGAAATGAAACAATGTAAATTTTATTACCATCGATGCTCGGTGGAACGGGAGCTTTGAATCAGCACAAAAGAAGGTACGGCAGAACGTGGTGGCAAGCGTTCGTCACGCGTTGTAATAATTTACAAGTCTCATATTTGATAAGGCAATGAAATTCGAAAACCATTTCGAGATATTGAAACACTGATCATGATTTATTTTTTTCCAAAATTTTTAGTGCAGTAACTATAAAGATATTAAGTAATAACTCTCAACCAAGCAGGGTTCAATGGTCATCCCTTTCCCCCGTATTACGTACCAAGTGCAGGGACACTTTCAGCAAATTTTCTCATACTCTGCTCAGTTTTTCCAAAAATGCATAAGTGACGTCAAAATGTCGCTTTTGGCGCTCGGTTTGTGGACGAAATAATGTGTTCAATCACCGTGTGTTTTGCATACAAAATGAAATAACTTACTCGTGGCGTAGAGTAAGTATAGTGCAAGGAGGTTGAACTAATTACGCTTACTGGATAGGGTGTTTTTCGTTATGTTTGGATTAATGTAGTGGCATAAATGCCAAAAGTATTGAAATTGGCCAAACCTAACATGTTAAACATGTAAATTTCGAAACTGCAAAAAACGTCCCTAACCCATTCCGAACACGGAGCAAATGGAAATTCCTTGGTGGTAACATTGAAACCACAGACAATGAATGATGTGTTTCAGCAGCCCGATTCCATAACTTGGCTTCAATCGAATTCTCAGTCTCGCAACTATTATTGCCTTGCGATAGAGTCGAATTAACTATGAAAAAAGTGATAATCCGATTGAAGCCAAGTTATGGAATCGGGCTGCAGAGTTTCATCTGCGGCCCGATTACAGAACTTGGGTACAATCGGATTATCACTTTTTTCATAGCAATTTCGACTCTATCGCAAGGCATTAGTGATATCGATACTGACAATCCGATTGAAGCTAAGTTATGTGGTCGGGCCCCTGCAGCTCGATTACAGAACTTGGTTACAATCGGATTATCACTTTTTTCATAGCAATTTCGACTCTATCGTAAGGCATTAGTGGTTGCGATACTGAAAATTCGATTGAAGCCAAGTTATGTAATTGGGCCACTGGACTACTGACACCATTTTTAGCATCACAATGGAGTACTAAACAAATCTACGATCTAATCCGTAGAGTTTTCCATTAGGCATTGTCAGTTTAGTTCTTTCATCGTCAAGAGATGGCGCTCAAATAAATTTTGGTAGTTACTGAACTGATCGTAGTAATCAAACAGGTAAAAACAGCATTTTACCGTAAAAATACACAAATCACGAGCAAATTAAACGAACGACAAGTTGTTTGTGTAGTGGAATTTATTATTTGCTATTTTTTTATTATGACATTGTCCGGTTTTGACATAATTTCAAATTTTATTTACCCCTTTTTTTAAAGCAGATAAATTAAATCTAAATGATACGGACCATTTTATTTGTATCATTGGCTGTAATTTATAATATAGAATATCAAGAAGGCTGAAAATACTACCAATAAATACTATAAATAATGAATTTGTTACAAAATTGACGCACAACCTGCCATAAACAAGGGAACGCAGAATGTCATACCCGCCAGCAAACCCGCCAGTAAGCGTAATTCAAAATCTTTGGTCATACACAAGGAAGTTCTATGTACATACAGAACTTCCTTAGTCATACCAAACCAAAGAGTATATAAATACTTACAGTACTGTTACCAAAACAGTCGCCAATGCCATCTAGCGAATGATAAATAATGCTAAAATGACACTTGGAAAACCGCTCATTCAAAGAAGTTGTTTGTTTATTATTATTTTTCTTTTCCTTTGGCTCGCACGTCTCGTGCATCTGCCAATTACAAGGGTAAAAAATAAAAATGTTGCCGATTGATGTTTTGTACTATATCTTCTGTGGCTTTGTTACAAAAGTGAGGAAACGTTACGCGATTTGTAAGCATTCGAAAAATTTGTAAAAAGAAATGAATCAGAAGGGGTAATTTATGAAGGAAACAACTATTAAATATTAACAAAACTTATAAAATAATTAGGTACCTTATATTATTTACAATTTAATATTATTACTACATATATACTTAGCTAAAGTTTTGTAAATGTAAGATTTGTCAATATACAGAAGAGATTTTATACATGTAGGAAAAGGGACACGGAGGGACATCAAGTCATCAAAAAAGGAAGAACGGTCATAGTTAGGACACAAGAAAAATATATGGTCCAGGTCCCCAAAGTCCTGGCAAGGTGGGATGATGGTGGTATGTCCGAGGCGCATTCTTATCAAAATTGAAGTGGCGATCTTGCCAAGTTTTTATTACAGAAAATGACCATGACTTATGACGAATCGCGGTTGTATTCTGAAGTAAGACTTTCCTTTAAATTGGCCACTTACTGCCCAGACTTTATCCCAGGAGTTCCGAAGATAAAATCTGGGAAGAGTAGCCAAATCGTATACATTGTTTTTGAAAGGAAATAGGTATCCACACATCACAACCTCATTCGCAAGTCTATCGGCTTTTTCATTGCCCTTGATGCCACAGTGGCTGGGTATCCAGACAAATGTGACAGAAAACTATTTAAAAAAAAAACACACGCAAATGTAATTTTGTTGTAGCTTCTGCTATAAAAGGAAAAAGTGGTTTGGACTTAAACGAAATCTAAATAGAGCTTGTAAAGCACTCATAGAATCGCTTATAATAATACTATTTTTAAGTTTACAGAGAAGAACGTATTCAATTGCTTTAACGATGCCAAGGCATTCACCTGTAAATACTGACGTTTCAGGTGGACATTTTATTTTTTGGACTACTTTACATTGGGCATGAAAAACACCCACTCCTACAAAATTATCGGATGAATGTTTTGACGCATCCGTGTAATTATGATGCCACCCAGGCCACTTTTCATCCACGATGTAATTAAAATAAGCGTTAGCATTGGCATTGTGTTTATTAATATCTGAGCAATATTTAACTGTTGGCGTAAGCATTAAAGCTTCATATTTACAATTAAACATATCTATGGTGATATAACTTTTAACCAAGCAAGGAAGGGGTTTGTGTTTCCAATAATTTAACTCAATAAGATCGGTAAGAACATTAAGTTTTGAAATTAAAAGACTATTTGAAAATTGCACGACACGGAAAAACATACGGTCAGATAAAAATTGACATCTTAAATTATGAGGGGGCTCATCACATTCAATTTGTAATGAATTTATATGGCTAGATTTCATAGCTCCGGAGTTTATTCTCAAGGCTCTTGATTGGATAGAATCTAATTTCTTCAGTACATCTAAGTCACAAGGCTCCAATAAGAAGGTTCCATAGTCGAGAACACTTCGTACCAAAGCGTTGTAGAGAAGCTTTTAGGAAAAAGGATGTGCACTCCACCAAACGCCCAAAAGACATCTCATCAAATTTAGGAGCTTTTCGCACTTATCAGCAACATATTCACAATGTGGAACGCCTGAAAGTTTTTAATCCAAAAGAACGCCTGAAAATCGTACGCCATTATTCGTTGGAATTAAAAAATGGGGGAGGCATTTGTTGCCAAGTAAAGAGAAGCATCGAGCTCTTGAGCGCTGATATGCTCAAGCCATTTTGGTTCATTCAACTATTTTAATGATTTAAAGAAATTGATATTTGGTTGCATAATGTATTGATCGATCCGTGAATAAGACGAGATCATCAGAGTATTAAACTCACTGAATTCTAAATCGTAATTATAAATGTTGAGTAGAATAGGGCTGAGTACAGATCCTTGCGGAAGTCCTTTCCAGGCGAGTCTCCCGTGATCCCGTGCTTGGTCTAGTTTTATTGATCTTCCTGACAGGAGGTTAAATATGAAGCAAGTGAGAACTTCTCGGATGTCAAGTTTATGAAGCTTATATCTTTCGATTGTCTTTGCTTATATTAAAGAACATGTAGAAGAACATTGTCGTATGCTGATTCAAAATCTAAAAACGCTGCAAGAACCAATTCATTGTTTGTAAATGCTATCCGAATGTCTGTTACAAGAGTACCGACACTATCCAATATACTCCTGCCCTTTCGGAAACCAAACTGTGACTCAGATAACATACCACGATTTTCGACAAGCCATTCGAGACGGTTTTCGAATAAGTTCTCAGCTACTTTTACTATAACAGAAGATTTATCATTTACATCAATCTACGTATGTCAGACGATTCAACTGGGTAGATCCAACTTTGACAAAGAGGTCAACCAACGAATCCAACTCGGATGGTCAGCGTTCGGGAAATTACGCCATATCTTCTTGTCACAGATACCGCAGAACCTCAATACGAAAGTTTATAATCAGTGCGTGTTGCCAGTGTTGGCACTGAGACGTGGTCGCTAACTAGTAGTCTCATACACAATCTCAGAGTTGCGCAGCGTGCAATGGAGAGAGCTCGGTGTTTCACTACGTGATAGAATCCGAAATGAGGAAATTCGTAGAAGAACGAAAGTTATTATAGCTCTCAGAGTTTGCAAGTTGAAGTAGCAATGGGCAGGCCATATAGTTCGCACAACCGCTGGGGAATAAAGGTTCTCGAAAGGCGATCATGAACAAGCAAGCGAAGTGTGGGGAGACCCCGCACACGATGGACCGACGACATTGTAGGCATCGCAGGAAATCGTTGGATGGAGGTGGCACAAGAGCGCTCGTTATGACCATGGTGCTCTTTGGGGGAGGCCTATGTTCAGTAGTGGACTTTGAAAGTCTGAAATGATGATGATGAATGTTAATGCGATTGTCAAGACATTTAAATTGCTTAACATAAAAATACGGAAAATCTCTGGGGAATATCTAATAAAATCTTAAATTCCATTATGGTATAATTGCTCCATATTTAGTATTTTTTTGTTGATGAAGGAGTTTTTCCCGACATAATGAAAAATATTAAACTTATTTCCTTATTCAAGTCTGGCAGTAAAAATGATCAGACTAACTACAGACCCATTTCTAACTTCCCGCTCTAAGTATATTTTTTTGAGAAAGTAATAATAAACCAGTTATTGACACACTTCAATCTTAACAGTCTGTTTCATATTGAGCAATATGGTTTCACTAAAGGCCGTTCAACTACAGACGCAGGCACAAGGCTCTTAAAGCATATATTTGATAGTTAAATATTTAAACGGGACTTAATCGCGCTGAAAACTTAATATTTATTTACCTCGACGTTTCGATCAAGTTGCATTGATCGTGGTCACGAGAAGACTGAAGTAGCGGGTGTCAGCGTCGAGAAGGGCGAGCGTTGTGTCCAACTACCCGCATTTGGTATTGTAAAAATTCAGAATTGTCACGACACACGACACTAACGACATCTGCAGATATCTTCTGACATAAACCGCGACGCGAACACTTGCTTATCACGGGATTCCAGGACGCAGCCGACTTGAAACCATCCTCTCGGTTGAAATTGGGATACTTTTTAATTTCAACCGCTTCACGTACAATCCTGGAGTAGTAGTGACGTTCCGTGGAGAGGATCTTCGGGTCATGGAGTTCAATCCAGTGATTAGGGCCCGATTTGAGCAAATGCTCAGCAATTGCAGATTTATTTATCTGGCGGTTCTTTACAGCTGCAATGTGTTCTTTGACCCTTTCCGCTATAGTACACTTCTCATATCTGTCAATGAAATATTTATAAGCCCCCCTTTTTTCGCCTTTTCGGGGGAAGTACCCTCCAATCAAAAACCCCCGTCTAAAAAATTCTAAGAATTCGTTTAACCTGTATACCAGGTTTCGTTTAGATCGGTTGAGAAATGCGACCTGTAGAGGAGAACAGAGATCCGGACATCCGGATATACGAAAGCATTTTTGCCCAAGCTGAAACGGAGACACTTAGTCAGTCAATAATAATTAAGTATATACAATTTTGGCTTCAGTATCGAATGTAGAGTACCCACCAAAAATATATATTTATTTCTTCAATCTTAACATAACTTTGATGACCCCTATGCCGCAAGAACCCTTTATTTTTTCGGGATAAAAAGGATCCTCAATTTTTATCAGTCATCTATACTTATAATAAAACTGTAACAGGTCCAATTCTGTACATTGAGAATATTTAGTAAAAAATTTTTGGAGGCCTTTCTGTATTCCGTACTGAAGCCAAAACTGTTATTTTTTTCATTTTTGTCTGTCTGTCTGTATCTTGGCTAGGCATCATGCTGAAACTACCGTTTATTGGCAACGACACTACCAGCCGCACTACCAGTACTGAATGAATTTAAATGAAACTTGGTATGATTTGAGTTCATACTACGAGACAACATGCCATGAGATCATGACATAATGTCACGTTGTTTTATACAACATACTTCATCATCATTTACAGCCACTACGCTACCCACTGCTGGGTATAGGCCTCCTTTCGCTGTTGCCACGCCTTTCGATCAGATGATAACCTCATCCATGTCTTTCCCTCCACCCTGACGAGATCACACAACATACTTAGTAAGAATTTTTACTTTATTTTTCCCAGTTTGATTGTTTGATGATTGTGGGACATCTAATTGTCACTTTTATCTTTTATATTTGTTTTTGACATATAAATAAAAAAAACGGGACAATATGTTTTATTATAATTGCTGACATTTGAAAAAAAAAAAGAATTAACAATTGTATAAAAAAAATACATCCCCGTAGAGTGTCCTGGCGCTCTCTTCTCTAACGGGCGTATTTCCAAAGTACTGGTAGAGTCAGAAGAGTATTTCCTTTTCCAGTGTGTGATTTAACTCTGTTGGCACATGAAATGGAAATTTCCTTTTCAAACGCAAAGCATACCTTAGTTAGTTTACCAACATTTTATTGATTTTCTTTTATGTATATCTCCTTTTTCACGAGGTATTAATTTTGACTTGTAAGAGTGCTAATTATTTTGCTTAGTTACAAATTTACAATAAAATACTTTGACTTTGCAAGATTGGTTGCGAAATCCCAATATAAACAAAAGTAATCCCAATAAACGAATTAATATGGATTGAAATTGTATGTATAAGTTACGGAAGACGCATTCCTACTGGAGTAGGTAGCCCTAAGTACTATTATTTATTCTGTGGAAGCACACCGAATAGGTAAGTATTTGTACCTGTCTACTTTACAAAACGGAGGTTCCTATTATTTATTCTGTGACGGAGGAGCATATCCGGTCGGTAAGATGCTGTACATCTTTGGGTACGTTAGGTATGTAAGTTCATCCTCTCTTAGAATCGGGAATCTAAGAAGATTGCACGTTGTATGGCAGATAGATGCGGAGTTTAGTTACCTGCCGAATTTAAGTAAAATTTTAGTAAAAACGCTGATTAGATTTAAGATTTATTTCAATTTTAACATTTTCAACAACTTATATGACTAAAATAAATAGGTTATGTGACTTAATACACACTCAGTTTCATAAAATCTTTGATTTAAGGTAAACAAAGGTACTTTGTATGCACTTAAAACAATATCGAGACTATGTATTAAAAAGTGGACACAACAGTAGCACAGTACCTACATAGCAACCAGAACCTTAAAATAACGTAAGTAAGTACATATACAAATAATAATAAGCAACTGAATTGAATTGTAATTTGAATATCATTATCACTAACCAACATCACACGAACTAAGCAATAATAATTTACACACTACATAAATTATGACTTTGTTTTTTGTACTAGTGAAAGTAACTATTTTGTGTATACCAGACTGCGTTAAAAATAAATTAGAGCATAATTAATTGTAATATAGTATACATAGCGTTGTGATGACGCCCGCCCGACGAGACGCGGGCAACCGCAGGTGCCCGCGTCGAGGTGAGACCACAGAATAAATAATAGGTAGTTCGTGGGACTTCCGTCCCAGCGACCTTGCGTGATGCGGAGGCCGCTCGCTGCCTCGGCTCGGTCAACGTCAGCGCTCGCGCCCCGCACCCCGCACCTCTCCCATCACTGTCACTGGTAGTATTATTCTGTGTCACTGGTCAACTGAACCGGCTACGCGCCACTATTTTTAGATTTCCATTATTTTCTCATCAACAGACTAACCGACACTTACAAATTAAAATTAGTTACACAGTACAAAAGTAGGTGTGTCTATCACTTGAAAATAATGGAAGCAAATATATAAGATGACTTAATGAAGTGAAGAGTAATGGCAATTCTACGAGTTAAGTACCTACCTACGGAAATTAAGTAACTATTTAATTGACTTAGCAGCTATGAAAAATAAGGTATCTTAGTACGTATATAAAATACAATATCCATTAGATGGTCACAGCTCGCTACACTAGCCTTTACCCAAAAACCGCAGTACAAGCAAACAGTCTTCGTTTTCAAAAAATCCAATCTTATTCAAAAGGTTGTACCTTTACATAGATATCTATATTTTAATTAGAGGCTCTTTCTTTTCCTAATTTAAGCCGTTATGTACTCCAAATTATTTATTAAAATCTACAGTCGAATATTTAAGTATACTGTTCGTTAGTAGGTATTGTAGGTACTTACAGTTACCTACTTTGTACCTACATATTAATACTGAAGAAATTATAAATAAGTAACAATAAACAAGAGCGGGCTTAGCCACCGAAGCGAGATATCGGATAGCAAACAAACGAGCGTTTTGTGGTTTTATTTACCCTGCGTTCGTAATGAAGCAGTGGCGTTTTGGGCAGTTTCGATTGACGTTTTTGCCACTAACGATCCTTCCCAAACCGTACGAAAAACGAAATGTCCAAAACTAACAGTGATCAAAATATATTTAGCGTTTTATTAATTGTTATTTTTGATCATTTTGCTTCAACACGAACGGCCTAATAGGTAGTAGGTTTACCTCTCTCATCATTAGAACTGTGCGAGGGAAGCTGCTTCTGGTCACCCGCCCACCGTCTCCATCCGGCGTATTCTAACAATAACTGTCTACGACACCCGACAAAAGTATTTCTAGTATTTCTTTGGCACTGTTACTTTGGCTCGTGATCATTAATAATCGAAGTCCCATCACGCGCGGCGTTTTTGTCGGATCTCGCTACTTTGCTGCGGTTAATGACTCAAAGCCAATTTATTTGGACAATTCATGGCGCTGAAACATATTTAATCAAAAGATATTACTTACTCATGAATTTAATCTATTGAAATGAAACAGTTCAATTATTAGAGGAGATACGATGACGGTGTCGTGCATGGAGCGCTGTAACTTGGTGTCGGTCTGACGGCCTACCACTACTTAAGTAAATGATATCACAACTTTAAAGCTACTCGAACGGGAAGTATTTAGACTAATTAATAAATAACTACTTAATCACGGCATCAGCGTGTCATACACGGATCTCTTTATCTTCACAAGCTGCTATCACATTGCTAACATATTGTCACCGTAGACCACATTGTCATAAATTTCATACCAACTACTACAACGATAAATATCTAATAAGATTATGATATGCTATCCCTTTACGAAATATTTCATTTTTGGATTGATACAAAAAATGTACCTATAGAAAATATATCTGCAGCTACAGTAGAAGAACATTTAGAGAGGTGTTTATTAGTAACATTTTGTATACATAGATAATAAGATTTTCCTAAACTCGCACAAAATATTTTATCATTTTAGTACCCACCAATAAAATTTAGGTCAATATCTAATAAGTATACAAATTATCAGAATACATTATGTAAGTTACATTAAATATGAATACTCTCGTTTAAATTTCATACACTTTGCGTAAAATAAGGCTATTAATTAAAGTTCAATCTGAATTTTGTATAATTAGGCACCCTAAAGTCACAAAAATATATTTATTTACATTACAGACTATGTATACTAATAACAGCAGCTCCATATTTTTATGAAAAATACATTTGCTGCTCACAATTCGAAGTGCCTATACCTACACACTATTTATTTGCACGGATGGAAGTAATAAAAACTTTTTTCTCTTGAACAACGTATTACGTAACTACTTGTAATCTTTTACATGAAACAACATTCAGGTCCCAAACGGGAAAGTTTTTCTTAAATCTAACATTGTAGAAGTTCAAAAAGTTACAATATTTTAAGGAAGGTGGTTTCTGTTACATATGCTAACCGAGCTGAATACAAGTAGAATTTCAGGTTTTGTGGTAACATTCGGTGTACTAAGTTTAGAGGGGACCGACGGGCCCGTCTCTGAGCAAAATGGCGGAGGCCTGTGGCGGAACTCAAGGGCTCCGGGGCTCTAGGATACGCAGATTCAAGGTCTATCACGGCAGGGGTGCTTCCTCGTAGAAATCAGGCTCGTCGTCTTTGTCAATGTCTTTCTGAGCGCCGTCCAGCTGAAATTCAGTGAAATATGTGTTGAATATTTGATTCTAGCTCTAACATTCTAGACGCGTAGTACAGTAGTTGCAGAGGAAGTTTGTGTCTCGGAAGTTGTGTGCTAGTCGCTGCGCAAACTGCAAATTTTCAGGCGCAAACTCAATGTTGAAAGTAGATGCGCAAACTCAATGAAGACAGTATTGTATAACTGCCTCACTCACTCGCTTACGTTTTTCGCATATTCTATCTCGCTCTTACTTTATGCTGTTTTATCCTCAAAGCAGTACCTGCGCAATCGTTCACAGAGCCAAAGATCATTCTATGATTTTTGACAGAGCATAATTTCACAAACATAAAGATTCGCTGCGAGTACTATAGAAGACAATCGAAGAGTGTTTATCCATCAGATTTCAATGAGGAGTGGGAAAAAACAACCAATCGCTTAATCCCGATATTATGGAAGTTATCTAATTGGTTCAGATTTTCCCATCTGCTCAACGTTCTCTACTGAACAGCCAGTTACTAAGCAAACCGCAATTAACTTTCCGCCTCCATAGTTTTTATTAATTGAGGAGAAGGGCACTGGATAGTCTCAACCAAAGAACGGGAAGTACCTCTCTATGTCTCAACAAAAATTACATAGTGTTGGTACATTTCAGGTACATCTAGCGAGTAACAAGTACCACACTTTTATTAATATAGGCGAAAGCTTGTATGTATGTTTGTTACACCTTCACGCTCAAACGGCTGAAGTGATTTTGATAAAATTTGCAATGGAGAAAGCTTATATTCTGGAATGGCACATAGGATACAATGTCATCATCATCGTCATCATCACCACTCACGCGGGTGAAAATGTCAATTTGACAGGTGTCACAGTGACAGGTGACAGCGGATGAAACCGCGGAATGCAGCTAGTTGGTAGATACTTGGTACATACCGGTAGCCGCTACCGGGTAGCGTGTAACAAATCTCGATAAATGACATGTCGGGTGGAGCTAGCGAGTATCAAGTGTTGGCATATATATATATATATATATATATATATATGGCATATATATGTTTACCAGGTTCAAGTAGCGAGTAACAAGGGTTGGTACATACCGCGCGAAGTTGCAGCGGAGTGAAGAAGTAAACAAACGACATGCGCAGCGGAACCATGAGCACGAGGAAGAAGGGAAGCGCCAGAGAGAAGCGTGACGACTTCACGCCGTACAGCACGCAGATGCCGGCCAGCTGGATCAGGGTGTACAGGTGCATCTTGAAAGTGGGGACCTGGAACATACACAATAAATATGTATAGAATATATCTTTCCGGTAATAGGTAAGTTGTTATAAAATAAGTACCGCGAAATTAATTAACTTATTATTTGGTTCTATGAAACTTAGGTAATTTATTTTGCTAACGCTAAAGTAGGTAGAACAGCTTTACCTAATTTTTTAAACTATTTGGTTGTGTGACGAGTCGAGCAGGCCACACGCGTCACGCTTGCCCATAACAATCAGCAGCGTCACCCAGAAGCTTTGGTTGCAAAATCTGCATTGTGTTTGTAACTCTGAGACATTGATTTTTAAGTCTCATTGCCCAGTAATTTTACTTAAAACATTACCCTTCAAACCGGAACACAGTAATATTTGCGCACTACTGCTTGGCGGTTGAATATCTAACTTCCCCAGGCGGGCTCTCCCAGAAGACCCCTACCAAACTATTACTTTGGCGACGGCAGAAACAGTGCTGTCGTAGTTTTTGAACATGGAATGTAGCACGTAATTTCTTAGAGGTTAAAACCTATAAATCGTCGCAGGGAGTCGGTGGATGAAGGCGGCACAAGATCGCTCGTCATGGCGCTCTTTGGTTTTGGAGGCCTATGTTCAGCAGTGGACTTCTAAAGGCTGAAATAATGATGATGATGATGATGATGATGATAAATCTTCGCGGTACTAATCTCAGATTATTAAATCATCATCATCATCATTGTCAGCCCGTATCAGTCCACTGCTGGACATATACCTCTTCCAAAGCACGCCACTGAGTCCGATCTTCGGATCTTCCTTTCCAACCTCCGCCAGCGATCGTGCGTATGTCGTCGCTCCTCCAAGCCTAAGGGCATCCTACATTACGTTTGCCTAGTCGCGGTCTCCACTCAAGAACACGTGTACCCCAACGGTTATCAATCCCTCGGTAAATATGACCAGCCCACTGCCACTTCAGCTAATGCTATGGGCTGTCGATAATTTTGGTTCTCTGTCGGACAAGCTCGCTCCGTATTCGATCTCTCAGAGAAACTCCGAGCCTAGAGAAACCGAGAGAAAACCCTTTCCATAGCACTGAGCGATAATTAAATAATTAGGTCTAAAAAATATAACACGCACTTACCTACTAGTTTTGTAACGGTAGCAATACAATACGACAGTTTATCACAGAATGACAGAACAGTTGGTATTTGCAGGTCTGCTATTTATACCTCTCCTATTACTTTTGCACTCGACAGTAATGTACAATCGCGTGGTACAAATGTAATGATTTAAAAAAGTAATATACTAAAAGTACTCGAGTTTGATTTGTTAAGACAAATCTGATGAATCATGAGCCCAAACTCGCGGTTACCTACTCTACTACTAGTTAACATTCAAGGTTTTCGTCACTCACCTTCCAGCTCCATCATCAGGCCAGCTCGTTGGTACCATATTATTGTATTGTCATTGGAATTATGATATACATTTTCAAAGTTTCACTTAAAATTTATGAAATTTGGATTCTTTTTTTTTTTAAACAGCGTTTAGAAAATAAATCGGCCTCGAGCAAATCGGACTCGCACACCGAGGCACAGAATATAATAAAAGACCGAAGGCACAAACATGTTTTCTTTTATTGTTTAGCTAAAAATTTAAGTTTTCGGATTTTTCCTTTTACTTGTGCTATGAGATATTGCTTCTTGCCAAATTTCATGATTCTAGGGCAACGGGAAGCACCTTATGGGTTTAAAATTCCATTGCAAGTGTCTAAATGTGTGGCATAAACGGCCGTATCTTTTGATTGCGTAGCCTCAGAAGTTTGTTTTTTTCACAGCTCCAAGGGATTGCCGATTTGAGTATTTAATATTAATTTCTACTTGATACCTGTATGCGTTCCTGAGAAAAAGCGTCTTGACAGACAGACAGACAGACAGACGGGCAACGAAATGCTCCTTTACGGGTTCCTTTTTTCCTGTGAAGGATGGAACTCAAAAAATACTGACCCTCCTAACGTATGGCACTTGCGGATGGTGCTTGACGGGCTTGAACAGCAGAATGCAGCGGTCCCAGAATTGGATGCCGCCGAGCGCAGAGATGCCCATGTACAGGAACACGCCAAACAGCACCGCCATCGGCACCAGCCGCAGCCAGCCCGCCGCCAGCACCGACACTCCCACCAGCAGCGCCACCAGCAGCCCCGTTAGGCGTTGCTCTGGAACGCAACATTATTATTTCAAAATAACAAGTGCCACACTAAATACCATGCCACAAAAAAAACGCCAATTACTAACAAGCACTAATTTAAAAATTATATACACCTCAATTATACCTAAGAACAATTTCGTCCACATCAGCATATACACAGAAAATAAACCGCATCAAAATTGGTCACCCCACCCTCCTTCCCCCTGTTATAGCCAAGAACCATCTAGATCACATCAGCTTTCAAAAAGAAAAAAAAAACTGTATATCCTGTTAATTTATCGGGATGAAAATCATCCAATGTCCTACCTCATAGTATGAACTCAAATCATGCCAAGTTTCATTAGAATTCATTCAGTAGTTTCGGCATGACGGCCAGGATACAGACAGGCAGACAGAAAGATAAAAATAACTATCCTGCAGGAACCCTTTTTTTGGGATTAAAAGTATCGTCAATTTTCACCCATCATATAAACTATGAGGGTGCCAAGTTGCATCAAAATCCGTCTAGTAGTTTCAGCGTGATAAGTATTCGTTAGTATAACTTTCAAACAGAAAAAAAGAAAAAAAACATTTTTGGCTTCAGTGCGAATATAGAACCGCCTCCAAAAAAAAAAAAACTTCAATGTACAGAATTTGGACCCCTGTCCCGCAGTAACCCTTTTTTTTCGGGATAAAAAGTGTCCTCAATTTTTATCCATAATATAGACTATGACTGTGCCAAGGTGCATCAAAATCTGTGTAGTAGTTTTAGAGTGTTTTTTAAATAACTTTCAACACCTATCCTGCGGGAACTGTTTAATTTTTCGGGATGAAAAGTATCATATAACCTATCTCATAGTATGAACTCAAATCATACCAAGTTTTATTTAAATTCATTCAGTAGTTTCGGCGTGATGCCAAGATATAGACAAACAGACAGACAAAAATGAAAAAAAAAACAGTTTTGGCTTCAGTAAGGAATAGACAAGAGCCTCAAATATTTTTTTACAAAATATCTTCGATGTACAGAATTGGAACTGTTACAGTTTTATTGTAAGTACAGATGACTGATAAAAAATGAGGATACTTTATGTCCCCAAAAAATAAAGGGTTCTTGCGTTATACCCCTATAACGCAAGATCCCTTTATTTTTCCAAACTTATGTTAAGATTGAAGAAATAAATACATATTTTTTGGTGGGTACTCGACATTCGATACTGAAGCCTAAACTGTTTTTTTTTGTATTGACCGTGCGAGCGCGAATCGCGAACGGAATACGAGCGAAGCGTCTTCGTTTCAGCTTCAGCAAAAATGCTTTCGTATATCCGGATGTCCGGATCTCTTTCTTCTCGGTTAAACGAATATTTAGATTTTTTTAGTCTACAAAGATTTTTGATTACTTTGAGTACTTCCCCCAAAAAGGCGAAAAAAGGGTGCTACTGAATATCTCCGTCTTATTAGATCCGATTACGACGGTTATTTTTTTTATTTGAAAGGTAGTAACTACAAATTGGTCTTATAAAAATTTGGTGAAGATCTGATGAGGCTCCTCGGCGTGATGAGTAGAATAGCTCCTCACAATGCAGTAAATTTCTCACGTTTAGGTTTCTATCTGTGGAATCAACCCTTTACCCACTAGATAGGGATTGATGGAGCACCTTGGTTATTAATGTTAGTTTTACAATAAGGTAACTAGATGAGGCTACTGTGCACCGCTAGATTGTTTGAAAATAGTTTGTACGTCGAGGTCTACAGCTCATAGAGCCACTAGTCTATCTGTCTGTATTTTGACCAAGGATCACGCTGAAATTACTAAATGAATTCAAATTTAGCTTGGTATGATTTGAGTTCATACTACGAAGTAGGACATTGGATACTTTTTATCCCGATATTTATCATGGTTCCCTTGGGAGTGGGGATAAAAGTCAAAATGTGTACTTAGTTGTAATTCATTAAGGCGTAGTACGATTTCATTAACGATTTCCTTTTTAGAAAGAATGTAAGTTAAAGCTTGCAATATTATTTCAAGGTTATCGGTTTTGTAGTTTAGAAATTAAAGACAGCACAACCCTCAGTATTATGTCCAAATAACTTGAAACCCGAAATGTACAGGACGTACGTCTCATTTTTTTGTTGTTAATGCCTTGTTTCAATAAATTACTATTATTAAAATTGTTTATGATTCTCTCGTTGCGGACGTTTAACCAATAATCACGGGCTTTTGGCCAAACGAAAATCAGCGTTTGAACTTAATCGAGCGATAAAAACTTTCGTACAATTCTGCTCGTATTTAAAATAACGGCTTTCTGGATCAGAATGAAGGTTAGTTTAGTTGATGTATATCCAGTGCTTGCAGGCTAGTGTGTATTACACCTGTGGATGACAAAACTATGGGAATTGTTTTGACTGTCTGAACTCTCCATTGTGTCTTTAATTCTATTGCTAAGTCTGTGTATTTAGTTAGTCTGTGTATGTGGATGATATATTGTGTGTATGCCGGTCACCGTAGACACAAATCGCGTTAGGTCGCAAAAATCTGTATAGTCCTGGTTATTTAGGATGTTGTTAGGATAAAACTAAATTTTCAGGTTCGAAAAACCTGAGGTAACTTCGTGGTGCTCGAAAAACATAAACATTTTCGGATTTTATTTCAGGTTTTGGCGTATAATTTCTAAAAGGTGCTTCCCACGGAAAAGTTATCAATTACACTTATAAAGAAGACAAAATTTTCTATAATTTGAGCTTAACTGCAGCTCTGTTATTTTTTGAAAAACTTGAGATACAGTACTTCAAACATTGGTCATTTTCCCTAAAAAGTTCGAAATTGTAGTTTTAGCTTAGTCGCCTTCCGTTCCCCTGTAATCTGGACAAAACAAAACATTTAATTATCGGATTTTTCACAGTTATCTATTGTGATGTTATTAATATGTCATTCATGACCATTGAAAAAATAACCATTTTTTTTAAAACGTTTCTCTTTGTTTGCCTGTTTATCTGCTTTGTTTGTTCACGTATCACTTAAAAACTACTGCTCCAATTGTGATGCGGTTTTCACTGATGTATAGCTTAGGGTTTGACTTAAAAACTGGTCTACTTGGTATCTCAATCCGATGTGTAGAAATCAAATCAAATCAAATCAAATCAAATAATTTATTTATAAGAATATTGTAAATACAGATGTTTATAGTTCATTAGATCAATATTCAACCGTTCCCGGCGTACAAATATTCATAATTATTTTATAACAAACACATGGAAATAAGATTAATCATGCAATTAAAAAAAAACAGAATGTCACAAATACAATTGAAAATAAAATAATGAATAAAATTGAATTAATTAAGTTTGAATAAAATTGGGTAAAATGTCAGACAACTTAAAAATACATTATAATTTATCATCTATGAATTCCCTAACTGAATAATAGCATTTCTGTTTCAAAAATTTTAAGAGTTGGCATTTATACATGTTATAATTTAACTCTTGTAACTGTTGGGCAATTTATTGCCGAAGCCGAGTTTTCGATAAAAAACTTTTTGACGGCTGAAGGAATTTTGTTTAAATGTTGTTATATTGGTATTTTAGGCCCTGGAATAGCACACAGAGTACTTTAAACCTAGATAAATGACCACGCGTGCAAAGCCGTGGGTGAAGCTAGTATATAATACAAATCCAATTTTGATACAATTTAATTGGTAGATTGGTACGAACCTGGAGATCTAGGCTATGAAATAAATAAATAATTTTCATAATCGGTCTGCAATTGACGGAGAAATCGGAGAAGATACATTAAAAAAATAACATTTGAACATAGAACCTAACCTACCTACTCCTTTTGTGAAGGCGTTTAATGAACGTGCTATCCAAGACGGATCAAAACCTACTGTATATAAAGTAATCCGGTCAGAACAGTTAATAACCAACCGCTCTATTTTTCCAGGGCAGTAGAGTCAATCCTTACTAAAGTTGCGCGCACCTCTTCTAAATTTTGTGCCTATTTGAGCACTAAATCCAGAGCGGAGGAAGAGCTCGAAGTTTTAGTTTAGACGGACTTTAGCTAATCTCTCGCTCATTCCTCGAAATTGGACTCGTGTGAAAGTGTGGGCAGTTTATTATAGGTAGAGGTCAGACACCTGCCCATGTCTTTTCTAATTGTTGAGATTAAGTTTTATTTAAATACTAGCTGTGCCCGCAGCTTTGCTCGCGTGGTCATTTCTCTAGATTAAAAGTACTCTGTGTGCTATTCCAAGATCTAAAATAAACAAAATTCCTTCCGCCGTTACAAAGTTTTTTATCGATTGCTCGGCTTCTAACCATTGGATTAAGATACCAAGTAGGTACCCCAGTTTTTAGGTCAAATCCTAAGCTACTCAACACTGAAAACTGCATCGCAATCGGTCTAATACGTTTTTACGTGATGCGCGAACAAAACATACAGACAAACAAACAAACAGTAAGACACGAATTTTAAAAATGATCTATTTATAGACCATTTTTTTTTAAATTATCGTCTTTGTATAGATTTACGTTCTTATTACCTTATAGCTGTGCCCGCAGCGTTGCTCGCGTGGTAGTTTTTCTGGGATATAAGGATCCTATGAGTTATTCCAGTACCTAAAGTACCAATATAGGTACCTACCTACCTGTGTTAACAACCTTCAGTGGCGATCCGACATCAAACATCTCGATCACATCAGTTTTCAAACATAAAAAACTGCATCAAAGTCAGTCCATTCGTTTGGGAGCTACAATCCTTACTTACCCGCTCCTCCCCCCCCCCCCCCCTCCCCCCACCCATTATAGCAGAACCATCTTGTTTAACTCAGTTTTGAAACATAAAAAACAGCAGCTAAATTGGTCGATTCGTTTGAAAGGTACGATTCTCATCTCCTTTTTTCTGGAAACTCCCCCTTATATAGATATAGAAAATATAGAATATAGATAATAATAATATCTAATAACTACAAATAAAATAAACAAACATAATTCAAAACAATCTACCAAATCAACCAACGAATCGCATAAATAATGTAAAAATCTTTTAATTATGGAGCAAAACATTTCTACGGCGCGTGATTTCGATCCACGTACGTCTGGATTACATACCCATGCATTTGTCGAACTGGGCCAGTGAGCCTCGAAGCAGAATGACGAAATTCGGTACCAACATTTTCACCCATTATATAAACTTTGACTGTGCCAAGTTAAATCAAAATCCGTCCAGTAGTTTTAGCTTGATACGTGTTATTACTTGCACTTTCTATCCCTATCTTGCGGGAACCATTGATTTTTCCGGGATGAAAAGTATCCTAAATGTTAATCCAGTACATCAGCTATGATTCTGCCAAGTTGCATCAAAATCCGTCTGGTAGTTTCAGCGTGATGCGTGTTCAAAGAGACAGACAGACAGACAGACAAAAAAAAATCTTTTTGCACTCAATATCGATTTTGAAGTTTATCTCAATCAAAATTTTCAAAAAATATTTAATGTACAGATTTAGCCCAATTACAGTTTTATTATAGTATTTTAAATAACTTTCTATCCCTATCCTGCGGGAACCGTTGTTTTTTCCGGGATAAAAAGTATCCTAAATGTTAATCCAGTACATCAGCTATGATTCTGCTAAGTTGCATCAAAATCCGTCTGGTAGTTTCAGCGTGATGCGTGTTCAAAGAGACAGACAGACAAAAAATAAATAAATAACCTTTTTGCACTCCATATCAATTTTGAAGTTTATCTCAATCAAAATTTTCAAAAAATATTTAAGGTTCAGATTTAGCCCAGTTACAGTTTTATTATAGTACTAGCTGTACCCGCGGCTTCGCACGCGTGGTCTTTTCTTTAGGTTCAAAGTACCATAATATGATATTCCAGGACCAATATACCAACATTTAAAACAAAATTTCTTCAGCCGTCAAAAATACTTTTATCAATTGCTCGGCTTCTAACTCACCGGATTGAGATACCAACTACACCAAATTTCAATCAAACCCTATGCTATCTAACAATGAAAACCGCATTCCAATTGGTCCAGTAGTTTTTACGTGATGCGTGAACAAACAAACATATAGACAAACAGAAAGAAAGACACGATTAACAAAAAAAAATTGTCTATTTCTTTAATGTACAGAATTTGGAACCCTTTATTTATTTTTTTGGAACCCTTTATTTTATCCATAATTTTCACCCATCTTATAAACTATGACTGTGCCAAGTTGCATCAACATCCGTCCAATAGTTTCAGCGTACTACGTGTTCTTTTAAATAATTTTCCACCCCTATCCTGCAGGAACACTTTATTTTTTCAGGATAAAAAGTATCCTGAATTTTAACCCATCATATAAACTATAACTGCATCAAAATTCAATCAAATGGCATCAAAATCCGTCCAGTAGTTTCAGAGTGGTAAGTGTTTTTTTGAAATAAATTTAAACCTCAATCCTGCGGGAACCCTTTCATTTTTAGGGATGAAAAGTAGCATATGTCCTACCTCATAGTATGAACTCAAATCATACCAAGTTTCATAAAAATTAATTCAGTAGTTCCGGCGTGATGCCTAGCCAAGATACAGACAGACAGACAGACAAAAATGAAAAAATACAGTTTTGGCTTCAGTATCGAATCAAGAGAAAAAAAAAACAAAATATCTTCAATGTACAGAATTGGACCCGTTACAGTTTTATTATAAGTATAGATATAAATAAATAAAGGTAAGTCTAAATATTATTATGATAATAATCAGAGTGCGAATAGACTCAAGAAATCGAACAAGTGAAATTATTTAAAAAATAAAGATATGTCGACCAGATAAAATAAACTTTTTATCATGATGGATAATGCCCACTTACAGGAGTCTGGGGAGTAGATATGTATTTGATTTTGAAAACTAACGTGAGTGATGTGTCCTAATATTTATGACCTGGAAGACTTCAAGTCACCAGTGAATAGTTACGTTACTTCTAGGCACGCGTGTACCGTGCTCGACCGCAGACAGTTTTAAACGCAAGACTATTACATTAAAAAAGTATCTAGGGTCGTTTTGCACAGCAATTACTGTTTCATTATTTAGTCATGATCAAGTCATTTCCCAATAAGAGGCTGTGATATTCAACCTTATATTCAGGAAATATACTGTTCTCCATTTCCTGAGATCCAGTTGGTTGTCACAGCACCCGCTAGAAAGGGTGGGACTACACACCGAATCTTCTTAATGAGAACATCGTCTGTTTTTCTTCTTTCTTTCTTCCTTACCTTTCACCTCGACGATGTGCGGCTTGTCACCAGGCGCGTGCGTGGTCGACATGACGGTAAGCGCGGACACGTGCGACACGGAGCGCACGGTGGCCACGCACTGCCAGGGCGCGCCGAACAGTCCGCACATGGCGTTCACCATTGACATGATCACTATGTCCATGTGGAACCCACTGCCTTTCTTCAGCTTGCGCTCAGGCTTGTCGATGATCAACCTGCGGGCGACGTGCGACAATACAAACACTTGTGGACAAGCAGTGAAAGGGACGCTCGACCACCGAAAGTAGGTATACCTAACTGTAATTGGCCACTAGGCGTTTATAGGCAAGCAATTATTATTTCTTAAAGTATAGTAAGTCTCATGCATGATTTAATTTTAATCGCTGATGACTAAGAAATAGCCAATCGCTTAGCAAATTCGCTTTATAAATATTCAAACTGGCGTGTAATCAATTACAAAAATATGGAAACTTTTATGTGCACCAGCATAAGAACGAAGCGTTACGCTTCTTCAATCATTATAAGAACTGCAAAGCAGTGGAATGCTCTGCCTTCGTCAGGTGTGTTCAAGCCTAGAGTGAATAGATTTCTACTAGGCAAGCGTGGCCTTCGGCCACATCCTAGCGGTCGTCGCTTTCGACGAGAAAACGTCTTATAAAATGCATTTGTAACAATTCGCTTGGCAGATAAAAACAATAGGTAAGTAATATTAAAATGAATTCGCATAAAGATATTCCGTGAATATTTGTATTATCAAGTATTAAAAAGAAATGCAATTATGAAAGCAGAGAGGTGATAGTGCAGGTTTTGCATTCCAAGAAGACTCCCAACTCTCTGCCGCACCGTCATCGCTTATAGCAGAGCACTGTACAAACGTCACTTGAGTGTACTGTTAGTATTTTAATTCAGTGAATGTGTGCTCTGCAGTCGTCTAGTTCGTGCAATCACAGCGTAATTCTGCACACATGTATAAACTGCAAGTAGTGCGGTTAAGAGTGGCGAGTCTTCGCGGAAGAGGTGCTCACTCGGCGATATGCGTTTCCATGAAGACGATGATGTAGACCATGAGCGCGGGCAGCGCCATGGCGGCGGCGGCCCAGGCGGGGATGGTGGCGAGGCCGGGGTTGAGCGGCACGAGCCAGGCGCGCGCCGCCGTGGGGCTGAGCCCGGCGGGCACGCGCAGCGTCTCCGTCCACACGGGCACGGCGCACGACACGCCCACCATCAGCACAATCGCGATCGGCACGCCGAAGTCGCCAAGCGCGCGTCGCGCCTGATCGCAACAGACAAATTTGAGCCAAAAATACACTTTATTTCCTCCTTTATTTCTGCTTTTTTGACCGAACGTTTGTATGTTTGTTTGTTTGACGAATCGTATGAGTTGATCCGATGTTCATGAAATTTGGTAGATAGGTAGTTTATAATAATATAATTTTTAAGTTCATAATATATGAGCTGTGTTTATTCCATTTGACTTATCTAAACTCTGTAGAAGTAACAAGCTTCTACCCACGACTTCGTCAGCGAGGACTAGATCGCGGTAAAAAGTATTCTAGTCCTTCCCCAGGCCCAGGGTTCAAACTATTTTCACTCCATACCAAATTTCATCAAGATCGGTTCAGCTGATTAGTCGTGGAAATGTAACAAACAGAAAAGACAGAAAGAGAGTTAGTTACGCTTTTAACTTTTTAAATATTAGTAAGTAGCTTTGGATTTATTAACGTTATACGGGCGTTAGTCATTGATTTATTAACGTTATACGGGCGTTAGTCATTGCTTCATTAGTCCGTTTATTTTTAGATTGTTTTGATGAAAATAATATAATGTAATGTGATTTGAGCAAATGTGACATAGTTTTTGGCACAGACAATAGTTTTTTTTAAAATTTAAAATAGATAGAGGCTATGTTAGCCTGACGGCCGCGCTGCGACTATGTCTCAATGTACATATTCATCCGAAGCGACCGAGCGTCCGTTCGTAAAGACGCTTAAGGTAATCATCGGTATATATTATATATATATATATATATATATATATATATATATATATATAATAATAATAAGGTATATTCTTAAGACTAGTGAATAGTGTTTATAGCTTTTAAAATAGTAACAAACGTGACGAATAGGAGAATTATATATTTGTGTAATTTGTGCGTCAACTAAGACCAATATATCGTTAGGTTTCATACAAATTTGGTTCGTAGTTGCAGCTTTCGATACTCTCTCATTTCGGCGGCACAGATATTTCTTTTAATTTTCAATTTTGTTTCGAAATTTGTCTACATTTCCATTATGTCATTTTTGTGGGTACAAACTAGTCTACATTTTAGTTTAAGTATGTACTTTGTATTGATGTATTTTCCTTTGAAGACAATTTTATTCTATAATACTCACACTGCGTCCGAGGTATTTTCCGTTGCGGAAGATGCGCAGGTAGTATGCGATGATAAAGGTAGAAAGCGTCAGCATCGTACACCAGAGGGCGGTGTTGGGCTGCGGCGGCATGAGGGCGGGGCCGGGGGCGGGCGCTAGCTGCGTGCCGTTACCTGTCGGAAACAGCGGAGATTTCTATAATGAATAGGACACAATGTAAAGTACATACTGTAGCAGTTGCGGGAACGTGATAAAATACCATCGAACTTCTTAGCTAGATTCCACTTGACGTCGCAAAACGATACAATCTATCTTCTACTATCTCCTATATAATTTTTTTTTTTTTTTTTTAATATTCGTAATAGTCCGAATTAGGGTTTTATAGAAAGAACAATTGGAAACGTCACCCGGTTTTTTTTTCTGTTTTTTGTATGAACTCAAACTTGGCTGATTCGTTTGAAATTGAAGAATAAACTAAAAACGTCTGACAGTCCGAGCTTTTGTCCAAATATAGTACCATACTACACGGAATTATATCTTTTAGCGGGCCTCGTGGCAAGTCACGGTTAAACAAAAAAGTTTCTAATGATGAATATTCCTACTTTTCATCATCATCACAAATCATCGCCTTCCACGCGGTTGAAACCGCGGGGCGCAGCTAGTATGGGATCGACAAAGCTTCTAAAAAGCTGCTTATTAACTAAAGTAGGTAGCCGCTTAGCTGGGAAATTTAACGAGTTCACATGAGTACCTACTTCCACTCCTGATTGCATCATCAGGGAATTATTGATGTAAATCAATGTTTTCTTGTTTATTTTCTTTATAAGTACCTTGTGGCAGGGCAAGGTCGGTGCCGTTGGCGACGGCGACCTCGTGGGACTGCGAGTAGTCGGTGCCGAGCGGGTGCGCGCGGTACACGCCGATAGTGGCCGTGATCGGCTCCGAGATGAAGATCAGGGAGATGAGGAACGCGAATATATCCTCCGTGAATCTGTAACACACGTATAGGGTAAAAAAAAACCCCCTTTCTAGGTTTCATCATAATGACTTCCCCTATTAATATTACAATCTAGTCTTTAAATTAGGCCAATAAGCAATTTAGTTTTAACTTAAATTTCTAAAATGGCTTAATTAAGAATGTGTCCAAAAACACTTTTCTTATTGTCTCTATTAAGATTAGATCACTTTGTTCATGCGTTCTTTATCAGTAGCACTTCCATTAAGCACTACTTTGCAAAAAAATTACATTATTTTTATTTAGGTGTTACGTGGTGCCTTCTGCCTACTATCGGTGGTCAGTTACGACATCTAACGGCGAAACCACTGAGTTCAGTGCAGCGCCCGCCGCAGCGTATGAGTAACCTACACGGCCTACGGTGCTTCTTACGTAAACTCAACGCCATCGCGTTGCAGTGAGGCGAATTTCGCGCAATCCAACGCTAAGCAGGCGCACAGCGTTCGCTTTGAGTTCGCTTACGTAGGACACCGCGTAAAAGAGTCAGTTTTATTTGAGAAGAAGGTAGCATAAGGCTGTTTTTATATTTAAACTAAAAAGCAATTGCTTTCATTCATGTCTGTTTTCTGAACGAAACGAACGCAATTTGGTATGGATAGAATAGATATAAACTCTTTTGAAAAATTTCATAACCAACATAACTTAATACTGGTATACCTAATACAATTATAGAGAATAAATAATCACAACGGTCAACAAAATTATCTGCTTACATAAAAAATAGCGACTACTTTTGTTGCTGATTTTTTAAATTATGTGCGCATAAGCAACCGGGTGAGTGTATTCCTATAGAAGTGAACATATGAGTGTACAAACCTAGTGATCTTCTTAACAGCGACGCTGCCCTCGACGGAAGCGACGCATAACGCGATGACTATCATCCAGAGGCCGCAGTAGAAGCGCGCCGCAAGGAAGTCAAACCCAGACGAGCGGCAGAACATGGAGAGGGACTCGTCTAACAGGAGTAGCGGCCCCGTGGCACCCGTGATCATCATAGGCTGGCCTGACACCAGCGCGAACAATATCCCGCCCGCACACGTGAACACCTGGACATTGGACAATTCATTAAGGCTAAATTTTAGTTCTAGAAGAAAGTTGTTTATTTGTGGGTTTTTTTCCTAGTTCGCAGCTCATCTAGTGCACCAGCAATCAAATTGTAGCGCGGCAAGGACCTGCACAAGAATTCAGTTTTTAATCTAAGTCAATAAACTCAATACTTGAAGTGGTGTATTATAGTGTAGGTTTCGTACAACCCGGAAGTTGAGTAGTAATTCAAATTTAATTCGGAAATGAGTAAGACATGCGTTTCTCTGGTCGACCAGCAGCGAGATGAGCCGACGATATTGTAAAGATCGCGGGTCGAACATGATCCGATTGGCACAGGACCGAGGCGAATGGCAGATAAAAGAGAGGCCTATACCCAGCAGTGGGAAGGAGGCTGTTGGTGACGAATGCATTTCTCTGGTAGCTCGTATTCTCACGATTCTCACCAGTGTCTCGGAGATGCCGATCTGTCCGTGGGTCTTCTCGGCGAGCAGGCCACCGAATGTGATGGCGGAGGAGAGCGCCGCGAAGTACATGAAGATGGTGGCTGCGAGGCACTGCCCGTTGAGAGCGTCCTTGAAGTCGGACAAGTAGTGTGGGTAGCGGCGGCGCATGTCGCGCACCACGCCTGGAAGAGAGATATTTGTAAGTTTTTTTATTGTCATATGAGGTGGTGATGGCCTCTGGTGTTAGAGTTTGTCAGGCTGTCCGAGGGCCTCTGACATGGCTTAACGACTGCTATTAATCAATAACAGCCGGTACATGTGCCCTCCGAGAGTGCCCTCTCACAGAGCAATGGAAAACCGCACATAATTTTGAAAAGTCATTGGTGCGGATCATAGGTTCGAACCCGTTATCATTGGACTACACACCGTTATCACTATTTAACCGTTAGGCTAACATCGCTACCATATGATACCGAGATTTCTGAACCACTTATAACTCCGAGATTTATGTAATGACTTTAATGATTACCCCGCTGACATCTGCCACTTTGACACCTGTCACTTTGACATATTCACCCGCGTGAGAGATGATAATGATAATTCTTACGTTACGTCTTTGATGATAATGATGACGAATGAAAAGGATCCTGTGTGCTATTCATTATAAATTTCTTAAAATTCTGTTCATCCGTTTCAGTGTGAAGGAGTAACAAACATACACACATACAAACTTTCGCCTTTATAAAATAGTGTTATTAATTTCAAGTAAATTTTTAGTTACAAGGGTACTGACCTCCAAAGAGGCGTCCGGTCCTGGCCAGTGGATTATCGGGCTCCTTGGGCGGCAGGAGGCCGGCCTCCGCGGCCAGCAGAGCCTTCTTCTCGTCGTAGGGCAGCGGCTGCGGCACGGCGGAGGCAGCGCGCTTGCGCTCCAGCGCCGTCTGCTTGCGTCGCCGGATCATCTCGCTCTTGGCTCGCAGCTCTTCGAACGGCAGCAGCGCTTGCCGCTCCCAGTCGCCGGGCGGCAGCACGATCGAGTCGTCCAGAAACTCGTTAATGGCGGAGAGCAGTTCGCGCCGGTCTTCCGCCTTGTACGCGATCCCGTGAAACGCGGGGTTTGACATGAGCGTCGAGATGGACCGCCCCACCTCGTGGTAGTCGAGGTCGGCGCCGCTCGGGCCCAGCAGGATGAACATGAATCGCACCGGCACCGGCACCTCCGTGATAGAGGGCATCTGGATGCCATGCGCGAGCCGCACAAACGCGATGGTAGGCTGGTCGAGGAAGCCAACGGCGCCCACCAGCACGGTAGTGGCCTCGGCGTCACCCGGGATGCGCTTCATCAGCGAGTCGTTCTGGCCGCGGCGCAGTTCCTCCTGCGAGCCGACCGTTGCCGCCAGGTACTCCACCTCGCGCAGGTCCAGCGCCACGCCCGACGACTTCTTGCGCGCCTCCGCCGGCAGGGCATACGAGCTGCGTCGCCGCTTGTTGTCCGACAGGTTCTGCACACACACGCACGTTAGCGGTCAGTTCGAAAGCGGTCGTCGATGGAAGGGCCGTTACCGAGTCTCGGGTCGGGCATCTCGCCCCCAAACGGTGAACAAAACAATTTCCAAAACTGATGAAAATATTTACATTACAATGTCGCTAACGTTATTCGAAATTGAACACCGTTTGTTTAGTAACAGGGGATTGGGACCACTCATTAGTCAGTTATTACACTGTGAATCTTTGTGAAGTATAGGTACATTCGTAATGCTTTTGATGACTGATATTTTGATGTTTTGATACTCGTTGTACTTACATACATGAATTTTAAGTTTATTTGAGAAGAGATTTATTTTTAAAGATTGACTTATTTTGTTAACAGTATTACTTACAAATTCATAGCTAGAGTACGAGTTTCAGGCAAAACGATTAGGAGAGAAACGATTAGGATCGAACCAGAAAGTTAAGATTTCGCTTCTGGGTCGAACCTATACTTGAAGTCTAAAATGACAGGTTCATATAGAATAAGCCTACGTGTACCTAGGTACAATCACGAGCAATGAAAAGTAAACTGAAATCATCATCTTTCATGTGAAATTATTTTTCCAGATGTGGATGTGTTAACTCTATATTTTGCAAAACTGTGTACTCAGAGTTCTGCTTAAAATTATGTAACCATATATGTTAAACTGTTCCTAATAAGTACATTCTTATCAATAAATGCAAAATATATAGGTACGTACTATAAGTGACACAATTGGATAATTTTCGGCCTCTTATTTGAGGCGCTCAGCGCAAGAGGGGTGTATCATTTTAGGACACAACTGGATCAGTTGTGTCCCAAAATGATACACCCCTCTTGCGCTGAGCGCCTCATTTATGCTTAGGTACCAACATACATCTATTAGAACATATGTACGTTTACATTTCATTTCTCGTGACAGCACTATAACATCAACCTATGTACTACCTACTACTCTATTTAATAAAATATGTAATCTATATTGTAGGACACGACATCTACCATGACAGCTACGCTAATTCGTTTTAGGAATTACAAAGTTTATACCTACAGTTCCAGTAAATATTTTTCACAAATCTAATAACTACCGTGCATAATATCCTGCATAAGTATGTAATTAATCTATGGAACATAACACGGCACGGAAGTTCAAGGAAAGCTCTTTGCAATCAAGTCGATATTGCAATGATGTCGGCGAGCTGCGACGTCCTAAAGACTAGCGAGTGCAATACAATGTGATGGTATAGATCAGATAGACTTCAAATGTTGATGTGGTCTATGTGGCGCTATGAGAAGGTGCGGGAAGGGAATCACTCGCGCACAGGGGAGGGCGCGCATACGATCAGATGCGCGGAGTGGCGCCGGCAGGTGTTGGCGACGGAGGCGCGCACGGCGGCGGCGCCCACGCCCGTCGTGCACATCGAGCAGCGCGCACGTCCCGCGAAGGAGCCCGCGCCGCCTCTCTCCTCCACCCACAGCGACTGTACCACACAGCATCTCCATTACACTTGGCCCTCTTATGCCGGCAAAACACCTAACTGCATACTTGTTGCCAAGCCTGAATTGGTACGGGTCTATCAGCACCACAAGCTCTCCGCACCATCGCAGAACTAGCTAGCTGAGGTAGCTCTGACTACCCTCTAGCTAGGCTTGAGAGACATTTGGGCTACATAATTCGAATCCTGCAACCTTTTTCCTTGAGTGAGACTGACTGAGTGCGTTTACCACCCACAAATTTGTCAAATAGGTATACAAGGTATACTTGCTTATGTATTCAGTTACGTGTTCGGCCGGCATTACAGTTGTTTCCTTTATACTTACTCATTATCAGTCCTAGTAATCACAGATCAATCAATGTGTGTGGTCCTAAACTACACATAGCCAACGCGTATTTTTAATATTCGCTTCTTACCTAGTTTTGTTCATTTAACCCAACTTTGATGTTTGGTACCTACTGCAAAATGGAAAGAAAAACCTTACATCCTGCATCCGATTTCAGACCGATACCAAGAGTAAGATTTCTCTGAGAGGTAATTTAATAGGTGTACATATTATTATGTACTTAACATTTTTTTGTAGGTAGGTTACTAGCAACAAGTTATGGAAAAAATATCAATTCACTCGTTCATGTCACGAATGTTACAAATGTACAAAAACCAAACGATGTACGATTAACTAGTCATACATACCTACACTTTATGCGATCATGGTTCAAATATAATGATGAATGACAAAGAGGAACGACCTCAGAGTAAGTATTTATTACTACTTACTCAGGGAATGACCTATCTGCCGAAAGAGGACATACTCGTAGGTGGAACACAACCAACAACAAAATAAAATTATAGATCCCAACTTAACAGCCTGCACCGTTTCACCGCTGCTGAGGCTTTCTTCAGCAGCGGTGAAAGAGCGGCCCATCTTCCCTCTTTCCAATGTTTCCGATATATTGTTGTAATTTGTTAGTTCGTATAGCCAGTGTGTATAGACAGTCTCAGTGGAATCCCTGTGCAGTATTAATATCTATGTATACTTATAATAAAACTGTAACGGGTCCAATTCTGTACATTGAAGATATTTTGATATATTTTTTTGGGGTTTACTCTTTATTAGATACTGAAGCCAAAACTGTTTTTTTTTTTCATTTTTGTCTGTCTGTCTGTCTGTCTGTATCTTGGCTAGGCATCACGCCGAAACTACTGAATGTATTTAAATGAAACTTGGCATGATTTCAGTTCATACTACGAGGTAGGACATAGGATACTTTACATCCCGAAAAATAATGGGTTCTCGCAGGATAGGGGTTGAAGCTTATTTAAAAGAACACGTACCAAGCTGAAACTAATGGACGGGTTTTGATGCAACTTGGCACTGTCTTAAGTTATATGATGGGTTAAAATTGAGGACACGTTTTATCCCGAAAAAGTATAGGGTTTCTGCGGGATATGGGTCCAAAGTTATGCTAATATTGAAGTAAAAAAAAAATGGATCGTTCTCTATATTCGATACTGAAGCCAAAACTGACACTTTTTATTTTTCTCTGTCTGTCTGTTTGACCACGCAGCGCACCGGAACTACTAAATGAATTCAAATGAACTTGGTATGATTTGAGTTCATATTACGAGGTAGGACATTGGATACTTTTCATCCCGAAAAATTGAAGGGTTTCCGCAAGATAGGGGTTGAAAGATATTAAAAAGAACACGTATCACGCTGAAACTACTAGACGGATTTTTTGATGCAAATTGACACAGTCATACATTACATACATTTTTTATAA
The DNA here is from genome assembly GCA_946251855.1 of Alsophila aescularia. NCBI lineage: Eukaryota > Metazoa > Arthropoda > Insecta > Lepidoptera > Geometridae > Alsophila > Alsophila aescularia. The sequence goes on from OX276373.1 coordinate 102,929,480, forward strand.
GTATATAGTCTATACTTACTATAGCAATAAGTACGAAAAAGCCTGTACAATGAAGATAAATAAAAAAATCTCTTGGGTGCTTAAAAAAAAGTATTGAACAAGTTTTTTTTAATCGTGTCTTTCCATCTGTTTGTCTGTATGTTTGTTTGTTCACGCATCACGTAAAAACTACTGCATCGATTGCAATGCGGTTTTCATTGTTAGATAGCTTAGGTTTTGATTTAAAAACTGGTGTAATTGATATCTCAATCCGGTGAGTTAGAAGCCGAGCAATTGATAAAAATATTTTTGACGGCTGAAGAAATTTTGATCAAATGTTGGTATATTGGTCCTGGAATAGCACATTATGGTACTTTGAACCTAAAGAAAAGATCACGCGTGCGAAGCCGCGGGTACAGCTAGTACTACAATAAAAGGTATAGAAGGTTCAGGTACACATATTGATTAGGTACTACTGAACACTGATAAGCCACGAATTCAATATCAATTTGAATAGTCTTTATTCAGGAAATAACAGGAAATAATCATCTACCGTGTTGTCAATTGCGACATGCAGACTAAATAATTACTTATACTTAATTATATAATTAGTATTTACTGCTGCTGTGTCTATTCTACAACAATAAAATGTTCCATAATACTTAAATTGGCATAAATGAAGGAATAAATAGGTACCTATAGTTGAAACTTTGCAAATATCAAAGTGTCTTGCAAAATAAAACTCTGGTTATCCAAAGTATTTTATATCTTATCTGTTTTCTGTGTCTGTTTTTATACGCTTTATATTAGCTTCACTTGTATGTTTGTATGTTTGTAACCGACTCCTTTGGACGCTATTTTGACCCACTTTAAACGGTCAGATTTCATTCAAATTTTGCACACCTGTCAAAGACCGATGACAATGCAATAATTCGAACAAAAAAAAGAAAAAAACACTCTTATAAATAAACCAAACTAAAAAGTAGAAAATAAATAATAGTTTAAAAAAAACTAAAAAACACTCTTTATATAGAAAACCAAACTAAAAAATAGACAATCAATTTTAATAGTGTAACTAAGAAAAAAATGTTTAATTTAAAAAAAGGGTGGGGTGCTTTTTAAGGTATTATCGAAATGATAATCCTTCTTCTCATATCTGTCAATGAAATATTTATAACTATTGAGCCATGCACCCCACGATTTTTTTTAAATAAATCATTTTTTCTTATTTACACTATTATTCATTTATATTTATTAGAATTTTTTACAATATTCTTAATTCAAAATTATTAAAATTTATTTTCTATTTTTTAGTTTGGTTTTCTATATAAAGCGTGTTTTTTAGTTTTTTAAAACTATTATTTTTAATCTTAGTTAACTTATAGTTACTCGCTCAATTTCAATTTATTTTATTGTGTATTTGCATGTTGTCCTCACCTATAATTACTGTGAGATTTGATTTTATTTTTATTAACAATTGTATAACATTGTGAATGTGTTGGTGTGCACCGTGTTGGTGTTCGAATAAATAAATAAATAAATAACTGTGTTCTACCGTACTATCCATCTTACCCCAAATTTATTGTATCCCATAGGTACCGTGTCATATTTATTTGTATTCGGTAACTGGTCGTCACAAAATCACAATCAATCAATTCAAAGAAATTACGAATCACATTAGTAATATTGCTGTCCGATTAGATGAAAAGGGCAAGGGTGCCCTGATCTGACTTATTTCGGTTTGTTAGCACAGCAGTAACAAGAGCTAAATAAATCAATATCTTGGCTGAAAAAAATGGGTATATAGTGCGAACTTATTTTATATCTTTAACGCGTTGAGAAATCGGTTTTTGTAACTTATTTTGGTAACCACAATTACCACTCATATTCAGCACAATTATCACTAACATCAAGCATCAAGCGAAACCTAAACTGTCAGAAATGGATGAAACTTTTTAGGCATGTAGAGCAATTAAATGAAGTACAACCATGTAATATTTATTTCAGCGGAATGTTTTGAAGCACGTTCCGATTTTTTTTAAACTTCGTAACATTTGATTCTTTCAAAAACGAAAAGTTTATACCTGTTATTTATACGAGTTCAAGTTCGCAAGTTTACGAGGTGATTTATCCGAGACACAACCCTTCCTCTGAAATAAAATATGTAAAAGCAAAATGACCTGCTCTACATATCTGAATAATTTCATGCACCTCTGAGAGTTCGGGGAAACTTGCTCATGCATGTAGGTTACCTAGAAGACAATATTAGTTGAATTAAATTAAATTAAAACATCGGAGTGGAACCCGCATCAGTTCTTAGTGGAATTATTGTTCTGTCGATTGGAGCCATCTCCGGTGATTTTAAACCTTTATTGACTGATCATAGGTAGCAGTAAACTACATACATATGTCACGATGACAATTGTTTGTATCTGTAGCGACTGTAAGTAAGCCCTTCCTATCGGATTAACCTTGGACATTTTCACAAACACGCATTCTGACGTGCCAAACGGCGTTATCGATGGCAACATTTGATAAACGTGACTTGCTATCTGACACCGAAGATTATCTCCTCCATTTATCATAGTTGATATGTTTTTATTTATCATTTGCGTTTGCTAAATGGAAAAATAGTATGAATTCTGTTTATTTGTTAGCGCCGTTACCTTCCGCATCCTACACCGCTGTGCCCTCGTTAAGAATTAGGGGACGCGATTCAAGGCGACTCAGCGGTTCTTACATTGAGTATTGCCTGCTATTATACCCGACATAGCTCTTAGCTTCCAAATTTAACAAAAGACCTTTTACCTGCGGGCTTAGTCGGCTCTTCAGTTTCAATATGGTTTCGTGTCGAAGAAGAATATAGTTTCGAAATATGTCGTAGACATATACTTCAACATTGAAATTCATGCTTCCGTTTTTTTCTTTATAAAATACATATAAATATAGGTTTTCCTCATCCATCTCCGAAGTTTAAAGATAAAATAATGTTGTTTATGTTTTTGAGCACTTCATCTATTTTGTTTCGCATTATTCAGGTAAGTTAACACTGTTTTGTAAGTTTATTTTGAAAATTTACACCCATTTAGTGTATTTTCAGAACTTTAGCTATATTTCCAAACTTATAAAATTAAGTCTAACTTTTATGCAAATATTTAAAATAAAAATACCATTGTGTAAAGAACAGCCTATTGTGGAATTCTGGAAAATATGTGGTTCATTTTCAAAGCCACGGAAAAAAAACACGCATGGACAAACAATATTAATGGCTGTGAATTTTGTATTCGTTTTCATCGCTATCTGATAAGTTATCAAGACAGGTTAAATTGATTTGAATATCGGGCCATTCTTTAGTAAATTATGTAAAAGATCATTTGCAAATTTGTAAGTTTAATACATTATTTAGTCAATACAATCGGTAATATAATATTACGAGTAATTAAAGTAGGCAAAATTGATAGGAATTAAAGTAGCACATACAAGTGTTGTTTCTATAATGGCGATCCTTTCATATTAACTTGCAAAAACTGACAAATCCTGACTATGCAATCCAAAGTTGCTACCAGTTATCCACATTGTGTATACCTTCTCCTGGAAAGATCGTCGACTCATTTCTCTTCAGTTCATCAGTTGTCTTTTCTTAGTCCAATTCGTATCTTTCCTTCAAGAATACAACCAATTCTGTTTATAGTTGGTTGTTTGCTCGAAGAATATTTATATAAGAGCAAAAATCATTTATTACTTCTAAACGCATTAGTAGCTTAGTGAGTCTCAAGTGCACATCGCAGAAGACTGTAGGATATTGTCTCGTATGAATTACGATATAGTAACGTACTACCATGTACTAGCATGTCTTATTTTCGTATTGTTAGTTCATTCGCTACATCTATTCAATCCCACTACAACTTATTTCGCTTTACACGAGCTTGTGCTACAATCCGTTCCAAACACTAAGACCCTTGGGTAAGTACTTGCAAACAATCAATTATTCTAATAATGGCTTACATTTAAATGATCTCGAACACAACTTCATTTGACAATTTGGTAGAGATATCATATCACATGTGTCCTAAATTAAGTGCCTTCCTGTTTGGAATGGACCGTTCCTGCTATCCTTACTTTAAGATGTTACTGTCAGACAATCATTGTCACAGTTATATTTCGTCAAAGGTTGGAGATAGGTATTTACTGTCGTAGTACTGTTGTGGACTACCGCTAATAAATCATAGAGCCACCGCAGTTTACTACGTGTTCGAGTTGTGTGTAGTGAGGTGGGTGTCTGTATGTCGGAGGCATACCTGTAGGCTGGTGTAGGAGGCCTGCTTCTTGCCGCTGATGGAGAAGCGGAAGCGGTCATCGTGCACGTGGCGGTGCCGCAGCAGGAGCGAGCGCATCACCACAGGCTTGTCGTCATCCTCGATCAGTCCTTCCGAGACCATACTCTCCACCACCCTAAAGCGTTCGACATTAGTTTTGATTACATTTCTAGTGTTTTTAGTGATAGTCCTCCTTTGAAGAAACATTTGGTTCCGAACAAAATGTTAAGTCATTCTTTAAGTATTCTTAGTATTTTTTAGCTATTATAATTTGTTGTAAGTATGAGGGTCATTACTGAACAACCAAGCCTACAAACCAACATAAAAAGATTAACGTAACTAGTGCTAGTTTGGTTAAAATACCTAAGTTCAAGATGAAATCTAGAGATGTCAAAAATGAAATGACTGAAAATATAAAAGAGAAGGATTTGCGTTTGGCCTTGGGATCCTCTACCTCGTATTTTAAATCGTACCTTATTTTTGGGATACCCTGTATAAAAATCTTAGGTTCTTAATCACTTCAAAATATAAAAGAAAATATGAGAATAGATAACACAGATTATTAAGATTTCTCTAGAATTCTCTCCTATGCTACATCACATCTCCCGCTCAATTTGTAAGATACCTTCATTTTGGTATATTCGTACAGCGCAATTGGTGTTTTTTCCCTAGCTCCCTTATCTCCAGCAATGGTGGACAGCCAACCATAATTTCTGAATTGTTAGATGATTTTGGATTGATTGTATATTGGGGATGTAGGTTTATGTCTTTATTTATACGCTGTGGAGACCAGGGACCACAGAGCACGGACAAGTTTTTTTTTTAATTTGCTAAATTAATTCAGCATACAACATATCGATCGCTCGTTTCCCGGTATATCGGATATCTACTCGTGGATGGTACGAAATATTTGATATTAAAATCAACCAGGTACATAATGCTTAATAGCCTTCCAATTTTCACTGCAGATACGTAGTACTATTATTATATTCTGCACTGCTAAGAATATATTCTTAACTCCGCCAGTAACTATAAATTTCAGTCAATTTAATTTTCCATAGTCAAACTCGAGCTTATTAGTCCCGGAAATTTGAATTCTGTGCTAAATAGATTAACAATTAAAAAGTTATTACATAAACTGCATTCGCAGCTATTAGACGATGGAATTTTAGTCAAATGGCTTGCCATACAATATCATTATTTGTTTTTTCTCCGTGAAATAATTCGTTTATCTTGGAGTTTTGATAGAGTTAAGAACGAATAAATATCATCACAATGGCCAAGACGGCAAGCAGTGAGTATGTAACTCAACTCAACATTTCCTAAACCATATCACCGTCACGCTAACTTCTGTTCCCCGAATATCTCCAATTCAGCGAAATTCAATTGTAACTCCTCGTATAAGCTCAGTATAAATAATAGTGTATAAGCATACAAATCCATACAAAATTAAAATTAAAAAAATAAATAATTGGAATGTGTCAATGTGATACAGAGATAAGTACAAGGGGTGCGTTCACTTTCTACGCTTGAATCACCCGTGCGAATATTGCTCGGTCGTCCGGAGTTATTGAATGGCTTTGGACGTCCACATAGAACTGACAACTGTCAAGTGTCAGTTTCATACTATTCCTCCCCTCTCCTACTATTTGTCGGATGACCCAGGCGAACGCCCGACGACACCGTGAACGATTTCGAGTGATCGCGCGTCCTCGAACGTAGTAAGTGTACGCGCCCAAGAGTTTATTGGCACGTTACCAAAATCAGAAACTTTTCACAACAACTACGCCCTTTGTGTGCCAAAATATCCTTGTAGCACTGTAACCAGGGAGCTGGTCTAATTTGCAACTTGCACCTGTGAGCTTCCAATGAGAGCCTTCGTTAACATAACACCACAGATGGACGTGTGGGTGGGACGCACCTGTAGGCGATGCCGGGCAGGTCCTTCTCGTCGAGGTCGAGGAGCACGACACCGGTCTCGAGGCAGCGGCGCAGGTTCAGCAGAGAGTGGAAGGACAGCGAGGCCACGTGCGGACGGCCCCACCGCGCCGAACCTTCCTCCACATCTTCTTCATATTTGATCCAGCGCGCCGTCTCCTTCCACTCCGCCTCGCCGTCCTCGCCCGACAGCAGCTCGTCCAGTTGCACGAACACCTGCATCACACTCAGCTCTGACTCTGACGTCATCTTTCTAGTCTAGATGTAGGTATGTGGACGTCGGGGAGGACTCTTTCATCAAACGTCCAGTCACCCTCGAACGAGCGACAGGAAGTCAGCTTTACTATTGATTTTTGCAAACTGCCTAATCGTATGTTCGCATTTTATTAAAGTATGCCAAAATAATCTGCTGGTCGCCCTTTTCATAGATAAAACGTTTAGATTAATAAAATCTTAAGCTATCGACAAGATACCTAATTTGATAAAGAAAAGTAAGAATAGGTACCTAATTAGATAAAGCTTACCGCATGCGGGCTGTGGTCGAATCGCGACTTGTACGCTGCATCAGACAGGAGGTTTTGAAGTCTCTCTTCGTCCTCGCCATCCTTGCGGCCCACGTGTACCGTAGAGCCCTGTCGCAGAAAAAAACAGTTAAAAACAGATGCCAACTTGCAACATCTTATAGAATGTTATGTTGATAAAATAAGACAGGTGATGTCGACTACACTTTCGAATAAGATTAAGTATGCTTCAGCTTACCCTTAACTCTGAAGGATCCCAGCCCCTTTGACATGTAGATACTTACCTAAATGGTTTGTTAATCGAAGTCTAAATGTCATCGAAAGAGCAATGGGCTTCAGAGCCAAGCACAACAAACAAAATGATAATAGCATCTCATATTACTAAATTTGAACAACGGATTTCTAAAGGCGGGTCCAACGTGTTATGTGTATTATAAGGTATAGTATTATTTATTCTGTGGTATAGCGTCAAGGGCGTCGCCAGATCATGGCCTAGCCCCCCCTCCCCCCTAGGCCATGGTCTGATGGGGGGAGGGGAGGGGGGCAAGTTGATATTATATGAAGGGCGGGAAAAGTATGAATTGTAGGTACACAGTCAAGAACACATGAAGCTTTACCAGTGGCGTAGCGTGAGATTCTGCCACCCGGGGCTGAACCGGAATTTGCCACCCCCTATTTTCTTTGGTTCCAAATCTATTTACACATCTAAAAAACAAACGCGAACGAAGCGAGTGTGAAATTTTTGAGCTTTTTCTATCAATGCTGAAATTAATTGATAATATTTAATTTTAATCTATGGACAATCACAAAAGGCGCGAAAGACCGAAGTGAGTGCGAAATTTGAGTTATTTTTTCAATATTTTATCAAAAATATAGCTCCGATGCAAAAAAAAATGCACTGGAATGAGTAAAAAAAAGCGCGAGCGCAGCGAGAGCGAAATTTTAGAATATTTTTTTTCAATTACAAAACGAAACATAATGCTTAATCATAGGAAAACAATTAAAAAAAACTATAATACTGATAAATACTGATAGAGATAATTTATAATTCCCAATTAGCTCTTGAAAACTAAAACTTGTAAACAAGTGCGGAGCTGTTTTGGCGGGAAGATGTTTTCGTTCGTCAGTAAAAATTCCCAAAAAATAAATTTAGTTCAGCGAGTTTCCGCCAATATCTTTGGGTGCTGATATTAGAAACAAGTAAAAAAAGCATTCGCTTAACTTTTTTTAGAAAGGAAATGTTATAGAAAAACCGAGGTAATAATCAAAATTGAAAAAATTGCGTTTATTTAAAGTTGATTTAGAGTTGATAATTCCAAAAATGAAATAGGTTTTTCACGAATCAAGCAGCTGTAGTTCATAAAATAATTATTTATGTGATATGATGTTCATTAATCCTTATTGATAATTTCAATGGCTTTCCAGAATAGAAACTCAAAACATTATAGTTGTAAGCATTCAGCAGGAAGATCCGTAAAAATAGCATGTGAACCCGGTACAACCCGGATAAATGCTAACCTAACCTAACCTGCAGGCTAACCTCACGCTTTAGGCGCGCGTATGCTTGAACTTGTAAGGGTTTAACGTGAGACTGTAGCAGGGTGGATGGCACCTAGAATGGAATGAAAGTGGTACTGTTACGCGAATTGTGTGGACAGCACACGAGATCAACGCGAATCGTGTAGATGTTTGAGTTGATCCATTAAGCTTAAACGAATATGCCGAGTAAATTAAATTGTAAAATTACGAGATTGTTGCATCTGTAGCTGCTTTTATTTATATGTACTTTAGTAACAGAAGAATTTGTTATTGCAAACTTCTACAACTTTATTTATATGTACTTTAGTAACAGAAGAATTTGTTATTGCAAACTTCTACAACTTTATTTATATGTACTTTAGTAACAGAAGATTTTGTTATTGCAAACTTCTACAACTTTATTTATATGTACTTTAGTAACAGAAGAATTAGTTATTGCAAACTTCTACAACTTTATTTATATGTACTTTAGTAACAGAAGAATTTGTTATTGCAAACTTCTACAACTTTATTTATATGTACTTTAGTAACAGAAGAATTTGTTATTGAAAACTTCTACAACTTTTTCCAACAAATGACCAAAAAAACCCCAGGCAACGTTTTTAAAATGTTTTTTTAAAGTACTTTTTGATTTCCAAATAGAAGAGGATAGAATCAACGCGGCTTCTACAGGTTATGCCTTAGATTTTCCGAGAAGTTTTAGTATTATGGGAAAATGTTTCAACCATGCTAAACCATAAACTAATACAATAATTCTGGTCTTTTTATATTAGTCACAGAATAAACCACATAACATAATAATAATTAATCATAATTTTTCATTTAAACAGTACATGTACTTTAGAGACATGTTACGAGAAAATATCGGTAGTTAAACACTCATTAATTCAAATTGTTACAAATTATAATAAAAATAAAAAGTTATAAACGTACATTATTCTGTGCTTAGTAAAAAAGACCAGAATAATTGGGTTTGGTTATGGTTTAGTGTGGTATAAAAGTTTTCTCTCAAAACGCATACTTCACGGAAAAGTTGAGGCAAACCTGTAGTAGGCGCGTTGGTCCTCTATCCTCATAAGTTCAAGCGATTGTTCTTCACTCCACATCATGAACGTCCTCACTACATAACCATTTAGAGGTTTTTCCATAGTAGAGGCTATTTCGCTGCTACCCACGTGCGTGGTATTCTTAATAGTCAGCGGTTACTCTTACGCAATTTTGACGACACTTTCTTCGTCTGTTATTTGACACCATTCAGAGACTACATTATTTTATTCCTTTGTCGTTGCTAAATTTTATATATACTTTTTTATTTATTTATCTATGTTTATTTAAATTACTTATATGTAATTATTATTATTATTATTATATATTTATATATATTTATAAATGTATTCATATTTAATTTCATTTTTTATACTCATATGTTTATTTTTTCCGCTCCCTCTGGGCTTTAGCTGAAAACCAGCGCTGCGTGCCTTCGGCAAACAGCCTAATGCTAAGTTAAGGCCCATTCATCACCACTTTAATTATCTACTTTTACCTTTTTTTTGTTTTCCTTTTCTATTGTTCCTACTTAATTTTTCTAATTATTTGTGACTTTTATTTTTGTGTGTGTTGAATAAATGTATTTTTCTTTCTTTCTTTCTTTCTTTCTATTTATGAACGCCGCGGCTGTCATCGCGCGTACTGCGAGCGCCTTTGTGCTCGCGTAGCAAACCGACACCCGATGGATCAACGTGGAAAAAATCACGATATCTCCAAGAAATTCTTAGCCCAATCTACCAGTGCCGTGCGAGTCGAGCTCGCCGTTCTGCTTCTTAGGACTGGCACAGCTCTGACAGACAAGATAAGGCTGTAGTAGCGTTAGAGCGTGTTTACCCTGGGCTGTTTGAAGTGCCGGCGGTGGGCGCCGGGGTCCTCGCTGCGGTGTGCCAGCATGTCGACGCGGTCGGCCTCGCGGAGCTCCTCGCTGTTCAGCTCCGCTTCCTCGCCCACGCCCGTCGTCGGGCTCGTGCCTCCGCCGCGCGCGCCCTCCTGTAGCGAATACTTGCGGGACTTGTGGTGCGAGTGCCGTCTGGGAACAATTAACCACCAATAAGCGGAAGAAGCTACACCAGATAACTAAGTCCTTCTAATCGAGCTTCCCTTCAGTTTTTGGTAGCATAACACTCCTAAATCTATGATATTACATATAGAGAAAAATGGGAAATGTCCAAACCAGTCGAGAGTTAGATTGTGATAAAAATTAGAACCATGTGCATATTAGTAACTCAGTTTACAAAATAATATTCTCCTTAGCTGGGTATCGAACCTGTTGATATTATTAAAAAATTGCTGGCCTTGATAAAATGCTAAAAGGTATTCCAACATTTTCCTGATTTTTCGCTCTCACTACCTTATTTAAGGAGAATGTATTTTATGTTTATCTCCGTATTGTACAGTAGCGATGTTCAAAATTTCATCGACATTTATTAGGCCGTTTTGGATTTACGATTTTCCAGCGCGATTTTTCTTTTTTTATAATTAATTATTTTTTTAAACTGTGTATTCATTTTTATATGCGAGTAAAAACAATCTAAAAAAACCCGACTTCCCCTGTGTAAATAAAATTTTCCGGGATAAATATATCTTGTATTGTTCTTGTACAGTACCTAGAGTACGAGAACCTACCTATATTTAAAACTTCGTCATAATTTGGTGTGAAAGTGATTAATAAACATTTCCCGTTTTCCCCGTGGCAAACTTCCTTTTTCCGGGATAAAAGTACCCTATGTTGATCTCTGTTGGATACATAATCTACATACAAATTTTCATCAAAATTGGTCCAGCCAAAAGGTGGCAAAACGCCCCAAACAAACAGACAACGTTTCACATTTATATATTAGTGGGAATGGGGATGTGACACCCTGCCGTGTGATATGATTATTTTCAGGATTCCGGACAAATGAAAAATCTCGGCAATTACCGAAGCTCTACCCCCAGCAGTTGAAAAAAAAAACGGTTTTATGGAACAATAACATTTTCGTTTGGTTTTGTAGAAAGATAGATTGGTTGATTTAGATGTGGCTGTGCTTATTAAAACTGATTAAAAAATTAACAAAGTTGAAATAGATTTTCAAGAAACTTCAGTTCTTGTTTCAGAAACACTCGCGAAGTTTTCTTAAAACAGAGATTATTCAGAGATAGAGAAAATGTTAATTAATCGTGTTTTAATTTTTGCCGAATCGTAGAAAATGGAAATGAAAGTAAGTATTTTTTATTAAAACGTTACATCGTGCTTATAGTCATAGATGTATGCCCTCGACATTTTGTATAATTCAAGCCAAATTTATGTTCAAGTGAAACTTAGTAGTTACTCGTACGTAGTAACTAAGAAGACATTAGTTCAAAAATTAAAACCCCACTTAAACCACTCTATACCTGAAGACGAATCGACTGACACCTCGCTTGTCAAAATCGGACCGATAGGGGCGACGCTATGGTGGAACATCCACATAACCACATACATATATACTTACATGAACTGTTAAACTTATTACCCTTCCCTTGCTTCGTCGTAGTCGGGTAAAAATACCGGCAGTCTAACAATCAACTGCTACGCTACGAATAAATTATTATCTTTTTTTTAAACCTATGATGTCCCACTGCTGGGTAAAGGTCTCCCCCATATCCTTCCATGCGTCTCTATCCAAGGCTAGGTCTTGCCAACCAATTCTGTAAGCATTTAGGTCATCACTCCACCTTTTTCGAGGCCGACCACGACGTCGCCTACCATCTGCAGGCTGCCATTGAGTGGTGACTTTTGCCCACCTTGCCGGATGCATACGGACTACATGTCCAGCCCAGTCCCACTTCAACCTAGCACTCTTACAACCAGCATCAGTGATGCCAGTTTTCGAGCGCAGTATTCCAATTGATCAATGTAGTTATCAAATTATTATCTACTACATAAAATGCGAGCAAGCGTGTGAGTTGGAGAGGTCAGCTGCTGCGGTACAGTCATTAATATTGTCCAATACAGATTGGTAATGCGAGTTATTGTCAAATGCGAGTAGATAACAAACAACAGACAATGTAAGTTACTCAAAAGCGTATCTTTAGGTATATTTTGTAGTTGTTTGGAGTCAACACCGCATCCAATGTTCATACTATCTAAGGTGTAACTTTAAAATATATTTTGTTTACTGGTGTTAAATAAAATGTTTCATTTCAATGTAACTACATGTCCAAGCAGAACTGATTATTCTGTACTCTCTGAAACTGTACAGACAGTTACTTTGTCGCTGTGCACGCTACAGTAATCGTTAATAATTGTTGTTTATTCATGTTATTGTCACACGTCTGGCAGCTACTGGACATATGTATTATTACGGGATCCACAGTCCATCCACGTAGTTGTGCAATACTTTTGAGGCGGACTCACGCGCAACTTTAAATAAGGAAGGATTCAGCGTCAATAAATTACTTACAGGCAGAAAGCTTAACCGTCACTTTCTGACGAGGTATTCAATATTCTTTGTCGGATTGTTGTTTTTTCTTAGTTTGACGTTACCAGTATACGCACGCGCGTGCGGCACATATTAGTCAAATATATTATCCATACCAATATATAAAAGTGAAACGTTGTCTGTTTGTTTGTTTGTAATGAGCTTTCACGCGATAACGGCTGGACGGATTTTGATGAAATTTAGATTGGAGATAGCTTATAAGCTATAAAACATAGGATACTTTTATCCCGGAAAATTGTAAGTTTCCACTTCTGTCAAAAAACAAAGAAAGTGGAGCTATACCTAATTTTGCATTGGTTTTTAAAATCCTAGAAGAAAATAGGATGCTTTTTTCGCGATAAACAATAGTCCGCGCGGACGAAGTCACGGGCGGTAAAACTAGTATATTATAAACCATAAATGCAATTGTTACTTATTCTATAAAGCATATGAAATATCTCACACTACTGGAGAAACCAACCATATGGCAATTAAGGCTTGATGTGTGACTAAAAATAATAATATGAATCTATATCTATACATATAATAAAGCAGTAAGTAAGAAAAAGTGATACTTAAAAAATAATGGTACTTAAAATGAGCTACTAAACAAGAACATATCATTTTTTAAATCGTGTCTCTCTATTTGTCTGTTCGCGCATCACGTAAAAACTACTATACCGATTGCGATGCAGTTTTCACTGTTGGATAGCTTAGAGTTCAACTTAAAAACTGGAGTACTTGGTATCTCAATCCGATGAGTAGAAGCCGAGCAATTACTAAAAATCTATGTGAAGGCTGAAGGAATTTTGAGAATTGGTATTTTTTGTTCTGGAATTGCACATAGGGTAATTATAACCCAGTGAAATGACAAAGCAGGCAAAGCCGCCACAGCTAGTAAGTAAATAAAGCGGACAGCTTCTGCCACTCTAGTGATAATGACTGTAGGTATCGTCCTTCCGCGACGCCTGCTACGGATGGCCGCGGTCGACTTCCCGCGCGATAATGAAGTGATAATAAGTGGAAGTGCACGCCCTTCCAACATGAACAGCTGACCAAATCATATGCCTAGGTTTAAGGCGTCTATATAAATCACAATGGTAAAACTAGGTTTCAGTCAGTTTCGTCAACAGCTGGGGGGCGTCACAACCACATGACTACTGTTAATTTATGCACTTAGCAGTCACTGTCACAGAATAAGTAATAGTTGTTACAATCTCACATGGATATGTAGTTTTCATCAACATTACAACCTCATTTCATAGTTTATCGCTGCGCGCTGTATTCACACATTATCCATACTTCTATTCTGAAATTCAAATATTACAGGTTTTTAATTTTTACTTGCATTCATACATTTGACTCATTACATTGATTCTTCTAGTCTTTCATAGTACTGTTTTTTAAAAAAAAATTTTAGAAAGGATATTTGCTGTTGGTCTATAACTGACCTCTATAGCGTCACGGTGGGGCGGGCGCAAAAGCGCTCCGCCGCAATAGGTAGTATTGTATTCTCTTTGTTTTGGTAGTGCAAGGACGTGCTGACACTACGTCATACCTTCATATCTTACTACCTAGTCCAAATTACTTATATTTTTGTAACCAAACCTATTGCGCAGGACGAGTCTGCAAGACCTCATTTTTCTGTACTAGGGATCTTAACCCTTCCCTGTCTTCTATATTACAATTTGCTATATATACTCGGGAAAACTTGAGCTCATATAACAGACTGGGAGAAAATTATAAAAATAATACTGGCAATAAAAAAAGCTTGCTGGCGTGCCACAAACTTCTAAGACAATCCACGTGATGGGGCCAGAGGTTAAGGATAAGTTACCAGCCACCATAAGACATTGTGAATGCATCCAGTACAATCACTTTCAAATTAAAATTAAAATATTGGCTTCTAAGGAAGGCTTTTTATTCTTATCAAGAGTTTATGGAGCTAACATTTGTAAGTACCTAAATAAAATTATAACATAGGTAATTAGGTATAGTTATAGTTATTCAATATTGTATTTTAATTTAATATGTAATTATACTACGTACGTGTTACACGTATTTTTTTATTAACTAAATAATATTCATTATTACAATAATAATAATAATAATGACTTGTAATTAATAGTTACCAATAAATATATGACTATGACTATTGTGATTAAAACGAAGTAAAAGTTGTGAGTACTGTAGTATTGGTCTATGATGTATTTGAATTGAAAAATTCAATATGTTATAAATACTGTAGTATTGGTAAGTTGTAAATACTGTAGTATTAGAACTGGTCTATAATTGAAATAAAACCACAGGAGTGACCATCATAGACTACAATTAGTTATTTTATATCCAGATCATCAAGAAACTACAAATTTTTACAAGAATTTTCACCGTTATCGACTTATCTCCTGTATTGTGTTGTTCGGAGTATTCCGTTGAGCCGGTAGACTAACCCACGGGGGACTTCCAGCCATACTGTTCTTATATCAGCCTCATTTACTGCCGCACTTATAATAGTCAATTAACGCTATTCAAACATGAAGTTATCTAAAATCCATACAACACAAGCAATTTAATGCTCGATTAGCGTTATTTAACAATTATAAGTGCGACAATTAGTCGATTAGAAAGTGCCATTATTACAAATCTTGACTCAGCTTAAATCATCTTTCGAAAATAAAGGCTCATCTCATCAATTTATAGTTAAACTAGCTGTGCCCGCGGGTTTGCCCGCGTGTTCAATTATTGGGGTTAATAAAACCTACGTGTTATTCGAGGATCAAAAGGACCTTTAAAGTATAAAATACAAAATTTCATTCAGCCGTCAGGTCTTTTTTATTGATTGTTCGGCTTCTACGTAACGGGTTGATACATAGTACCTCAGTTTATAAGTCGAAACTTAAGCCATCCAACAGTGAAAACGGCATCGAAATCGGTCCATTAGTTTTAGATGATAAGCAAAAAACATACAAACAGGCAGACATCTTTTATTTTTTATATTCTTGTCTAGTAGCTTATTTTAAGTTAAATAGGCATTAAAAAAATTTAAGTGTAGACTTTTTGTTACTTACTGCTTTATTTTATGTATAGTATAAAGCAGTAAGTAACTCTTTATTGCACACAAAATTAATTACGGAACACGAAATATACGTAAATTAGAATAAACGGCGGCCTTGTCATTATGCAGTATAAACCTATGATTTATTATCAACCCTTTTTAATTGTTAAAGTGCCTATAAAATAATAAGGGTTCATCATGTCAGCCTTTAGAAGTCCACTGCTGAACATAGGCCTCCCCTAAGGAGCGCCATGACGAGCGATCTTGTGCCACCCCCATCCACCGACTTCCTGCGATGGCTAGAATGTCGTCGGTCCATCGTGGTCTACCCACACTTCGCTTGTTTGTTCGTGATCGCCATTCAAGAACCTTTATTTCCCAGCAGTTGTCGGTTCTGCTTGCACATTGCCACTTCAACTTGCAAACTCTGAGAGCTATGTCGGTAACCTTCGTTCTTCTACGGATTTCCTCATTTCGGATTCTATCACATAGTGAAACACCGAGCATAACTCTCTCCATTGCACGCTGCGCAACTTTGAGCTTGTGTATGAGACCAATAGTTAGCGACCACGTCTCAGTGCCGTATGTCATCACTGGCAACACGCACTGATTATAAACTTTCGTCTTGAGGCTCTGCAATATGCGGATGTGGTTTACGGTGCTAAAGCCCTTCCGGAATCCAGCTTGTTCGGGAGGCTGCAAGTCGTCAAACCTACGAGCCAGACGGTTTGTAATTACTCTCGAAAACAGCTTATAGACGTGTCTGAGCAGCAAAATGGGGCTATAATTCTTCAAGAGGGTTTTATCACCTTTCTTAAAGAACAAAACCACTACGCTCCTGTGCCACGCCTCTGGCGTAGTACCCTCGAGGATGACGGATTTAAACAGCTTCTGAAGGACTTTAAGTACCGGTGTTCCACCCGCTTTCAGTAGCTCTGTCGTTATTCCGTCCTCCTCTGGTGCCTTGTTGCTCTTAAGCTGTTTAAGAGCCATTCTGATCTCGTATAGGCTGACGTCCGGGATATCTTCGGTATAATGTTGGGTCAAACGGGCTCTTGCATCGCTAGTCGTGCTAGGAGGATTACGAGATGAGGTGTATAATTGTCCATAGAACTTCTCGAGCTCACTAAAATCTCTGGCTTCGACGAAACGATGCTGCCACTGTCAACAGGCTTTGCCCAATAGATAAATCTCTTGCGTACACTTTGGAGCTGCTGTTCCGCTCTATTGCGTTCCTAATACAAGTAGTATTATAGGAACTCAAATCGTGTCGTATTGACTTGGAGATCTGTTTATTAAGCAAGCTGCAACTCGATACATCCACTAAAGACTGCAGCCTCATCGCGCCTCGTTCTGCCATAAGTTTGAGTGTATGCTGAGAGAGTTTCTGTGTTATTATTTATATTTTTATTTATTTGCGGCGGGTCTTAAAAAACTCCGACCCGACCGCGTGAACAATTTCAACCAGCCCGTTGTTTAGTTCGTCCGGTGTATCGCATTCTGAAAGGATTTGGAAGCGATTTTGGAGCTCCAATTGAAAGCTCTTGGGGTTTTAGATTTGGGCAGGGCTTGGGCGAAGAGTTAGATCTCATCAAACGAGACCTCTCGAGCTTTACGTTGATATTCAATGAGCCTCTTACCATGTGGTGATCACTGCCAGTCTTAACCCTGTTGATCACAGAGTCATCATTGAATATATGCTTTAGAAATGTCGTTTTCGGGGCATGTATGGCATTAGAAATGTCGTCATACATATCCTCCACTTCAACGTCCGGGCGTTTCGAGTGTGGGGCGTACACCTGTATGACCTTCAACGAATACCGTTCGATAATTCTGCGTATAAGGTATGCCACCCTGCTCGAAACGCTTATTCACATATAAATATGGTATATATATATATATATATATATATATATATATATATGTGAATAAGACATATTACCTGCTCGAAACGCTTTCGATCTTCACAATGGTCGTTGATGAGGGACTTGTGGACGAGAAACCCGATACCGTGTTGGGACTGCCGGTCGTCCTCCCGGTATAGGTAAGTTGCCGGAATTGATGGTCATCGTATCCTCTACCTCTCTTCGTACTTCTGATAACCCTATAATACCCCAGCGCAAGCAATAAGGGTTTTCAAGCAACAAAATAATAGATGCGTAATTAAACTAAGTACTAATTTACGGTAAGTACTAAATTATCAGAGAGCAAAAATTACGAGGAGTTTCCCCGCAAGAGCTTGAAAGTGTTTAAATGGAAGTATGGCAAAATTGAAAGTAGACAATGTAAAGAAAGATATTGGTAACTAAAAAGGGAACTTTGGTTTGCTTGATAATAAGTCTTGTCAAAATACGAGGAAATCATGCCAACCTACAACAAATTGTCCTCAAACTAAGCAAATAATCATCATCATCATCAACAGCCTGCATTAGTCCACTGCTGGACATAGGCCTCTCCTATTGAGCGCCACTGAGCATGATCTACGGCTCTTCTACTACTATTAAGCACATCTGTTTACGGAATTATAATTCGCTCATCGCTCTCATAATAAAGAATATTCTGTTGCTCCCGTCACAAAATACCAACTCCCTTGATGTCACGCACCTAATTTGTCGGAGATAGAGTACTTACTCTTCTGCTCCCGTTACAAAATAGTACCAACTCCCGAGGAGCCACTTACCTAACTTGTGGGTTATAGAGTACCTACTCTGTTGCTCTCGTCACAAAACACCAACTCCAGTGGAGTCTAGTACCTAACTTGTCGGTCGTTCTGTATATGTACCGTGTCCAAACCTTGTCGGTAGAACCTTTTAGGCTTTTACCAACGTACACCTTTATTAATCCTTTGCATGCCATCACAGGTTATTTATTCATAAAATTCGTAAAAACAAACATCCATGTCCGTCAAAGAATTCATTCAGGATGCTTTGTGTAGGAGACCTCAAAGCCCTAACAAATAATTTTACTTTAAAATTCTCCGGATCTGGGCTAACTTAGGACTCTTAATAAAGTAAATTTAAAAATATTACAAATTTAAAAAATAATAATTATGCAGTAGCCACGTCATGTCATGAGAACCAAACGTGTGTGCCAAATTTCAGGCCGATGCTTGAGTGGAAGTGAGAGAAATACTGATTCCAAAATTCCAGGACGTACATACAAGTGAACTTAAGTAAAATCTTTTAAAATAGCTCTAGCTTTCCACGAAAAAACTGATATTCATTTCATTTGAAGCATGGTATATCCTTGAAAAACGCCGCTACTACTACATCTACGTAGTTTTCATTTAATTTTGTAAAGTATTTTATCGAAAATCTAGACACGAAACAACAAAAAACAGCGATTGATGACTAGGGGTGTATGTACTATCTGATTTCGGATCTGGCGATCACAGACCACAGACACGCAGCAAATTTCGCTGCACCAAGTCGACTATAACCAATAAGCGAAATCTTACCTTATGCCTATTATATTATAACAGTTTCTGGCATAATCTGAGACCTGTTTATCAGAAATCTACGATATAAGGACGACTAAGCAGAAGTGTGACATTTTTGTGTCATCGTGTGAGTTATTAGGTACCTACGTCAGTACTCGTACTCCTATGATGGAAATGACCATGCTCGCATTGATAAATCTCCAATAAAATCGATACCTACTGAATTATTAATAAACATATTGTGGGTGAGGGACACCCACCTCAATAATTTATACAATCCAATCAACTAGACTAATAGTAAAGCATTTTTCACTCAGGCCCCCAGATGGAGATTTGTACAGGCCGTACCGTTCGGCATTTCCATAATATTGACATATTTTTACACTAAAGCCTGCGATGATCGTCACGGAGGAGGGTGAGGGGGGGGGGGGATCAGAAAGTTTTCGCTTACTTCTCCCACTTATGAAGGTGGTCTATCATTTCGTGATTTAATTTTACTTTTAAATAAATAAATAGCCCAGCACTCGACGAGTAAACATCTCCTGAGAAAGATTCGTGCACGGGTGAAACACTTGTCATATTGCTGTCAGACAGTGGTATATGGAAACAACTTGGATACTTGGAATTTGGTACTTGGATAGAGGAACCTATACGTTTTTTTATTGTATTATAGTTGGGTTTCATATATTGGATATGAAGTAAAATAGGCTGATAAGTGATAAGGCCTGTTGGCCATAACTTTTTATTTTACATTTGTTTAATTTTGATAAAGGGTTGGTTAAAGTGGGTTGTTTATATATTTTATTATTATTTTCCCATTTATCAACATTTAAGCAACATATTATTTTCTTCTCTCATTTTAATTATGGATTTCCGCAAATGTTTGAGTCTATCAACTATCCGAAATAAATAGCTAGCGCTCATATCTAGTAGATATACCCTCTGCAAATATAGTCCTGCCGCCGGCACTCATGCTGGCACTCCACCCACCTCCACCTCATTTATAAAAAACATGTATAGGACTGTCGAGGAGGTAAATAGTCGCAATCATCGCTATCACTACATATTATAACAGAAAGTCACCGAATCCGAACGTGTCTGTCTGCCCAGATGTCTGTTTTCTCAATAAAGTCGGAAATATAACAGACGTACGGGAGCAGCCTTTTGCGTACTCTGCAAATACCATAAGGCCATGTGAAAATAATAAAGGCGTATGACATGCAACCAAGAACTTAATTCAAACAAAAAAAAACGACAGTTACAAACTCCATATTGCCCACGTAGTGCTGGTAGGTTTTTCCACCACAGCTCGATCAATGAGATCATAAGACGAGCGCTTGCTTCCATCAAAGTACCTTCTGTGCTAGAACCAGTGGGGATCGTGCGTGATGATGGCAAGCGCCCGGGTGGCCTAACGCTGATCCCCTGGGATACCACTCCCAGTTATCCCATACGAGAGCCCTTCCCCGGAATGGCTCTCGTATGAGACGCGACTTGCGTTGATACGTTAGCCCCTCGTCTCAGAGGGTCAGTCTTGAAGGCCGGAGCCTCGGCGGACGCCGCAAATTAAGCCAAACGATGCGACTATATATCGCTCTCAAGCGCCTATATTTACACCGTTTGGCTTTGAAACTTTAGATCCATGGGCCATGGGGAACCAAACACAAAAGCACAAAAAAAAAACAACGACCATTTCCGACAACAATCGACGCCGACTGTCACACTGTTGACTGTCATCAGGACAAGAGGGCTAGCTCATTTCTCGCACAGAGAATAGCTGTTGCTATTCATCTCCGACAACAATCGACGCCGACTGTCACACTGTTGACTGTCATCAGGACAAGAGGGCTAGCTCATTCCTCGCACAGAGAATAGCTGTTGCTATTCATCTCCGACAACAATCGACGCCGACTGTCACACTGTTGACTGTCATCAGGACAAGAGGGCTAGCTCATTTCTCGCACAGAGAATAGCTGTTGCTATTCATCTCCGACAACAATCGACGCCGACTGTCACACTGTTGACTGTCATCAGGACAAGAGGGCTAGCTCATTTCTCGCACAGAGAATAGCTGTTGCTATTCAACTCAGAATGCTCATGCAAACCAACTATTTATAGATTATTAGTTTATGTGTAGGTTACTGTTTTCTTCTAGTTTAGTTTCTATTGAACAATATTTTTTTTCTGTTGAATAAATTCTGAAAATAAAACTAAAAACCAGAAACCAGCCTTTAGTTTTTGCATTTGGTAATTCGAATAAACCAATATTCATGGAACTGTTTTCAGAAAATCTCTCTGTAACCTCTTTGTTATAAAGTACCTACCTAGATTTCATTTCAAATACATTGCCAATATTTTTGTGAGTATGTTGTGCGAACAATATGTGAACATTTTGTATTCATTTTTTTAAAGTTGTACTCTCACACTTACAACCAATACTGAGAAGTTTGTTTTTATATAAGTACTAGCTGTACCCGCGGCTTTGCCCGTGTGGTTATTTTATTTATTAAAAGTAGCCCTTACGTGTTATTCCAGGACCAAAAGTACCTATAAAGTACAATATACTACATTTCTTCAAAGTTTATTCACCTTTCAAATAGATTTTTATCGATAGCTCGGCATCTAATCATTGGATTAAGACACCAAGTACCTACCCCAATTTTTAAGTCAAACCCTAAGCTATCCAACAGTGAAAACCGCATCGCAATCGGGCCAGTAGTTTCTAATTGATGCGCGAAAAAACATTCAGACAAACAAACAAACAGACAGACACGTATTTTTTATATGTTCTTGTTTAAGTAGCTTATTCTAAGTATGAAAGATCTTCTTTTTTTAAATTATCTTCTTTGTGCAGACTTTTTCTTTCTAATTGCTTTACTATCTGTGCCCGCGGCTTCGCACGAGTGGTAATTTCTCTTAGTTAAAAGTATTCTATGCGTTATTCCAAGACCTAAAATACCTATTTACCTAGATTTGATCAAAATTCCTTCATCTGTCAAAAATCTTATTATAGATTGCTTGGATTCTACTCATCGGATTGAGATACCAAGTAAGTAGGTACCCCAGTTTTTAAGTCAAACCCTAAGCTATCCAACAGTGAAAACCGCATTGCGATCGGTCCATGATTTTTTAAGTGATGCGCGAACAAACATACATACAAACAAACAAACAGACTTGTTCAGTATATTTTAAGTACAGTAAGTTTTTTTTATTGTGTTCTTTGTACAGACTTTTTCGTACTTTCTGCTTTATTATAAGTAGATAGATTATAAGTATAGATCATTACATTTTTCACAAAGCGTAAACCTTTTTTATTTGTATATTATAATTAACTTCTAATTTTGCATAACTCAATCTATGATTACAATAGCCGATAATATTAAAGAGAGGGTTGGAGTGGTGAGAAAGGTATCTGCTACTTGCGATGTGATAATGCCTCACCGCTGCTAGAGCTCGCTCTGCTCGTACAGCTTGGAGGCTCGGGAGTAGGCGACAGGCAAAGATCTTCCGTGTAACAGTTTACAAAGATGTTTGTTGACAGGCATGATGCCCGCGCCGCACGCGCGATTCGCAGTGCACGCACGGCCCTCAAGCCCACCGCGCCAAGGGCCATGGCCGACATAAGGCGACACAAGACGCTAGCGGACAATGCCAATGTCAAGAAACTAACTATTTTTGGCACAAATCGAACTCATCACGTCTGCGTCTGTACTCTGTCGTTTGCTCGAGAATGTTGTTTTGTGTGTTTGTTATTTATAACTCTAGTTAAAAAATAAATAAACTAATCGAATGTTCTGGAAATCAATGCGCATCGTGACTAGAGAAATAACCCGTAATATTACGTTACATTGTAAACCTGCACTGGGATTACGTAAGTGCTGATGCTATAGATTGCTATGAAATTTTCATTAGATATTTTATTAATCGATAAGTGACAACTTTAAATTGCTAACCATCGATTGAAAAGGCGTGAAAGTGGGGCATGATAAGTTGCGTAATTTTACTAAACTAGGTAATGAGTAATCCCAGAACCTAACCAATATTGATTGCTTGCTTGTCATATGAGGTAGTGCTGACCTCTGGTGTCAGAGTTTGTCAGGCCGCCCAAGTGCCTCTGACATGATTAATCAATAACAGCCAGGACAGAGAGCTTAAAGTGCCCTCCAAAGCATGGAGCGATGGGAAACCGCACATAACTTAGAAAAGTTATTAGTGCTGAGCCTAGAACTGAACCCGGTATCGTTGGATTCTAATCGCACTAGTTAACTACTAGGCTACAATAGATCTATTGCAATTGTAGGTTAAAAGTAATGTAATACGGGCATAGAGCTCGATCATAAAAACACAGGTAGATATCATAAAAACTAACCCTGTCTTATCAGGAGCCTAATTTGCTAATTTCAAGACGCCAATTCCACGCCACCTGCGTGGAATTTGTTCGTGATTCCACGCAGGCAGCGTGGAATCGGCGTGGAATTCGCGTGGAATTGGCGTGAGTGGTCATACAGAATCCAGGCCCAGCACGGCTCTGAGCTTACTTATAGCTAAATAAATATAATGTATGAGTATCTAAACCTACCTAATCATTTTAGGGACAAAAGAATGAAGGTAGTAACTACTAAAATCTTTACTATTCTTTATAGTAAATTAAAATAAATATTAAATTTAATATATTTAGGACAATTCACTTGCCCCAAACTAGGATACCTTGTATGTGTACTAAACAACGGATACACATACATACTCGTAGATACTATCCATGACTTAATTTCTGCTCATCACGTTAATGTTTGCACCTTGCGGGATTCGAACCCCGGACCGTTTGACTTTGCACTCGGGCGGGTCACTAACCACTTGACCAACCGGTCCTCACCTCAGGTAATAACCTGAACTACGGTAAATCCTAACATTTACGTACTCTTAATGGTAAAAGTCCGAACAGTTCTGTGATCAATGTTCATTTCGAGCTTTTACAACCTTTCAGGTGGTAAATCTTAAGATTTACCCCAGACACACGGTAACAAGACTAACCTAATCTCACCTTCGGTAAAACCTAAGATTAATCAATGAACGGTCTTTAACAGTGACATATAATATGTTTATTTTTATTGTTATTCCTATAGGTAATGTTAAATATGTGAATACTTACGCATGCCTCTCGTTGCGGCGCTGTTCGTCGGCGTCGTCGAGCGGCTCGGCGAGCGACTCGGCGCGCGCGCCGTCGAACTGCACGTGCCGGTCCTCGCTGGCCGGTGGCACCGACACCTGCCGACACACTCCTCGTTAATAGCGATAGGTGCAAGCAACTTGATTGCAATAAATTCACAATTTTCCTATTTTTTTATGAAAAACTGAGCCTAAACTCTTATTTACGAAATTTTGAAAATTCCTGTGTCACGTTAAGTTTATTTTCGGGAGCTTCAAAATTTCCTAATGTCAACAGTGTCTTCAAAGAAGAAGTATTTTGTTAAAAACTTGACCACATCGAGTTTTTTTTAATACTTATGTCATTATGTTATCTCATTATAAACACACTCTCCAAATATAAAGTCTCTACATTCAGCGGTTAAGAATATACGTTGTTCTGGCATTGGACCATTTTTAGTAAAGGTGTTTTTTTCGTTCTAGTCCGGTCAATTTAGACATTCGAAGTTACATAAAGTCCCAACAAGCTGAATTTCTGTGAAGTTGTTCAAAACATAATTACAAACAATGTCTAGAAGTTCCCCATCATTCCCCTGTAAGGAAAACATTTAATTCAAGGTCAAAGGTAAAAAAAATGAGTTTTTCGCGATTTTCAGCAAAACGGTAAGTTTTATCATAAAAGTACCTCAGACAAAAATTGTAGATCATAAAATTATCTATAAAAAATGTATTAATAATTTTTTTCTTACGAGCCACCGTTTCTGAGATATAACGATTCTAAAAGTTATAAAAGTTGTTATCGTCATAATATGCACACGTTTCCACGCCACCTATGAGGTAGTGTACTTAGCGCGTTTTTGTAACTTTTAGAATCGTTATATCTCAGAAACGGTGGCTCGTAAGAAAAAAAGTATTGATACTTTTTTTATAGATAATTTTATGATCTACAATTTTTGTCTGAGGTACTTTTATGATAAAACTTACCGTTTTGCTGAAAATCGCGAAAAACTCATTTTTTTGAATTAAATTTTTTCCTTACAGGGGAATGATGGGGAACTTCTAGACATTGTTTGTAATTATGTTTTGAACAACTTCACAAAAATTCAGCTTGTTGGGACTTTATGTAACTTCACTCTCATTTTTTGGTCTAAATTGACTGGACTATTCCTAGAACTTTTTACCTATGAGACTTACAGAACAACTGTTTAGAAAAAACTAATTTTGGCCCCTTCAATTCAAGATGGCAGCTAACCACTGCTCGGGGTCGAAAATATGATATTTTCGTAAAGACCTCATAACTAGGCAATACAAATCAAAACATCGACTACTCCACCATTTATAGGGCAAAGCTTAATATTTTCCCCCAATGATTGGTCTATAACACATAAAACAAGTATTAGCATAGATAAATAATAAGTACTCGTACTATTGTCACGAATGTAAGGCTGCCTCTCCAAGAGCTAAGAAGTTTTAGGCCCGTATTAATAAATAGCTCTTGGTTCAGCTCTCAAGTGCGATATCAACTGATACGCTCTCAAGTTGTGATCAGCATCTTAAGATCGTCGCTGATCAATAAAGACACTTCAAGAGCATCTCAGATCATGTCGCTTTCAAGAGCCGCATCTCAAGATGCTACGTCACGAACCAGAACTTGAGAGCAAGATTGAATAAACTACGAATTAACGATTTATTTTCTTTAGTGAAAGTTCGGTTTTTTCTCAAATAAGATATAACGTAAGGTTAAAAATTATTACTTCGATGTAGTTGAATTAAATTAAATGCAATTATATTAAACGTAATGTTTATTTTATACATCATTATCATAACCTTACTTTTTTTTTGTAGAAAGGTTGTAAGCTATAATATATGTCTATATTTTCAAAGTTACACTCTATTAAATAACTTAACGCAATTAGTCAACAAATAACTATAATTTATGAAAATAAAAATTCATTGATATTGATTGCGCTGTATTTCCAGCGCGTATCCTTTGGTTACGATTTCGGATCTTTTTAGACTTCAGCCAGTCCTCGCCAGGTTCTGATATCTACCAAATCATCGGATCTTTTCGCAATCATGCCAAATAAATTTGTTTATTTCCAGAGGAATATAAAAATATTCTTATAATGATGGTTAATATAATTATAATTATCAACTTCTGACATAATATTTTCGAAATCCTTGATTCTAGCAACTGGCAATCACGCTCTCAAGTCACGGATCGACTGCACTCAACATTCTGCATCTCAAAGCACATCGCAAGTGCGCTCTTGAGAGTCGAGATTGATTTATTATTAAACACTAACTCAGCTGATTACGGCATCTCAATCAACAGCTTAGGATATGTTTATTAATTAGATTAGCATCTTGAGATCGCTCTCAATAGCGCTCTCAGAATTGAGGTCGGTTTATTAATACGGCCCTTATATTATTGGTGTTTTTTTTCCTTGTACCCGCTGGCGTTACTTATCTACCTCGCACAGCTCTAGTGGACAACTACCCTTAGGCACAGAATAAAAAACCGACCAAGTGCGAGTCGGACTCGCGCACTGTTGTTCCATACAAACTTGAAAGTTCGTCTATCACGGGAATCGAGTAACGAATAAAAAAATATAAAAATAATGAATGAAATTTAATATTTAATTACATCAAAATAATAAATGATTTTGATGTAATTACAATTTTTCCTTTTACTTGTGCTATAAGACATTGCTGTTTTCCATACCATACCATAGAGGTTTTTATTCCCTTGCGATTGTCGAAAGTGTCGCAGTATGCGACATAAACGGTCGTCTCTTTTGATTGCGTTTACTTTTGAGTTTGTATTTTTACAGCTCCAAGGGATTGCAGACCTGACTTGATACCTCCACGCGTTCCTGAGAAAAAGGGTCTTGACAGACAGACAGACAGACAGACATACAGACAGACAGACAGACAGACAGACAGACAGACAGACAGACGTACGGACGGACGGACAACAAAGTGATCCAATAAGGGTTCCTTTTCTGTTGAGGAACGGAATCCTAAAAATAGTATCTACTACCTTACTCGTAGGTGTCTTAGGGAAGGAGCTGGTACCGCCGAAGCCAATAGGTACACATCGTAATGGTAAAGGTCGTATTCAATTTAAATTTTTCCCAATCAAACGGTTTGTATCCGCGGTCAGCCCTCTTGACCTCTAGAGGCGACGCACATTGGAACCCCGCCACACAAGGCAGTGCTCAAAACTCTAAATGTGAATTGAGGTAAAAATAAAGAGATTATTTAATCAAATTAAGTATTGTTCATTGACTTCAATGTCATATTAAGTTATACAATAACAAATCTGTTCTTTTTATTAAGTAAGAGTACCTTTGTTTATTACTCGAAAAGACGTTTTTTAAATGGTACATAACATTATGAAATAATAGCTGTGAAAGAAAATTACCCCGCGGCTTCGCACGCGTGGTGATTTTCCTTCAGCCGTAATAAAATATTTTTATCGATTGCTCGGCTTCTACTCATCGGATTGAGATACCAAGTACCCTAGTTTTTAAGTCAAACCCTAAGCTATCCAACAGTGATTACCGCATCGCAATCGATCCTGTAGTTTTAACGTGATGAACAAACATACAGAAAAACAAACAGACAGACACGATTTTAAAATATGTTCTTGTTCAGTAGCTTATTTTAAGTACCATTGACCTTTTTTTTTTATTAACTTCTTTGTACAGACTTTTTAGTACTTATTACTTTATTATAAGTAAAGAAGATAGATAGATAGAGATGAGAATTATAAACATGTAATACATTATTTTACGTATCATCAATTGTTTTCGCAGCGCACACAACATTTTTACCTTCTTTTGGCAGATTTTTGATACCTTGGGTTACATTACTGTAATTTTGGCAGGGACATCAATTTAAAAAAAAGAAACTTTATACCTGTATTACCTTTATATTACTCGCTGATAATATAGCTTTCCATCAGTGACATAATTTTTAAAATCAGTTATGTATTTTTTTAGTTTATCTAATAAACACAAATAAATTAAAAAAAAAAAACAAAAGTGTTGCTTTTTATTATATTAGTATAGATTTAATAACTAGTTTAAAAGCTAAAAAAAACACACCTGCCCTGCCAAAAAAGAACTTATGCCAATAAATTATATACTGTTGGAATGTGCTTATCTAACTAGTTTAAAAGCTAAAAAACACGCCTGCCCTGCCAAAAAAGAACTTAAGCCAATAAATTATATACTGTTGGAATGTGTGTGTTCAATTTGATACGCATTATTTGTAAAAAAAAAGCTTTTTAGTAATGGAGTCATACTACCGCCATATTAAATTTTATCGAAAAAATATAGTTATGTTACTGGGGAATGTAAGGATTCTAACGATACCCCATACGTCTAAATCAGTAAAAAGTTATGGTGGAATAAAGAAACTCACATGCATACATACATACAAGCAAACAAACATACATGAATCCTGATAACATTACACCCCTTTTTTTCGAAGTTCGTGTAAAAAAATTGAAATATCTTCATTTTAAAAATCTAGTTTTATCTACTGTCTTGTATTGGCGATATTCCAGTGTGCGACCGACGACGTACAGAACTGAAATTATTTATTGTGTAAAGTTTATTAATTTATGATAAGTAGATTATATTGTAGGTAGGTTTATTATTATTATGCTAAAGTTAAGTAAGTAATTCGTCGTTTTTAAACATACAAATTTACCCGATTTTTATACGAGTCAGCTGCGTGCCGCTTCCGTGACAATTATCTGTGTTAAAAACAATAAAAGATGTTTTATTTATATATCGCCCGCTCTTGATTTGGCAGGGCCAATCCGATACAAACATTGACTGCTAACTCAATGGATCATAGACAACTGCACATTACTCCGTACTCCAATGGATATAAATTAAGGAAGTTCGATACCGGTGATCCTCAAAACAAATGATTAGTATTTATTCAAAATCCACAAGTAGGATCATTTCTTTTTCTATTGGATTGAATGTTTAAAAACGTACACATGTCAATGAGGGGAGCTGAATACCGATCTCAGTGGTGTGCACTAGGAGAGGCCTACGTCCAGCAGTGGACAGATATAGGCTGATGATGATGATGAACATATCAAATAAGAACACGTTATGATTTTCAGTAATGAATTGAACTAGCTGTAGGTAAGTAACTGTTTTCTGTTGATTATTTCTAAACAGTAATTAATTTTAATAATCGTACCTCATTGTATCTCTCTACAGAAATTGGTTTAGATTGGACCCGACTTGTTTTTATAAATAAAATCGTTTTTTTGTATGAATTTACTTGACCTTGCATAATTAAGCACTGAGCGCAGTCCCTTGTGGTAGCTCACGCGACGGCGGCACGTCCACGCGCCACCATAGTGTTAATTATTGCTATGTATAGAGTACAGAATGAAAAAAATAGCGGCATTTCAATCATCACCAGCCCAAAGAAGTCCACTGGGCTTCCCCGTAATAGACAGGCAGCATTAACATAATCAGCACGCTTGGCAGGCGCCTTGGTGGTCGCAGTAGTGATGATACACACACACAGGAAAAATGCTGCCATTACCTTGATTCCCTGCTGCTCAGCACCCGCGCTATGAGAGGGGAGTTCAATACCTAAACCTATTAGAAGTAAGCAGAACAACCGACCTAATTTTCCGTCCAATCCTATGCTATGCTACTTCCATTCCAACCACTATATAATTTTATTAGTTCCAGCGAAGTAGCTAATACGGTATACAGAACAGACACTATTACACAACTAAAATGTTTTATTAAGTCAAAACAGAACAGAGTGAAATATAGAGGTAGGTATATGCATGTACCTTTTATTTAAATAGTAATGACCCTTCTTTCTAACATTTCAACATTTCTGCGATTCCATTCCATTCAAGACCTTCCTTATCCGCCCGCCCGCCTTGTTGGCTTCCGCCCAAATTAATTGAAAAAATATAATAGGTAGGTACATCCGTGAAAGAGGAATCTGTCGCACGTCGGTCGCGTAGACTCGTCGGATTACTTTGCGGTGAAATTGTCAAAGCTAATTTTTATCTAGTTTGACTGTTCAAGGGAAGTGCTGCGAGAATTCAGACGGACACTGACGCAACAAACTCTAAAATTATTTTTAAAACCACAGATAATTTGTCAACTCTACACCACTGTCTCAATATGTTTTGTAGTTGAAATTAAAGAAAAATGCACATAATTTTCGACCCCTGTGATCACGTAAGAAATGTAATTAACTTTGTACGTCGGGGATGGATAAGACTGTTGTGAACTTGTGACTAATTTATATCTTAAGACCTATAGAATGTATCCTACCCAGTTCACACAACAAAAAATATATTCAGTTCTATTCTAATTTTAGATTGTAGTTAGACTTCTTGCCATTGAGTTCATATTACATATTGTGGCTAATAGAGAAAAAAACAGCTTCGTCAGCGACACGGTTCAACAAAGTTCAAGGGGCACTGGCTATATATATACGAGTACGTACTTGATTTTGCCAATAACAAATTGATATGGAAAAAATCTCTGGAATATTGTTTTCAGGAATCATATTAGAGTTGTATTTAATAATCATGTTAACTTGTAGCTGAAGGTACCATTGTTTACAAATGAATTATGTGACCTAAAGTTTTCAGCTCATACATCACAATCTATCTATACCTATAATAAAGCAATAAGTTGGAAAAATCTGTACAAAGAAGATGATTAAAAAATGGTGTAGGGTACTTAAAAAAAGCTACTGAACAAGAATATAACATTTTAAAAATCGTGTCTTTCTGTCTGTATGTTTGTTTATTCGCGCATCACGTAAAGACTACTAGATTTCGATGCGGTTTTCACTGTTGGATAGCATAGGGATTGACTTGAAAACTAGGATCAATACGCTGAGAAGAATCCGAGCAATCGATAAATACTTTTTTTACGGCTAAAGCAATTTTGATCAAATGTTATCAAAATTCCTTCTTATTTTAGGTCTTGGAATAGTACATATAGTACTATTAACCTAGAAAAATGACCACGCGTGCAAAGCCGCGAGTACAGATAGTAATATTATATTATAAATCAGAGAAGTGAAACCACTGTCATAAACAGGCCTAAAGTTTTAATACAGTTTGAATACTCTCTTATCGAGCGAAAAACTTCGTATGCGCGATGCAGAACATATTACATTAGAAACACATTACACATTACACACACACATTGTACATTAGAAATGAATGTCCATAAAAAACGTCATAAAATGCATAATAAAAATATATATTTTATCTTTAGAAGTGTGTGATCATTAGAAGTCAGCTTTTTTGGTCACAAAAAAAACCCAGGATTAGCTCCAGATAAAGGAAGTCTTCAACAGCATATTCACAAAATCAATTCAATTCAATTCGTTCTTATGAATATTTAATGTGATTATTCACAAAGTTATCTGGGTCTTATTTTTCAAAAGCAATTCGCATTATATAAAATGATGCTAACTACAGCTCTCAGACAAATGTTCTTATTTTAAAGTTAAACAAGAAATAAACACGAAATAAAAATCAATTGGATACATGATTAGTGAAGTGCGGCATCCATACTAAATTTAATCTATAGATATAACATACAAGGAAGTACCAAAAAAGTATGAACATTGAAGATAATATTATATTGAAGAAAAGGAGATACAATTTAAAAAACAACTTTGTGTGTCTGTCTGTTCTGTTATATTTAAAAGATTTTATTTAACATGCACTATTTGTATGTATGTACGTTTGTCTAGATCAAATCTTGCAAGCTGAATAAGAACCACTTCCTCTTATCCTACTGAGTTGAATTTTTATTAGTTGGTTCAGTTCCGATGACAATGCCTTTTTATGGTAGGCATGACCTGAATCGACATCCAGGATTAGCTCCAGATAAAGGAAGTCTTCAACAGCATAGACACGAAAATTGTGTACGCATTTTATTATGATAACCGGTTTTAAGTTTTACAATGACATGGTTGCTGCATTCGAATGGCTACTGATTAGGGAACTCCTCAACGGTTAACAGCACAAACACGAAATGTTGCATACGCATTTAATTGTGATAGGCCCATTCCAAGTTTCACCATAACGTGGCTACTGCATAAAAGCTTATGTTTCAATGTTTTTAGTTATTTTATTTAAATACTGTTTTGTGAGTTTAAATAAAATAACTTAAACTCGTAAATGTTGGTACTGATCCGATTACAATTCTTTTTCTCTTTTGAATACATAGTCCAAGGTCTTTGATTATTATATATATATTATCTCTTTAATTATGGCACAAGGTGCATCTGCGTACATTACCTAAGTACAAGCCAACACATTGTTTATATTAGTGCACATTTTTAAGACGAAGGATTGTGAATGAGGGTTTTCAGTTGGGAATTTTTACTACTGGGAATTATGAAGCCTACCCACTGATGGGTCACTCTGAGAGTTTGGGCAGGATGGGTCAGCACGCTGGCTTAGTGCGGGATGGTGGATGTCACAGTCATGTCCTTCACTATTCCAATTGTCCAAGTATTGAATATTCTAGAGGAAGCATGCTATGAGAAAGCTATGCTTGAGTGAAAGCTTTCTCATACGTAGTGAGTGCACACGTTGTCATTGTCACCTCAGATGACGGACAGTACAAAAGCCGTGTTTTATTAATACGACAAAAGCAACGAGAATAAAAGGTTGCAAGTCGCCTTTGTTGAGAAAGCGGATGATTTTTCTATGGCGCACCTTCGAGCCAACCCACGAAACAAACAACCAATCAAATTGGTTAGATGCTCGAAGTG
The DNA here is from genome assembly GCA_946251855.1 of Alsophila aescularia. NCBI lineage: Eukaryota > Metazoa > Arthropoda > Insecta > Lepidoptera > Geometridae > Alsophila > Alsophila aescularia. Next base: position 102,962,713 of record OX276373.1, read on the forward strand.
GGGCATTTTATCTCGAGCGGACTTAAAAAAAAACATCATCACAGAAATAGAGCATGCAAAAAGGTACAAACTGAGTAAAAATTCAATTTTAAGTTTTTGGCGTTGGAAATCTAGACGAAGCAAGAAGTAACGTTTTTTCTCAAGACCTAAATAAGTAGTTACAATATTATTATTTTATATTTTTTTTAAAGTACTTTTGAAAGAATTTCGGGAGAAGTGCGGAAACCAAATCAAAATACCTCGTCAGGAAACATCCGTACGTGAAGATAAGAGGTGGCAAGGGCGGAGGCGGTGTTGCGGTCGTTTGTAGCACCAGAGCAGCACTGAGGCTTGACTGAGACGCTTCTGCTATCCTCGCAGCGGGCCTGTGAGGTAGGCCAGGAACAGCAGTACTACATATCGATTGTTTACATATTTAAGCACCGGTAGCGCCAGTACCGAGGGCCACGAGCGATGTCGCCGCCTAGCGCCCCGCGCGCTGCCCGTCGCGGCCTTCGCCAATGCCAAGTACGAACAACCATTTAAGGTTGCAAATTCATTTTTAATACGTCTACCCCTAACCCTCAACTTGACTAGAATTCAATAAACTGGCTGGCAAAAATGTATACGTTTAAGGAAAAACCCGTAACAAATCTATTATCCGGTTATCCGCTAAGTTACTGGTACTACATACTAGGTCCACTTCCTGTATACATAATAATGACAAGTTGATTTTTGCTAGTACAATTAGGTTATTTTTTTTAAATAAATCTACTGAACCAATTATGATGTAATTTATTTGAGACTATACTGCAAGTATAGAAATCTCACTAATAAAATATATGTAAAAATGACAATGAGACAAAGATGTGAGATAATTTACACACAGGATAAATTATAGTTTAAACAAACTAAAAAACACGCTTTAATACCATTAATCCGAACTAAAAAGTAAAAAATAAATTTCAATATAAGAATAAAGTGATTTGTACGACATTCTTATATTAACTCTGTAATTCGAAATAGTAATAGTAACATATCTTGGTAAAAAAATAACAACTAATATCGAGCATCCCACGCTTTTTTACAATGACATTAATTTTATCGGTTATCACTTTATTCTTTTATGAAAATCTATTTTTTACATTTTAGTTTGGTGTAATGGTATTAAAGCGTGTTTTTAAGGTTTTTTTTTTAAACTATAATTTAGTGTTCAACTTTTTAGTTTCTTAAACCTTTTGTTTCTTTTTTCTTTTTTTTAGATTTGAATTTAGAAAGATAATAAGATAGTTTGGAAACATAAAAGTTATTTTATTCTTACCTCCCAGCGGTTCAGCGCAGCGCAGTGGCAAGTTTTAAACCGCCCGAATGGTTCGGTTTAATTTATAAGGCGTCGTGTAGTTTCGTATTAAAATTGCTATAAAATCGATCGTTGCTCTTATCGACAAAAAACTTCGGTTATTAGCGTGCCAACAGTTTAAACTAAAGGTACACATACCTACTTAAATTTTTATGTTGATAGATTAGCTAAGGTCATTAAATATGTTAAAAAAAACGGCATATTTAAACAAAATTGAAATGAGCGTTAATGGAAAGCATGCTGTTCATTTTCATAACGTGCGATCTATCTACGCTTATAATAAAGCAGACTATTTAACCCATAGTCTGTAGTCTGTGAAGATAATTATAAAAGGTACTAGCTACAGAGGACTTACTCAACAAGAATATAAAAAATTAAAACGTATTTAAACATTATTAATCCGACTTCTAATGGTATAAAGCTGAAAAGCAAGAAATTATTCATTTTTTTTGGGGTCTGCGCTACACACAAACCACTAAAGTAAGCACGTAACTTAATAATAATAAACACTTTATTGCACCAGAATTAAGGGAAAAAAATAAATACAAGAAATCATTTTAAAAACAGGCACATTGGGCGGTCTTATCGCTAAAAGCGATCTCTTCCAGACAACCTTTGGATGGACAGAAATTACAAATTAAAAAAGGACGGTGGTGCAAAACAATACAATAAATGATGCAAAAATATAAATATATGACTATACCTACATATTCAATAAACTATATAAACCATACCTACTTATATAAGATAAATACAACTACGAGTACAATACATATTTTATTGAACAACGCATACATATAATTAAATATAATATAGTGTTATAATTTATATATCAGTTTAAGTATGGAGAAAAAAAGTTAAATCAATGAGCTTCAATGGACAGTATAAGTTTTTAACTTGAGCTTTAAAGCAATTCAGCGATTGAGCGCGTCTAACAGTGACCGGAAGGGCATTCCAGAGACGCACAGCCTGGACAGTAAAAGATGAGCCGTAGAAAGTGGTACTATGTACAGGAGTATGCAGGCGCAGGTTTTCTGATGACCTAAGAGACAAAAGATGGGTGTGACTTAGAAATTGAAAACGTGCCTTTAAGTAGTGAGGAGTGGAAGGATGAAACAGTATGTTGTAAAGAAGATAAAGGATATGAGTATCCCGGCGGAGACGTATAGGAAGCCACTTGAGCTTTAAACGAAATTCAGAGACATGGTATATTTCCGGAGTCCAAAAATAAACCTTATACAATAGTTTTGTAGACGCTCAAGCTTATTAAGCTGGTCCTCGGTGAGATCTAAATAGGAAGCATCAGCGTAATCAAGAATAGGGAGAAGAAGTGCTTGAGCAACTTTGGTAGCAGTAGGTAAAAATTTACGTAGCCTATTGAGTGAAGCCCCAGACGCAAACACCTTACGCCTCACCGATTGTAGCTGAGGACCACATGACAAACAGCTGTCAATGATGACTCCAAGGTTCTTGACTTGAGTGCTATAAGGGATAGTGACACCGTCAAAAACTATTTTAGGGATGGTATAATTATCAATCCGCGAAATCAATCTGGAGCTTCCAACAATCATCACCTGTGTTTTTAAATGATTTACAGTAAGTCGATAAGATTTACTCCAGTTCATGCGTCTTAAATCATCATTAGTGGTGGAAATAGCCTCGGTTAAGCAATTAAGTGGGGCCTGTGAATATATTTGGAGATCGTCTGCATAGAGATGGTAGGAAGAAGAAAGAAAGTAAGATGCAGAATTAATAAAAACAGCAAAAAGGAGAGGAGAAAGAACGCCACCCTGTGGGACACCGGCACTCATATCACACCAGGAAGAAAAAGTATGTTCGATACGGACACGCTGCCGACGCCCAAACCGATAACTGCGAAACCAGTCAATCACTGTTGGATATATGTTAATAGTGCGGAGTAAAGCTAGGAGGATGTCGAAGTCAACAGTGTTGAAGGCATTGCTGAAATCAAACAAGGTCAGGATCGTTAACTGTCTGGTATCCATGCCCAGCCTTATGTCATCAGTAATTTTAACGAGAGCGGAGACTGTACTATGGCCTGGACGGAAACCAGACTGCATGGGGTTAAGGAGGCTATTTTGGTTTAGGAAGATACTAAGTTGGTTATGGACAAGGCGTTCAAGGACTTTAGAAAGGAAAGGAAGAATAGAAATAGGTCGATATTCAGAAAAGGATTTGGGATTGGACTTAGCTGGCATTGACGTCATTTTTTTGTAATCTTTTTAATTATAATTAAATTAGTTTTTATTTCTTATTTATTAGTTCCTTTAAAGTAGGCGCCAAAACATGAAGTACTTATTCCGATCGCTAAAAAATAATAATTATAGTTTAAAAAACTAAAAAACACTATAATACCATTATAACGAGCAAAAATTTTTAACCGAGATATTATTGTTATTACTATTTCTATTTCGAATTACAGAGTTAGTGTAAGAATGTCGTACAAAGTTTTTTTTACAATGACATTAACTTTTTTTTAATCCCTTTAATTCCTAAATTGAAATTTATTTTTTACCGTTTCGTTCGGTTTAATGGTATTAAAGTGTAATTTTTGGTTCTTTTTTTAATTTGGAAATGGTTTTTTGTTTGATCCTAATCAGGAAAGAGGGACAATTTTTTTATAAAAACTGTAAAAAAAATATAAACGATAAACTGATATAATAAAGCGATAAACTGTAGTCCGCGCGGACGAATTCGCGGGCGAAAGCTAGGATTATATGAATATTACGCATTTTCAAGAATATTATATACACATCAACTTGAGATCCTTCCTTAATTATGAAGTCGGTTAAAAAATTTGTGTTGTCTGTATGTTCTCGCATCTCGTAAAAACTACAGGATTTATTGTGATTGACATAAAATCTGGTGTACTTTGTATCTCAATTTAGTCAATTGTCTAGCTACAGGCTAGAGCAAATAAATCAATATATGAGTAACAATTTCCGTTACTCATTATATTGATTTATTTTGCTACTCTACCGTGTCGGCATAGTCTATGCAGTGAGTAACTTGAAACATTTATATTCATCCAAAATAGAGATCGCTCTTAGCCGAACAGATAACATGAGAGTACAGGCTTTTATTCTATTGAAACGTGGATCATTATTAAACATATGTTTAGCAATTCTAATGTGCTTCTAAGAAACATGAAAACTTAGGCATTCAACGTCTTAAATACGAGTATGTTTGTTTTCTTTTTCGCTAGATGTGTGTAAATATTGTTACCATACCTATTGTAATGTTACAACTGCCGTCATATCAGGTACATGTAGGTACCTACACCTGTGAGGAAAAGAGAAATCCGTGAAAAAGTGGTACCTACCTGTGGAGCGGGAGAGCCGGGAGTGGCGGCGGCAGCGGCTGCGATCCTCTGTGCATCGGACATCGGGCCCTCTGCAACAAATACATCACGTCTTAGTATCAAGTCATATGACACACATCAGCCCGAAGAAGTCCACTACCGGGCCTTCCCATAAAAGAGGGGGGGGGGGGGGGGGGGGTTTAATCATCACGCTTGGGCTGCTTGGTGATCGCAGTAGATGTAAAATGCTCATAATAATAGCCAAATAACAATGGGGCAAGACTCAAGACAAAACGTATGGTAGTGGTCGACTAATCGAGGTTAGTGATGCTCAGAGAGTTGTAAGTAACTTTAAAACCTAGGTGACATATTGAGCTCATGGGTGGATAGATGGTGTTAAAGATAGATGTCTTCTGGCATAACGTCATCATTAGATGATGTCTGAACATAGTCCTCCCTGATAGCATGCCACAAGCACAGCAACTGCCCGTGACCCTTACCAGTCGTCGGTCCATCTGTCAGGGGTCTTCCGGTCCGCGGTTATCATTCGAGACCCTGATCTAGCATAACAAGACTTTACTATTATTTTCTATTCCAAGATAGCGAATAACAAATCTATTTTTAGTTTCTGCGTGTTATTCAGGCTCTGTACCCATAAATGCATATGACGTTTGATTCCACTTTATAAGCACTGACACAAATACATTGTTAGAGCCGCGTCACAGTTACTGTGGAATATAAACCAAGAAGCAGAAGTTATAGTGTAATAGTAGTTGTAGCGTTCGCTCAATATAAATAGTTATAATCTATACTTTTAATAAAGCAGTAAGAACCAAAAAGTCTGTACAATTAAAATAATGTCAAAAAAAATGTATAGGGTACTTAAAATAAGCTACTGAACAAGAATGTAACAATTTTTAAATCGTATCTGTCTGTTTATCTGTCGCTTATCACGTATAAGCTACAGGACCGATTGCGATGCAGTTTTCACTATTGGATAGCTTAATGTTTAACTTAAAAACTAGTGTACTTGGTACCTCAATCCGATGACTACTTAATATCTTACTTTTAGTACCTAAAAATTAGTACTTTTGATCCTGGCATAACAATGGATTACTTTTAACCCAGAGAAATAATAACGCGGGAAAAACCGCCCGCGGACACAACTAGTAACATTAATAAAGTGTAAAGAAGTCCCTCAGCACATCTAGGACTTGGGGCACTAGAAGCGCTGGTGAACTTCGTAAGGCATGTAACGTGAAGAAACCTGGTCACGATGATGACAATAGTAAGTCAGGTCCGTGGATGGAGTGGCAGCTGCACGTGTAATCATCCTATTCCTCAGCGCGCTGCCGAGTTCAGGTGAAGGACGATTTACAATTATTATCGTAATGAGGCGACGACGTTGACATAAAAAAAAACTTATAATATAAAACCCCGACTATGGTCGGATAAAAATAGCCTATGACACTATATCGATGAAGACGAATCGATTCGATACCACGCTTGTTAAAGTTGGACCAAGTTTTTAGTTTGAACAAATACTTAACCCTTCCTTTGCTTCGTCGTAATCGTGTAAAAATAATAGCCTATATAACACTATAAACTACTCATAGTAGTGGCTCTGTGAGCTGTAAACCTCGCGAGTCTGTCTTTGCATAGCTTAAAACTGAATAAATGCGTACTTTTTTCATTTATTCCACCCCCGACCGCCTTGATGTTTATGAGTCTAAATAATGGTAACGAAAAAAATGTAATGGTAAAAATGTTTTGTATAATTTTTGAACATTTTTCCAAATGGCTGAAATATGTTTTATTTACGTTTTCAACCCCATATCACGGCCATTTTGAAAAATTTCGATAAAACTGAATCGACGCAATAAATCCAATAATTATCGAATTTACTCACAAAATTTAACGAGAATCGGTTGAGTAATGCGACCTGTAGTGGAGAACAGCCCGACATCCGCCGGGCGGACATATGTAATCATTTTTGCCCAAGCTGAAACTTCTCGCTCGCGCTTCGCGCTCGCTCGACCAATGAAGATGAATCTATTGGTACCTCGCTTATCAAAATCGGACCAAGTTTTCAGTTTGAACACTTAACCCTTCCTTTCCTTCTCAGTAGCCGGGTAAAAAAAAGGCTATGACACTCACCTTAAAACGTATCGATAGACATCTCGCTTGTCAAAATCGGACTAATAGGGGTGAAACATCCACATACAAACATACATACACTGGTAAACTTATTACCTTTCCCTTGCTTCGCTGTAGTCGGTTTATATTAGCTTGCTTACTTACTTGTCAAATGAGTTAGTGCTGGCTTCTAGTGTCAAAGTGTATCGGGCCGCCCGCCTCTGACAAGGTTTAACGGACAGAGCGCTGACGCTTAGAGGAGTTTCTGTGGTTTCATGAACACTTTAATTAGGAAGTATACCTGCGTAGGGCGGCGGCGCGGCGTGGTCACGGCGCGGAGCGGCGCCGGCCACAGGCGGCGGCGGGCCCTGCCCGTCACTCCACACTACGCGGTCCATCTCGTCATCCAGGTGCACCTCATCTTCACCCGCCGCCTGCACAGGAACAAAACATCAGACCATTGCACATTAATAGCCAAGTCACTCGGTAATAGGTGGCCCAACACAAAGTCAGTGTTAAAGATGTCAGTGACGACCTATCTAGAGTTAGATAGGAGTGGAACACTTCAGATACGCAAATTTAGTCTTTTTTAGACACCACTAATGTTGACGTCTAACCGGAACGGCCGACACGAGCAAACAAAATACCAGTAGAGCTCGTCTCAATACGAAATTATTGACGGTATAAATCTGTAACGATTCATTATGCATGGAGGTGATCCGATGAAAGATTGTCGGTAGTTACAACAACAACGATAGGAAGACAAAAACAACGCACAGAGACACAGTAGTCCAGTAAGTAGATAAGTTTTCCTTGCAAAAGGTGGTGTAGTAATGATTTTTACATATGATGTTTAGGTCTAGACTGTGACGAAAAATCATAGTTTTCGACCTTGGGGGTGGGAGCGTTAGCCGCCATCTTGAATTGAAGGGTGCAACAATTTTTTTCTTCTAAATTCTTCTTTAACTGTTAGGTTTATGGCAAAGGTGTCTATCAAAAGCATAAAGAAGTCAATATTTGTAACATTTTTTTTATTTGTTCTGTAAGTGTCTTAAGTAAAAAGTTACAATAAGCGAAAAAAACATTTTTACTAAAAATGGTCCAGTGCCGGAAAACCGAATATTCTTAACGGCTGAATATAGAGACTTGATATTTGAAGAGTATGTTTATAAAGAGGTAACAACGTACACAAAATAAGAGTTTTGAAAAAAATAACACTTTTCATGGGGTTTAAAAGGGGGTCAAAGTTTTAACAAAATACCTCTATTTTGAAGACACTGTTGACATTAGACAGTCGAAATTTTGAATGTAAGCTCCCGAATTAAAAAAAAACTTACACATGTTTCAAAAATTTCCAAAATTTTCGAAAATAAAAATTCAGGCTCAATTTTTCATCAAAAACCACAATTTTCTTATAAACAGAGCCAGTCCTTTGATTTTCGAAATTTTGAAAATTCCTGGAACGGTTGTAAGTTTAATTATTTCGGGAGCTTACATTCAAATTTTCGTTTGAATGTCAACAGTGTCTTCGAAATAGAGGTATTTTGTTAAAACTTTGACCTCTTTTAAACCCATTGAAATGTTTTTTGTAATTCTTCTTTTGATGTACTTTGTTACGTTTATTGGCAACGACACTACCAGCCGCACTACCAGTAGTGTCGTTGCCAATAAACGTTACTACCAAGCCCATTTTGAATAAAATTGTACAGACAACACACAAAACTACAAGACTATGATATATTATAAACTATTTACAAAAAAAAACAATTTAAATTGATTTAGAACATTACTGTTTCATGCCTATAGTACCTCTTTTTATACATACTCTCTAAATATCAAGTCTTTATATTCAGCTGTTAAGAATATATATTGTTCCGGCACTGGACTATTTTTAGTAAAGATGTTTTTTCGCTTCTTGTAACTTTTTACCTATGACACTTATAGCACAACGGTGAATGCAAAAAATGTAGCAAATATTGTCTTCTTTATACTTTTCATACAGACTTTTGCCATAAAGCTAACTGTTAAAGGATTATTTCGAAAAAAACTAATTACCGCCACTTCAATTCAAGATGGCGGCTAACGCTCCCATCCCTCGAGGCCGAAAATTTGTGATCTTCGTAAAGACCTCAATACAGATTAAAACACAAAGCAATACAAACAAATGTTTTGATTTGTATTTTTCACTAAGCAATACAAATCAAAACATTTTCTATTCCAACATTTGTAGGGCAAAGCTTCATATTTCCCTCGATGACTGGCCTACAGTACAAGTATACATTGCAATGGGTTATTCTCCCTACTTGTTTGTTTGTGTTGGTATTACAGCGAAACGGCTGAAACGATTAAGTTGAAACTAGCTGCGTTACGTGGCTTCACCCGCGTTGTCAACACTGAAAAGTATCATATTTGTTATGCCAGGCCCTAAAGTACCTATAAGAAATAAACATTCGATCGTAATCTCACCTGACGGTAAGAGATGATGCAGCTGAATATAGAGCATGCGATGCTTGCTTGCGGGAGATACCTGTTCTCTCTAGGCTTGAATACACCTAAGTTGCATTTGTCGCGGAATGCTTGCTTGCTTGTCGTGAGTGTTGGTCTCTGGTGAGTTTATCAGGTCTCCCGAGGGCCACGCAGCCGGCACCGACAGCGCAACGTGCCCTCAGCCTGCCACGGAGCGATGGAAAACCGCATATACGAGTAACTTAGAAATAAGTCATTGGTGGCCAAATCCGGTATCATTGGATTCTAAGTCGCTCTAATGTAGCCCTTGGCTACCATCACTCTGGGAAATAATAACTCTGGCAAGGTATTCCATCAGTCTTTGACTGTTCGAATATTAAAATATACAAGCGAAACGCTTGCGCGAATGTGGATTGTAGGTAAACCATACAAGGATACCTTATTTCTGTACATCTCTTGGTCTAGGACATTTCCCTAGGAAATGGGAGAATTTGGATAAGTAATTCCAATAAGCTTTTTGCCAGTTTTTCGTTGTATTACATGTCAACGACCTGAATGCTCATGCTCAGTGACCTCAATATTGTTTCCCAACAGGTGGGTCTTAAAATGAACATGGGTAAGACGAACATCATGTCAAATGACCATGTCGTACCCATCCCGGTTTATGTTGGGAACGATATTATCGAAGCTGTTGATTACTATGTCTACTTAGGTCAGACGATCCAACTGTGTAGCTCCAACTTTTACAAAGAGGTCTACCGACGAATCCAACTCGGATGGGCGGCGTTCGGGAAATTACGCCATATCTTCTCGTCGCAGATACCGCAGAGCCTCAAGACGAATGTTTATACTCAGTGCGTGTTGCCAGTGATGCCATACGGCGCTAAGACGTGGTCGCTAACTATTGGTCTCATACACAACCTCAGAGTTGCGCAGCGTGCAATGGAGAGCTATGCTCGGTGATACTACGTGATAGAATCCGAAATGAGGAAATCCGTAGAAGAACCAAGGTTACCAACATAGCTCTCAGAGTTTGCAAGTTTAAGTGCCAATGGGTAGGCCATATAGTTCGCAGAACCGACAACTGCTGGGGAGTAAAGGTTCTCGAATGGTGGCCACGAACAAGCAAGCGAAGTGTGGGGAGACCCCCCACACGATGAACCGACGACATTGTAACCATCGCAGGAAGTCGGTGGATGGAGGTGGCACAAGTTCGCTCTTTGGGGGAGGCCTATGCTCAGCAGTGGACTTCTGACAAAAAGGAAAAAAAATAAAAAGAAAATGGAAAGGCTGACATGAGCTGACATGAGCAAATGGAACGGCTGCCATGATGATGATGATGACATGTCAACGAGCTGATACTAAGCACAGCCGTCGCAAAGATGGCTGCAATATTTCATCGTTACGGAGCTTAGTGGTGAAAACACACACATAATTTCGCAATTTATAGTAACAGTTCTAGGATTACGCACAGGGCTAGAGTACATACTGCCGATCTACTGTTTTCCCGGATAACATTCGTGGACTGAAAAAGTGGCGCGTGCGCAGCTAGTTTCATAAAATAAGTATGAACGAATAATTGGGTAAATACTGAATAAAAGACAAGCTTACTATAATGGAGCGTCAAATGTCAGGAAACTACATATTTAATACCCACTTTATGCTTGTGATGAAAGAGGAAGAATGGTAGATCGTGCAACTCTTACACGCACTCTACGTAATGGATTCTATAGATTTTTTTCAGACATTCTAACCTTACGGGCGGTGCTCAGGACTAAGCAAAATATCATAATTGTCTCCTATAAGTGTTGCAACACTTTGATCCACACAAGGCTTCATATATGATGACTGAAGAACTCTACCCACACACGATCGGATAGATGCTCAGAATCTAAGTACTAAGAAAGTAACTACTGTTTGACCACATTGTTTAGGATGCCAAATTTCCTAACGGCTAACTTAGATTTTAAGTCTTCACTTTGAGGGTAAGATCTAAAAACTATAGGAGCCAATTCAATAAGAGTTTCACTGAAAGGAAATAGTAGATTATGCACCAAGGGGATACAGCAGTGTGTTACGTCACGGGCGGCATATTGGACCTTGAGCGCAACTTATGTATAGTCCTTAGTGAAGCGAGGGGTTCAAGCGGCCCAAGACGAAGACATGCTTTATCCTCGAGGTGAATACTCTACTTTTTATACGTTCTGCGAGACAATAAAAACCCGGATCTGAGCATTGAATAAAAGCATCATAGGCTGCTTAGCTTTCGAGTTGATGCTGAGTGCTAAAAAGACGGATTCCTTTTGTTACTCTCTATTGATTAAAATCGTTTTAGGCTTTTCGTATTTATATTTTTATTTTTCCGGTAGTAGATTATTTGTTATCACTAAAGCGTCTGAATTAATAAACTCCGGAGTCAAATCACAATAGACGACATGAAAATTATAAAATACGGAATTATTAAAATAACAAACACAATACACCGTCTTTTGTTTCACATTCTTTACAATCGCGCCTTTTTTTGTGATCTTCGTATGGTGGCCAGTTCAATTTTCGAATGAACTCTCTTTACAATGCCCGTATCTATACTAAGAGTCATGCGACGCAGTTCCAAATTCAAATCACATTATATCCCTTGGGACTTTCATATAACATTATCCTCCTTTGAGATATAATGACTTGCTTTACGTTGAGGTTGCGTGATATGTAATTGGACATTGTCGAGCAGGTGGTATCAAAATAACTTTTCCATCATTCCTATAAAATGAGATACATAAGGGAACCTTGCACAGAACTAGATTTTACACTTAGGCACTACACAAGTGACAGCATTTTGAATAATATATGTGTCAAATCTAATGAATGTGCAAGAGTGGAATTAACAAAATTATGAGATGTCAAACTGATGTCAGTCTTTTTCATCCTGGGAGTCCTAAGCATTTGGTTTGGGACAGCCTCCACTAGCGGGTATCAACGCGGCAGGCTCAGTCCTCATAGTCGCCTGGAACTTGCGGCATTGAATTATTGAAGCATGATTGAAGCTTTCGTGAAGGCCAGCCTCATTTTCCCAATTTAGTTTAATAAGAGTCTATTGTAACTTTTCCATAAACAATATGTAAACATGTTCCAAACAGAACATAAGCAACTATACAGATTCAGAACCTCGATCTAAAATGAGGTCTGTGTTTGTTTAGAATTAGAAGCGACGCGCGAGAACAACATGTACCTAACTAAAGTCATGTCAGGTTGGAAGCAGTACCTTAAATCATATAGAATGAGAATCCCGAGAATGTAAACATGAATATACCATTTTTTTCATGATTTAGGTTAATCTGGTCTCGGGAGAGCGATAGGCACTCGTAGCTGAAAATACCGGAGGTGGTTTAAAAGCGCCCAGTTCTAATCTCTGCTCGGCTTTACACAAACGTTTGACGTCGCTGATGGACTTAGCTTGATGAAAATGCACATGTGACGAAAACGCACTAGACTATTCAACTGTGTAGCTATAGGGAACGCTTTTGTGAAAGGAGACACCATAATATATCTAGTATTCCTGCATCTTCCATTATTAATCTTCACTGTTGCAATAAAACGAAATCATTTAATTCAGTATAACAAAGTACTCTTTGTTTGCAGATGAATATTAAATCAAGCTTTGATGAAGTACCTACAGTCGTAGTATTTTTATTTGCAATAAGGTCAAGCTGAATAAAAGAATCGATATTTAATATTTTTTTAAATATGTTCTTCATCATCATCATCATCAGGAATGTTATTTAATTATAATTCCGTTAGTTAACTTATTTTGGATGCGATGGAAAAGTTAAACTTTCAGGTGCCTAGTCGACGTAGAAGTGTTCTAATACCACCACCAGCAATACCTCGCCTGATCGTAAGTGACGATGTGGCTGAGAATGTAGGATTCATTTGATCACTGTAGCCTTGTAGAAACCCAGATTGTAGTTTTCCCAATCTTCTTGCTTGTCTCCTAGCAAGAAGATTGGGAATTCCATCCCTTAACTGTACTTAAATCTCTAGGAAAACGCTTCGCATGGATTTGCGAAATGTCTACGAAGTACGGGGGTGATACTTCGCCGAACTACGACTTAGATCGTAAACTCTTGGACTCACTCTCCGAAATGGATCCTGTATTAAATTTACAGACACTCTACCTAACAGCGCGAGGGGGTGCTCTATACTTTCTAAGCCCCGACCAACTTCTATAAGTCTTAAAGCACGTCGATCTATGGACTCCAAAGAGTTGGTACTTAGAGGTCCATTTCACAGGCTTACTTATCGTATTTGCCGTGCTTACATATCGTAGGTATTTAATTTTTAGAGTTCTATAGTCAAACAAGTCTGTCCAATGTCACAGCCATTTTATTTAAAATCTATTGAGACTACATAAATGGACACTATTAATTTTAAATATAGCACATGCAGCGTTATTTATATCTGTATAGTACACCGTGACATCGAATTCGATATTTATCTTAAATGCATGTATTCAGTATATTATTTAGAATCGTCCTACAGCATTCATTAAAAAAAATATATAAATAACTGACCAAAATGTAACTAGCCTTAAGCTGAAATGTCTATTTCATTAAACACGCTAAGCGACTGAGGCGCGCGTGGGTGGGTGCTCCGCCCGCGCCAGGCGCGCCATCTTCACTTATTGGTTTTCTCATGTCGCAGGGATATCAAGTTTGAATTTTTACTTAGTTAATAAAGCCTACTTTTATGTTTAATAAGTTATTTACTTTTTATATTTAGTGCTACAGACACATTATGTTGCACGGACTGAGTATATACAATTAAGAAAAATATCGAATTCAATGTCACGGTGTAAAGATATTTATGACGCTGCATAGGTGTATAAAAAATATTGAAATTCTAAGATTGAAATATATTTTTTCAAGTGGCACCCACGAATAGTAAAAAAGATAAAAAAACTGATCCCCTTGAGTATAATAGGTATAATTATACAGATATTTTAAAATTATAATGAGGTTTCTTTCACAGATTTCTTCTACTTGGTTCCGTATGTGACGATGTCAAACCTCTTTCATGATAATCATACCTACCTTTTTGATAGTTTGTCTATATTAATACTAAATTCAAATAACCTGTCATTCGCACATTGTCATTGGATTAGCAAAAACTGCTTTTTTTTTACGAAATAATATGTTATAGAATATGTAACTAAATAAGTTTATTACGCCTGGAGTTCGAGTAATATATATGATAGTACTTTCGTTCGTGGTTGTTTTGATCCGTATTGTTGAAGCACGAAAAGTCTGTGATAATAAAAATACTAGAGCCCCAAGGGTACAAACACAGATAAACCAAACCTCTTACCAAATATATTAAATTGGGAGAAGACTGAATAGAATAGACGTGTGCAAGATCTCTGTTTATGAACATCTCAGAGTGCTCCTAATTGTTCCTGTTTATGTTGAGGTTTGGTCCCTGGGCTAGTGGAACAAACCCTAGGACCGCCCCGTGACACGTATTCGAAATATTAGGATCTAAAGTGACAGTTGCACGTCCCCTCTCTAACTCGTAAAGTAGTATACAAAAAAAATGAAAGGATCTAAAGCACTAGCGCATAATACTAATTTAATAACAAAATAATTATTATCGTGGCCATCTAGGGTCTACTATTTTACGGGTTTCTTTGGTCGCCCAAGATCAATCAATTTATGCCCGCGTCAAATCTGAACAAATTCTATAGTGATAGACAAAATTCAACCGTAAATAACTAGCTTAAGGCGGGCTTCTAGCACATTTGAAGGTTTTATAACCTCTGTAAATCGACTAAAATATTAGAAAAAAAAAAATATGTTTTATTAAATTTGAATATACACTCTAGAAATTGTAAATTATAGAAACGTGATTGAGAATTGTTGGCTCGATAAAAAATAATTCCAAAGATGACTCTAAATCGGTATTTAAAAAGTGTCCTGTTAAGTGATACTATCATAAAGCCATGTGAAAGTTATTCCAATAGACGTGGCTTTTTATTCTTTAGGAGCTGCATTAAAAAAAAACGAATTTCGTTCTTATTTTTTTCCAAGAAGGAAAAACAACCAAAATTTTGCATTTCGAGCACTAATCGTCGTCCGCCAGTGTCCGCCGAGGCTTCTCCGAGGAAGGACCTGTGTCGTTTGTCTCCGCAAAAATACCCCTCGCGGTGCCCTCGCGCTTAGTACATTTGTATGATCATTGTAGCGCAGAGCCGTAAATAAATGTTTGGCGTAGTAAAGTTATCGTATAGGTAAAAATTGGGGGTAACGTATTTTTATTCATTGATGTTGATTTATATTTTCCAAAATGGGTAATAATAATAAAATAATTCAGATTGGAACTAAAAATAAACATTATATATTAAATAAATATAATAGATACTTATACCTATATCTATCGAAAATACGTATGTAAATACTTGAAAAGTTGTAAGCAGGTTATTTATTTTTTATAATAATAATTATTAGGTAAGTATTTTGATTTTTAATTATGTAGATAAAAGTTTGTTACAAAAAAATAACAAAAATACTTACCGATACTTAATCAATTACCTAACTCATTTATTTACAGTATATGATGTACGTTGACGACCTAATCATTTTTTACGCAAGCATGCCACAGTATAAAAAAGTACAGTAGGTAAGATTTTCTGAACAGATTGAGTTACTTAGTTAAAATTCTTTGCTCAATTACCCCAAAATAATACTTGGGTCAGTAATTCAGTATAAAACGATGGGAAATGAAAAAGTAGTGTAGTAAGTTCGCCAGTTCTTTGCCATTTGCTAGTAAAGGTGTTTTTTATTTATTTTATGTATGACTGAATATGCACATTTCGCCAGTTTTGACCCTAAATCCAGTTTCGTCCACCTGCTGACTAGTTTTCAACCAATCACTGAAATCAAGGATAAAGTAGAAACAATGTTTTGATAGACATAGGTAATTAACAAGTAAAAATTGTTATAAAAATACAAAAAACCCGACTGGCGTGCAGGCGTGGGGCGCGGAACACATGACGCAAACGTATGCTCATGCTCGTGTTTTTGCTTTTCAGCCACGCTAGCGGACGGACCTGCAAAAATGATAATAATATACTTTTAACGTTTCATATTTACTTACATATTTTAAAATAATAGTAGCAATTGCAATATTGGACTATAGTACTAACGTGAAAAGTCTAAAATTGAAAATGTTGTAAGAAGCTTAAAAGACATTTGCTACTATTTAGGAAAAAAAAATGTATTTTTTTGGAATGGTCCTTTAAAGACCTTAATTTTTATACCTCACTCGATAGGTTTAGATCATTGTATGTTCAGTGGAAAATACAATATTTCAGCTGTATGCCGTCATATTAGTTTTCTTGACCTTTTATATATTCTTTAGCACTCTCATGATTAATACGAATCCAATCATACCTCATTTATCCAAACCTATCAAGGCGTTTAGGCAAAAATTTAATCTCCTAAGTCACGCCACTGAGTACGGTCTTCAGCTCTCCTCATCCATTTTTTACCAGCCGCTTTTCACGGGTCGTTACTCCACGTGGCCACAGAGCTTCCTACACTACGTTTGCCTAAAAGTGGTCTGCACTCGAGAACTCATCTACCCCAACGGTTATTGGTTCTTCGGGAAATGTGACCTCTGAGCAACCTTAAATTTGTGGACTAGTTTGACCATGAGTGTCCACATTTCGGCTCCGTAGGTCATGACTGACGTCAGGCAGTTTGTCAGTTTAGTGGCGAGTCATTGCGTGGGAATCCTCTTTGCTGGGTTCAGGTTTAGAAGCATGCGAGTCATACAATCCACCATAGAAGTCTTCGTTCTCAGACAGAATCTCCGGCTTAGAGACGATGGTTGTACCATTATTGGTATTGAGCTTAGTCAGATGGGACCTACTCAATTAATTGCTGGGCGAAGGCTTTCGACTACCAATTTTGCTCAATCGCCTTTTCTATCAGGTGTGTATTTGAGCATCGGAGGTCACATCACACCAGCTTACTAATCTTCTGATGGAGCTACCTTTTTTCTGACGGTGTGGCTTGTTGTTGCTCCCGCCGTTTGTCCATAAGTCGAAAAGCCTCATCTGGGATTTTAGATATCTTGTCCGTACGCTGCAGCTGACAAAATTTTGTGCCTTCTTCCCTAAGGATTCCCACAACTTTTTGGAGTTTCTCATCCAATTCATTTGGGGTTTACAAGGCAGTTTTTTTTAATATAGCTTTTGCCCGCAACTTCGTCTGCGCGGACTACAATTTATTTCGAAAAAAGGCATCCTATGTTTTTTAGGGTATTAAAAATCAATGCAAAAGTATAGCACCAACGTATTATTCTCTTTTGCACCAACTCTCTTGATGCTTTTTGACAGCATTGTACAGCGAGTAATCGATAATTTCCAGTTTTTCCGAGGAGACTTATTATATTCCGGGATCAAAAGTATCCATTGTGTTATACCACATGTTCGTTTCATACCATGGTTTGTTTTGTTTTTTTTTTCAATAATACGCCTGCGCAAGTGATTTTGTGAATATGTGTTTGTGCTGCTAAGGTGGTTGCTACAAAAACACATATTTTTAAAGTATATATGTCAATATTTATTCTTTTTGTCTTTGATTGATAGTGAAGCATCAGAAGGTCGAAAAATTGCCGTATAAATGGCGAGGATAACACAAAAAAAATGCTGTGCTTTGATGAGAAAAAATAAATACCATCAGCAGACCCCTGATGTGATCTCTGATTTTAGTTTCCATGTCATTCTGATTTGATTACCTTTGTTTCTGTTTTTATATTTGAGTATGATTGTCAATTTCAATTCATTTATTTTAATATAGGTACCACACGGTACACTTATGAGCATCAACAGAGAAAACATAAAATACAAATCTATTATAAACAATAAAAATATCTATATATTAAAGAATTAAAGTAAATTAATGCTGTGAAAATTATCTTAGAGTTTAGTACTTATGGTGCAGTCCAAATTCAGCCATAAAGCCTTGTCACTTAAAAAAACTTTAACGCTGTAATATGCCTTTTGCATTAAAAATTCCTTTACTTTAGTTTTAAATACGCTGTCAGTTTGAATTAATAGTATTGTTTTCATAAGAAAAGGCCTACGTGCAGCTGTGGACAGATATCTAGGCTGATGATGATGATGAAATCTACAGAGAAGCAACTAAAATATTCCGATCCACTCGTTTGCACAAGCCGCTCACTTACACCATGTTAAGCCGATCGGCCGCCACATCGCAACAAGATCTAGACCGTGTTCGTCATTTCAATTCTGTCAAGTTCTCATGAAACATCAAAAACAATGCAGTCTTTTGTGATAAAATTGTGCATCAATCACAAATTATCCGCTCACACAAATTATTCACTCGATGTGAATTATAAAAACGAACATAATTTTAAAAAAAAAAGGATCGGTAAATTTTTGATAGCCTAGTTTTTGGCAGCACAAGTTTATACTTGTGCCTTGTCTCATAGTTGTGACGTTGTCCGCATGTTGTAATCCTGTTTAAATGTTTCCGAGCGTACAGAATATCCAAGAGGACATATAAACAAGGCAATGTTAAAAATTTCACTTGTGAAAAGACGTTTCTTAGCGATTCTCTAGGGCTAAGCCTATAGATAGACCTTACAGCACGTTTCTGTAATACAAAAATTCTATTGGTGTCAGCAGCATTGTCTCAGACCCGTACGACATTACAGAGTGAAAATATTGTGAAAAATTTTTGTTTATACATACATTAAAAATAATATGCCATATCACACTTTTTCTAATTTTAGCCGTTCTTCCAAATCCGTTTAGCTGATATAGATAACATAGTTTCAATCATAAATAGGCACACAAACTTTATTAGTATGATATTATTACAGTTATACGTTTATTAGCTACGCCCAGTGGTTTTACCTGCGTGGAGAAATGATGATGGATGATGATGATAAGATATACACAATTTCATCAAAATCTATTCAGCCATATCAGCGCTTAATGGTAACAGACACACATAGGTATACTAACAAATATGAATGTTTATATCTGAAATAAATTGAATTGAATATACATAAATGCACACAAACTTTTGGATATTTATTATAAGATTAGATTGCAATTACAATAATAATTCAGACCTAGGTACCTACATAATAATAAAACGTATTCAGTAGAAAAGCAAATTTATTTTCTCTTTCGTACCCACCCAATATAGCGAAAAGCTAAACCAGATTATACCCTAACCCGATCTACATATCTTCTGCATTTACTATACTGTGGCATGCCGAAAAGCGCGGCGGCATCCCGACTCGCGCCGTGTTTCTCGCTCGCTGCGTGTTTACGCTCGAAACATTTGCGGGGGCTGAGTAAATGTTTTCATACCTACATACTGCCCTAGAAGAGCGCCTTAAATACTAAAAACCACGACTGCCCTGAAAAATATAAGCTGATGTGCTTACAAGCCCTTCAATTTGATAAAAAAACAGAAAATTTAAAAAAAAAACATGCGCAAAAATGATTTAAAAAAAAACTCTGTTACTCTGGGGGTGTAAGGATTTTAACGATGCCCCAAACGTCTAAATCTGTTCAGGCGTTTAAAAGTTATGGTGGAATAAAGAAACTCACATACATACAAACAAACATACATGCAATACAAGAATCCTCCAAACATTACACTCCTTTTTTGGGCAGTCGTGTAAAAACAACTTTGTCGGTTTATAAAGTATAAACTACTGGACCGATTGCAATGCGGTTTTCATAATTGGGTAGCTTAGGTTCCTAGCTTGAACCCGGCAAAGTGTGCGTCTGACACGCATACACTTAGTATGCGTGTCAGACGCACACTTTGCCGGTTTTCTAATATATGTAGTTGTAAGAAGAGATATCTACCGCGAACATGAGAAAACATAAACACAATAGAAAAAAACACGCAAGAATAACTCCGTCTGAACTAATCAACTAAGAATTTCACTCTAATGGACCTGTTTTTTTATTTTAATACCTATTAATTCCTCCAAGAATAGTTGTTTCACTTGACATTAATCGTTTGAAATACTTACCACGTACGCGTTGTGATTGTGAGCATATTTATTCTCGCATTTATATTTAACTAGCTGTTTCCGCGGCTTTGCCCGCGTGGTCATGTCATTTAAAAGTAGCCCACACGTGTTATTCCAGGACCAAAAGTACCTATAAAGTACAATATAATCGTACTAAATTTTTTCAAAAATTGTTCATCCCTCAAATAGTTTTTATTGATTGCTCGGCATCTAATCATCGGATTAATATACCAAGCACCCCAGCTTTAATCAAACCTTAAGCTATACAACAGTGAAAACCGCATCGCAATCGGTCCAGTAGCTTTTACGCGATGCGCGAACAAACATACAGACAAAATAAACGGACAAACAAACAAACGATTAAAAAAATATTATATTCTTGTTCAGTAGCTTATTTTAAGTTACCTAATAATTTTTTTTGAATTATCTTCTTTGTACAGACTTTTTCGATCTTATTGCTTTAGTATAAATATATACATATATGTATATAGATAGCGTTTGATCTCTCTCACCTGGTGCTAAACTAAAGGCCAGTGTTCCGTGTACACGTTCAGCCTTAAATGGAAAAGGCTCTCTCTGGAAATAGATCCAGTAAGTGTCATTTCCGATTTGGTCCCGCTTTACCGGCATTCACCGACCGGTTGTCGGATTGTGATGCAGTTTCCAATGTTGGATAGCTTAGGGTTAGACTTAAAAACTGGGGTAATTGGTATTTTATGCCAATGATTAGATGCAGGGCAATCGATAAAAACTGTTTGACGGCTAATGTAGTATTTGTAGTATTATCTCACAAAATTGAGAGATTTGCCTTGTTCTTTTAAGACCATGAACTTCTATACTTTTTTCTGTTATCTAGAAGTTTTTTTTTATATTGTTTATGTACAAAACCAAAGTGTGTGACTACAAATGTACGGTTTTCGTTTTTTTTGCTTTACTTGCTATAAGACATTTCATTATGCCAAATCTAAATAATTTATTAAATCTAATTCTAGGTATGGAAATAACCCATAGGTTTTGATTCCATTGCGAGTGTTCAAATATGCGGCATACATGGCGGTATCTTTTGATCGCAATCTCTTAGAAGTTTGTTTTTATACAGAGACTTGAGTATTTGATATTAATTTCAACTTGAAACCTCTACGAGTTCCTGTGAAAAAGACAACGATGTGATCCTATAAGGGTTTATTTTTTCCTTTTGAGGCACGGAACCCTAAAAAACTGTCTTACATACATTTACCGTAACAAGAACACGATTACACACTTTTCTACGTTAACTCACTTTACAGAGAGCCAGCGTCATGAATAGAAGAAACCTTTGTTATTATAATGAGGGAGGGCCACAGAGTGGTCCGTGGGGAGGCCGCAGAGGGCGAAATACAGTGGACCTATGGAGCAACAACTTGTTGTTCTCTAATCAGTTAAGTCAAATAATAGTTAATAGTACTAGTTAAGCCCCGTACAGTGATTGCAATGTGAGGTATACATTGGTACATGCTAATTAGCGCTCGCGTGTGTGGATAAACCGCCGTGACCAGCTAGCTGATTGTCGCATACTATGATACCTAAGTTAATAGTTGACATTGTCAGTGCAGAACTAGCACGTGCTGTGACCGTACACCGTCGCTGAAGTTATGAGCCATTCATAATTGGTAGAATTTAACTGACTTTAGTGAAGGAACGACAACACAGCTAATTTGTTATGGTAATTTATGGAAGGAGCGTAGTGTAGCATAGCATCTTTGTTCAACCATGATTGACGCACGGTTGTGTAGGCCTCCTCTTCTGCAAACCATTCTTTCCGGCCCTGCGCGAATTATCAAAGCTATATTTTATTCAACTACGAGCAAACAATCAACTTTAAAACGGAGTTGGTTATTAACTCGAAGTTACAATAAGAGCGATGGTAACCTAGCTGTATACTAGTGCGACTAAGAATCCAGCGATACCGCGCTCGGTCCTAGGCTTCGCACCAATTACTTTTCCAGGCTATGTGCGATTTTCCTTCACTCCTTGCTTCGGAGGGCAAGTTAAGTTTTCGGTTCTTACTGATATTGATTAATAGCAGTCGTTAACCCATGTCAGAGGCCCTCGGGCGGCCTGACAAACTCTGACACCAGAGGCCAACACTAAGTATACGACAAGCAAGTAACATGTCAATGAACAAAAAATATAATTGTACAATTCCAATGGAATAATGAATCTATATATATATATTGCACACCACTTACGAGGAGCACGCCAAAGTTAAGTTTTTGGCCACTTGCTCAAGGGACCCAGGGGGTTGGAACTTCGGCTTGGACAGTTGCCATTGATTACTTGGGGAGTATCGAATTAAACACCCCTGGATCTCTACTGCTAGGTAGTGATCGAGGAGGCCCTGATGAAATGGCTGGAGCCCTTGAAATGAATTGCATAACTGACCACTGATTAGGAATACACCTTCGAGAAGAATCGGCAAGAAACTCGAAGGCGAATAAAATCGACATTAATTACGGGACCTTCGACCTCGCATCCGGCGAGGTCGGTGTCTGTGTCTAATCGTCTTCACGATATCGCAAGTTAATAAATAAGTTACCCAAAGTACTTGTACTATTATTTATTCTGTGCCCAAAGTGAGGCAAAGTGTAATATATTTTCATTGCCAAATTCGGTACTCTCAGTAAAAAAAAGTTAGTGGAAGCTTTATTGTTTTATCAGAAAGCGTCTGAGATGGCATTAAATTATTATCAGGTACTTATCACTAGAGTTCACGCGCGCTCTACATAGAGGAACGCAAGCGTGCCGTTGATAATTATTTCGCCGTGCCCTGTTTTTATACTAGCTAGAGGGTCGTATAGTACGAAACGACAAGCTACACTCCTTTCAGTTTTGAAAGACTTTACTTTGATTTATCTACTAAGAAGAATTTTATTCACGCAGAATACGCGAGAAACCTTTTTATTTTACCACTGCTGTCAGTTATATAATGGGAAGGCGGGGCACTTCTGCTGCAGTTTGCAGTAAGCTCTTCATTAAACGATCTGCCATCAAGCGGACAGTGAAATTAATACTTTGTCCCAATCTGAATGACAATGCAATCAATTAATGAGATTCCACGATTATTATTCGTAGCTTTGACTGATGTTTCATAGTGTTCTACCGAAATTTGCATCTTATTTCAAACTCTAGTCAGATTGTTACAGAACAGCACAACAAGAAACAAACCTTATTACTTAGAATGATCATCCTCGTCATCAAAAAAAACTGAATGTTTAAAAAAAAAAACAGCCAAGTGCGAGTCGGACTCACGCACCGAGGTTTCCGTACAAACTAACTTTGCCGTTGGAAAACTTTTGTCCCCATACATCGACACGTACTAGGGCGGTCAGTACCCCAAGTACGAGTTTTTATAGTTTTCGATAACGAAATGCAGTTTCGTTTATTTCCATACATTTACTGCAGTTCCCGCAAGAAACTTTATTTCGTTTTCGAAAACTATAAAACTCGTACTAAACCCCCAGTTTACCAACTGAAAATAAGTTTATAATCGCAAAAATATAAGTGCTAAAAGACATTGCTTCTTGAAAAATTTCATGATTCTAGATCAATGGGAAGTAGTACGCCATGGTTTTGATTACCTTGCGAGTGTCACAATATGCGGCTTATAAGGGCGTATCTTTTTATTTCTTTGACAGACTTGAGTATTTGATACTAGTTTCAACTTGATACTTCCACGCGCTCCTGAGAAAAAAGTTCTTGATAGACGGACAGAAGGACAATGAAGTATATAAGACAAAGTATATAATAAGACAAAGATCATATGAGGGTTCCTTTTGCTTGAGGTACTAAACCCTAAAAAGACGGATTCGTCACCAACCAATCGAAAGTGAACCACCCAAGATATGACGATCCGCTCGTAAGCACAAGCCTCACGCACACACTTACACCATGTTATGTCGATCGGCCGCCACATCGCAGCAAGATCTCGACCTTGCTAGTGCTGTTTTATGTCAAGTTCTAACGGAAAGTCTAAAATAATACATTCTTTAGTAATAAAATTGTGTATCGGCCACAAATTATACACTCACGCACACATATGCAGACGCTATTTGCTATGATTCACTCGTGTGTGTGGCGTTGTAGACTCCGTCTTTATTAAAAACCTTCTTGCAAAATCCGTGAAGAAATCTTTCAGTGGTGTTTTGTCTCTACTTTAAGGGTTTATATGAAACTAATTACAAAAATAATTTTAGAAGGGAGCTCTACGGAAGCTCATTATAAGTATTACTCAGGTAGAGCGGCTCAGGAACAAAACTAGGTTAAGCGAATTAACTCGAGCGCTGAATAATCTATATCCGATATACGATAAAAATATATTTTTGCTTGTGTTTCACGTAAACAATTAATGAAAAAATAATCTTATTCAGTTCATCAACAGTTAAGTCGTAGATCAACTCGGGTATAAGCCAGTAAAGGCAGTGTCCATTCATACATAAGCACATAATTAGAGTTGAACTCTAGGATATGGATAGACACAATACCCGTGGTATATGTGTGTACTGAGCAATGACGATTTAACCACTGGATTAATAGTCGATGGTACTATGGTATGGATGTAGATTGTAGGTGGATTGGATATGCATGCTTATAATCATAAAATCAGTTTCATATTCTCTCGCAGAGATCCCCTATTCAATAACTTTCGCAATTATAAAGTTACAGCCGCAGTCGTGTTCATCTTGTTTTAGTACAATCATAGATGTTTTAAGTAGATCTACTCGTATGCCCCACATATTACTATTCGTAATTTTTGAGTTATACTTTGCCGGTTTGTATGTACATCAGTCACGGTACATACTTCAGTCGGGGTCGGGGTTAACAACAGTCTATAAGTATAGAACGAACCAATTTAGTGTCACCATATTTTAAGGTCGGTTTAAAATATGGTGACACTAAATTGGCATTATAAGGCACTAAAAACTAAATTTGTTAGTGCCTTATGGCACTTAATTGGATAAACGGTATGGTAAGCACATAAAGACTCGATTATCTAACAATGTTTTTGGTTTACCTAACATATTATCCTAGATAATATTATTAATTAATATAATTTTCTTATTACATTTTGTTACATATTTGAGGTTTTCATCATGAAATTAATATGTTACCATATTAAACAAAGCTTTGTTCTTAATTTTTAGTTAGTTAAAAATGTGCATATATTACTAGTTAAATATTAAATACTAGCTGCTGCGGTTTCACCCGCGTTCATCATCACCATCATCATCCATCATCATCATATGATGGATGATGATGGTGATGATGAAAAGTAGCCTATTTGTTAATACAGGATATAACTATACTGGTACCAAAATTCTTACAAATTCTGAGCTGTTTGAGCGTGAAAGAGTAACAAAAGCACACCCAAACACAAACACACACGCACACTTCTAAAGATCAAAGATAGATGGCGCTAATCGGTTTCATGCATTTTATGACGTTTTGTATGAACTGTCAGTTCTAATGTATGGAGCTCTGCAACGCGCATACGAAGTTTTCCGCTCGATAAGAGAGGGTACTCATTTTTAAAACTCTAAGCTCTTATTGGCCTGTTTACGACAGTGGCTTCTCTGGTTTACAATATTAGTGATATTCAGGTTTATTCCAGGTAGATTCCAAGGTTCATATAAAACATATTAATCATAAATATATGCAAAATACTTATTTGCTTACCTAAATATTGTAATTATTTTAATTATTTTCATATCACATATTTTTTTAAGTAAACGCGCCAAATTTACAATTTAGACGTATAGGTAAGTGGTTTTTGAATGTCAAAATAACCGCGAGCCATGATTCTCACATGTATACAGTAAGTATAGGTACTTACTGTATACTTTTGAACTTTACCATAATTTTGAAACACCTTTATTAATTATTTCATGTGACCCTAAATTAAATATTTCCACCGCTCAGCGTTTTATTTTAAATGCAGGTAGTAAGAGATTTGGTAGGTAGAGTGAGATTAGAGTTTACACGAAGTTAACGAAGTATCAGTATTGTTTACCTTGATTATTTGGTAGAATGTGGACATGTTGGCGGAGCGCGTATGACGCGGGGAGCCGAGTCTCCCTCGAGGCCGTGCGGCGAGCTTGACTCGGCCATGGCCACTGCCGCCACTGCGCGCCTCTACCCTCTCAAAGCCTCTCGGCCCGACACCCCCTCGCGTCCAAACCACCCTAATTAAGAGCCACTAATACCTCTACACATACCTACCTTAGGTACTAATCACTGTTACATCCTAACCCCATATCGATGAAATAATACAGTTCATATAGTTTTATTAGCTCACAGCTAGCCAGCGGCTTTGCCCGCGTGGTCATTTCATTTAAAAGTAGCCCATACGTGTTTCACGACTAAAAGTACCTATAAATTACAATATACTATATTCCTTCAAAATTCGTTCAGCCGTCATATAGTTTTTTATCGATTGCTCGGCATCTAATCATCGGATTAAGATACCAAGTATCTAAGTTTCCATCGATCCGTGCTTCAGAGGGCACGTTAAGCTGTCGGTCCCGGCTGTTATTGAATATACCGGCTGTATAGCAGTCGTTAAGCCATGTCAGATGCCCTCGGGCGGCCTGACAAACTCTGACACCACGCTATTCCTACTTCAACGACAAACAACCTCAATTTTTATGTCAAACCCTAAGCTATCCAACAGTGAAAACCGCATCGCCATCGGTCCAGTAGTTTTTACGTGATGCGCGAACAAACAAACATACAAACAGACAGACAAACAGACATACAAGATTTAAATAAATATTTTATTCTTGTTCAGTAGCTTATTTTAAGACCATTATTTTTTTATTATCTTCTTTGTACAGACTTTTTCGTACTTATTACTTTATTACGAGTATAAGTATAGATAGATAGATAGTACTAGCTGTACCCGCGGCTTCGCACGCGTGGTCATTTCTCTAGGTTAAAAGTATTATATGTGCTAAACCAAAAATACCAATATACCAACATATGATCAAAATTTCTTCAGCCGTCAAAAATATTTTTATCAATTGCTCGGCTTCTACTCATCGGATTGAGATCCAAAGTAGCAAAAAAGGAAGTATAATGATCATTAGAACGTTTTGGTTCCAACATCAAAAAGTTGAATAAAAGAGTTTAGACGTCACATTTCCGGAGAAAAGGGCCCAATTTATTCAACTTAAGAATTGGATACTGATTTTATAACAGTCGTTTTAAGTACCAGTTCGTTTAAAGTCGCTTATCTGTGATTAAGGCAATAAAATTAAAATGTAGTATACTAGTTTTTTAGACACCATTAATCAACGAACATGTCGTGTAGTCGTCGAGCACACGTAAAAAAATTATAATAGAAGTTGTAAAGTAATTGTTCTTTGGCAACATTATTTAATCGGGATTATCGTAAAACTCGCTATATACAGTTTTATTTTTGTATTTATTACATATTTTATGAAACTAATTTGAATATTTTGGCTTTCTGTGGCAGTTGATAAATAATACGTTTACAAAATGTTTATAGCGATGACGTCATAAAGTAGGCTGTATATTTGTGCCCTTGTGTACGTCTATAGATGAGATTATTATGGCTGCCCATTGGCTGCCGTTGACTTGACATTGTCAGTTTTTTTAGTTTGCTATTGTTTTTTTAGGCACTGAAAGTATGTGACGTCATAAGAGGTCAAATTAAAGTCAACTTTATTCCATGTTTTTAATTAACCCCATCTCATAGATTAAAGAGTTTTAAACGTTAAAATAATATATAGGAATGTAATATTTCGAAATAGTTTTGGAATTAGTATCGTTTTTTTTTCTGTACATGCCGAATTATGGAATATTTATCACAGGTATCTATAATTAAAAAAACATTTTCTTGTCTAACGAAAACATTCTAAGTTTTACTGCAGTAAAATTGTGAACTTAATAGATATTTAGATAACAAAAAAACATCATCATTTCAGCCTTTAGAAGTCCACTGCTGAACATAGGCCTCCCCCAAAGAGCGCCATGACGAGCGATCTTGTGCCGCCTCCATCCACCGACTTCCTGCGATGGCTACAATGTCGTCGGTCCATCGTGTGGGGGGTCTCCCCACACTTCGCTTGCTTGTTCGTGGTCGCCATTCGAGAACCTTAATTCCCTAGCGGTTGTCGGTTCTGCGAACTATATGGCCTGCCCATTGCCAGTTCAACTTGCAAACTGTGAGAGCTACGTAGTGAAATACCTAGTATAGCTCTCTCCATTGCACGCTGCGCAACTTTGAGCTTTTGTATGAGACCAATAGTTATCGACCACGTCTCAGTGCCGTATGTCATCACTGGCAATACGCACTGATTATAAACTTTCGTTTTGAGGCTCTGCGGTATCTGTGACGAGAAGATATGCTATCCAGTTCAGAAGCTTGAATATATCTTCCAGTGCAGAGGTGAAAAGTTTCGGAGAAATAACGTCTCCCTGTCTCACCCCTTTTTGCAGCTGGATAGAATTCGTGCTCCGATCCTGAAGACGGACAGTCATGATGGCATTGCTGTACAAACATTTCAACACTTCGATGTACTGGTAGTCAATCTGGCACCGCTGTAATGACCGTATATCTACCCAGGTCTCGACTGAATTGGTTTTCACGTAATCCACAAAAGCTAGACATAGTGGCCGATTATACTCTTTGGTCTTCTGTATAATCTGCCGGAACGTATGGATGGGGTCTACGGTACTAAAGCCCTTCCGGAATCCAGCTTGTTCGGTAGGCTGAAAGTCGTCGATTGGAAGCGATTTTGGAGCTCCAACTGAAAGCTCTTGGGGTTTTGGATTTGGGCAGGACTTGGGCAAAGACTAAATCTAATCAAACGAGACCTCTCCAGCTTTACGTTGATATTCAATGAGCCTCTTACCATGCGGTGATCACTGCCGGTTTTAACTCTTTTGATCACAGAGGTATCATTGAATATATGCCAATTGGTCGCAAAATGAAATCTATCTCGTGCTTATGACCGCCGGGGTGCAGCCACGTCCATTTCCTGGAGTGGCATTTCTTGAAAAGGGAGTTCATCATAAAGAGTCCCTCCTTCTCCATGAAGTAGGCCAATCACTGACCCCTTTGGTTCCGCTGTCCAAATACAAACTGCCCCACTCTCAGTTCATCGCCATTCCTCATGCCATTCCTCTTTCGACTGTAGAGCGTACTGCTGTATGACCTTCAACGAATACCGTTCGGTAATTCTGAGTATAAGGTATGCCACTCTGCTCAAAACGCTGTCAATCTTCACAATGTTGTTGACGTGGGACTTGTGGACGAGAAAGCTGATACCGTGTTGGGACTGCTGGTCGCCCTCGCGGTAATAAAGTAAGTTGCCGGAATTGAGGGTCATCGTATCCTCTCCCTCTCTTCGGACTTCTGATAATCCTATAATATCCCAGCACAACTTACTTACTACTTCTTCCAGCTCTTTCAACCTTTCATCGGTCGTCAAGGTACGTGCGTTGTATATTTCCAGGTCCAGAGATCGTGGGGGTTGGTAGCTGGGTCTCTGCCCGGGATTCTTAGCACCCTCTGCTCCACCGTTACCGTGGCTGCTACCGGTGCCAGGAATACAGGAGCCGCCGGGGACTGGGGGCTGTCTTTGCGGTCTATATATCATATTGGGAGGGGTTTGCCATAGTCACCACGCTTGTCAGGCTGATTGGTGACCGTAGTGTTACAAATACGTACTCGCAGCTGCCCATCTTCCAGTGTGTATATCTTTATGGAGGGTCTATTTTACCCGAAATGCATATGCGAGTAAAACTTTTTTGTCAGTGTACTAAGAAATACTATGATATTTAAAATGCGCCCTTGAAATTTAGTGATATGAATAAATAATTTGACTGTGAAATATATTTTTTCTACGATGAATATACCTTTACGTGACCTAAAGTAATGACGGTGACTTTTATAACAAATGAATATGTCTTAATGTCATATCCCTGGAGCCCGTTGCTTATGCGATATCACGTATTTTAATAGTTCTTAACAATGAAACTCTTGAATACCGGGAAGGAAGGATTAAACTTTATTTGAACAACCACCCCATGATGTTCCGGCATTTTTAGGGAATATGTGTAGAAAAGTATATACATAATAATCTCAAAGAAACCATAAAGTACGCACGTAGCGCTACGTACGTAGTTGAGTACGCGGGTTACGAATCCCTCCCTTACTACACGTTTTCGGGTGTGAGTCAAGGGAGTAACTTAGGTCCGTTGGAGTTCATTCTTATGATTAACGATCTTCCGATGGTCATAGCGGAGGCACAATGTCTACTTTTCGCTGACGACCTCAAGGTGTTTTTGTCGGTAGCGGACACTTCAGACTGTAAAAAACTCCAGCGGGATATCACTAAGGTAGTACAGTGGAGTAACATCAATAAGCTTTACTTCAATGTTGCTAAGTGCGGTATGATGACCTACAGCCGCACGCGAGTCCCGCTGCCTTATCAGTACAAGGTGGATGGCGCGGTGTTGCCGCGAGTGTCGCACGTGCGGGATCTTGGCCTCGAGATGATGCCGGAGCTTACGTTTCGTAGGCATATTGTTGACATCTGTGGTAACTCCTTCAGGAATTTAGGTTTTATTACGAGACAGTGTAAGGATTTTCACAGTACAGATGTCATCAAAATTCTATATAATGCACTTGTCCGGAGTCGTTTGGAAACAAGCGCTATTATTTGGAATCCCCATGAGGCTAAATATGGTCTCATGGTGGAAAAAAATCAAAATAAGTTTACACGATTTTTATATTTGAAGGAGTACGGCGTCTATCCTTACTATCCCCTGATGTACCCGAGTCTGTTCGTTATAGGCATGGTCGGGTACAACAGGCTGGAGGTGAGGAGGGACCTCGCGCTCGTCAAATACACGTTTAGGGTACTTCGTGGGGTAGTGCACCATCCGGAGATGCTGGCAGAGCTGCGGCTGCGCGCGCCGGACGGGTGCGTGGGCGCGCGCCGTCGCCCTGCTACGCTCACCGTACCTTCGTCGCGGACTAATCTGTTGAAGTTTTCCCCTATGTCACGCGCTATACGTCTGATTAATATAATTTCGAAGGATATTGATATCTTTCACTGCAGCCTGATGAAATTCACGGAAATTGCACAGAAACATTTAGAATGTACGTTAAGTTTTGTTTTTTTGGTTATAACATCGCATTGGTGCGTATGCTGTAATGGTGTTGTAATGTGTCTAAATAAATAAATAAATTATATGAAAATTATATAAAGGTGCAATTCAGTGCTTGTACTTTATTTACTGTCGTAAATAAAACTCGTAAAAAATTGTATGAATGTCAACGTATTTTATACAACCAACTGTTGTTAATCAGTCTCGTCAAAATGTTAGACAATCAAAGTGTTTCACTCGACTAAAAAGTCATGTAGCATATGAAATATAATTTTAAACTAAAACTATTATATGATCATTGTATATTATTCGTCGTGTAGACTATGTACTGGTAACTACTACATATTTTTACATGTCTTGAATGTCAAACAATAATCGTTTATATATAACCAATTGGTCGACAATACGACTATTACGTCGTGAACTTGCTCTATACATGTTGCAATCTAAAGTTCTAAACCACTTTAAGGTGTCTTATAATGAAGTTGTATAAACGACCTAAATATACAAATTAATCATGGCGATAATACAGTTCTATTAAACGACAACACCGATTAAATACCATAACTAACTGTTCTAAAACTAAAAGTTGATTTTGATACTTGGGATACCAAGTGCCCCAGTTTTGTTAAACCCTAAGCTATCCAACAGTGAAAACCGCATTGCAATCGTTCCAGTAGTTTTTACATAATGCGAGAACAAACACACAAACAGACAATATGAACGACATGATTTAAAAATGTTATATAAGAATATAACATATTTTTAAATCATGTCTGAATCCAGTAGCTTATTTTAGGTACTCTAGGAACATTTTTTTTATTATCTTCGTTGTACAGACTTTTTCGTACTTATTGTTTTATTATAAGTAATAGATTATTGTCGAAATTAAAAAAAAAACTTTTCTTAAACTTGGAAAAAATTACAATAATTAGGTATTTGACCAAAAACCAACGTTTAACTGATCAGTTAAAAAAAATGTTTGAACTAATTTTTTGTAATTTATTTGTATCCACCATGAACTTGAAAGTATTAGAGTTCAAATTGAAATTAATCATCAAAATTGGTTCAGAAATCACATCAATCGGAGATAAAATACCTACAATCGTATAGAGAACCTTCTCCTTTACCGCGAATATCTGTTAACTAATTGTTAAATTGACAAAAATTATAATGACAAAAGTGTTATTATTTTTATGAATGCAACCATATTATAAAAATTCATTAGTAGATATAAAAAAATGGTTTTTGATGATATTATAGCCATTGAAAAAAGAGAAGCAAAAACAAGTATCCGCTGAGCATAATTATTATTGTTATGTGGTACCTATCGTTTCCAGTACAAAACAATGTAGGTATGTACATTTATCAAAATATGATAGGAGGACGACACTGTGTTATAGCCTGTTTTTTTATTCTGTGATTATAGCCTGTACTGTATAACAATACTGTCTCGTGTTTTTCTTAACGAAATATCTTGTATTTTTAATTATTGCAGGACAACATAGCACTACGCTTGTTACGGTTGTTGTTGACATATACACGAGCATAAATTTATTTTATTTTCATTGTAGAACAAAGTACAGAGACTACACAAATACGAGTACATACTCATTACTTAATGGAATTGTGACAAAAAATTAATATTAATTGTATAATGTTATTTTAAGATACTTGTTATAATTTAGCTTTTGTTGACACTGTTGGTCAAGGACTTTTTACACACATTCTCACATGAGACCTTGGTATGAAAATTTGATAATTAAACCGCTTGGTTTCACACATTCAAATTATTTTATTAACACATTTCAGAGAAGAGGGATGATTATATGCCAAAGAGGGACCCCTCTTTGGCATATAATCATTTATTATCTTAGCACAAAAGAGGACTTAATGCCAGGAAGCATTTTCTATCAGTCATCCTGGTCGTGCAAGAACAATTGTAGGATGTGCGGCTTTACATTCAAACTTTTAATGATGTCCTGAAAGTTACACAATGTAAACTCAGTACGTAGTATAAAACAAAGTCGCTTTCCGCCGCAACGGATTTTAATGCGGTTTTCACCATCACTTAGACTAGTGGATCTGTGAGCTGTAGACCTCGCGCGTACATACTTGTTTGCAGACAATCTAGCTGTGGACAGTAGCGCCATCTAGTCAGTCCCTACCTATTAGGTAAAAGGCTGATTCCACTGATAGAAACCTAAAAGTGAGAAATTTACTGCATTTTGAGGAGCTATTCTCTCATCGCTACTCGCTCATCACGCCGAAGATCCTCATCAGACCTTCACCAAATTTTTATGAAACTAACCTAAAGTTACAACCTGGCAAATAAAAATAACCATCGAAATCGGATTTGATATGGCGGAGATATTCAGTAGCTCGGATATCCTCAATATTCGGCACAAGGTATTCACTGTAGACAAGGCTTTTCATGTACACCCATACATACAAAAGCTATTCAGAAAATACCTCTCAAATCTAAAACTCTTCACAAAATCTCTGGCCAATTGTGAATTATGGCTATGATGAACACCTGATCAACTTGTGTTTACTGTTTTATTAGATGATTTAATCAAACAAACCACATTGTTTTTTTTTTTTTTAAATCTACGTTTTGTTTAATGTCGCTTATTTTTTTTAATTTTTTTTAAATTAATCCTATACAAATTATCAAACTTGCATAGTTTTAGACCCCTGATCCAAAAACTTTTGCGGATTATTTATCTTTCATTATACAAAATTATTTATAACTTACTGTTTTCGCAACCTAAAAACAGTAAAAAGGTTTGATTTTTTATTATTAATTTTTATGGTTGCCTATCCGTCAATTTACAAAAATGTATGCAATAAATAATATCTCTAAAATGGTTGACTTTTGCTCAAAGTATTCCTGGGTTATTTGATAGTGGAAAGCATGTCCTAAAACCCTGCCACGGGATCGTGACCAATAACCAATAATCCTGTATATACGAGTATTCAAAATTCATGGGGTTTTATTTTTGCGCGGAACCCTAGTTCTTTTACAAAAATTATAGTAGCGCAATCGGGCCAGCCGTTTTGGAGATTTTTATTATTTAATTTGGATATGGATAATACGAGCTATACGAGACCTGAACTTTGCGAGGGCGGAGGCGGCGAGGGGGGAGGCGGCGAGCGAAGAGAGCCACCTTCCCCCGAAGCGGAGTGGAGGTCGAGTGTGTGCGAACTAACTTTTTCACCTCATTTTATTTCTTAATTTCACCCGTGCGAATCCTGGGCGGGTCGCTAGTCACATTATAGTAAATAGTCGTCATCATCATCAGCCCGTGTCAGTCTACTGCTGGAAATAGGCTTCTCTCAAAGCACGCCACTGAGCCCGATCTTCGGCTCATCTCTTCCAACTGCTGCCAGACACTTTGCGTATATCGTCGCTCCACCTAGCTAGAGGGCACCCTACACTACCTTTACCGAGTCTTGGTCTCCACTCAAGAACACGTCTCTCCCAAAGGTTATCAGTCCTTCGACAGATATGACCAGCCTACTACCACTTCAGCTTAGGTACTAATCGTAAGGGCTATGTCGACAACTTTGGTTCTCTGCCGGATTACCTCATTCCGGATACGACCTTTCAGAGAAACTCCAAGCATAGCCCTTTCCATAGCCCGCTGAGCGACCTTAAATTGGTGGACTAGTCGTACCGTGGGTATCCAAGACTCGGCTCCATATGTCATAACAGGTAGGACACACTAGTTCAAGACTTTTAGAAGTTGTTTTTTACTAGTTGCAAAGTTTGCCTCAGATTAACATTCTTCTGAACAACTTCGAGAGCAGTTCCGTTAATAGCAATTGGTTCGGGAATAACATGTTCGTTGAACATAACCTTGGTTTTGTCCAAGTTCATCCGGAGACCAATGCGTTGAGACTGTAACGAGGTCAAACCTCTTTCGTAATAATACTCATTTGATCTCTTAATTCTTTCATAATCCATTTCATTCCATTTGATAGTTTGTCATTATAAATTCAAAAATTAAAATAACCTGTCATTGATTTATAGCAAAACCGAAATTATTATAAAATACATAAATAAGTTTATTGCAAATATATATGAGCCTTTTAAATATATATCAGAGTACCTACAATACCTACGTAAGTGGTTTTAATCCGTATCGTCGAAGTACAAAAAGTCTGTGATCATCTGCTCCTGTTCCTGTGCTCCTAATTGTTCCTGAATCCTGTAATTTTGTGTCACTGAGGTTTGGGTCCTGGGCTTGTGGGACAAACCTAAACCCTGGGACCGCCTCGTGACAAGACGAATCAGCTAGGCTATCCAACATTTTGTTGCAAGTCACGCAACGTATCTGCCACAATGACGATGTCATCCGCGAATCTCAAGTGTGAGATGTTAATGTTAATGTTAATACCACATCCTTTCCAGTCCAGAGAATTAAACATATCCTCCAATGCATTTGAGAACAATTTAGGAGATTTAACGTCCCCTTGTCTCACACCTCGATGCAGGGGGATATGCTTAGTCTGCTGGTTCTGTACTTAGATGGTCATTGTTGCGGCGTCGTACAGACATCTCAGCACTTGGATATACCGCCAGTCGACTTGGCATAGTTGCAGGGACTCTAAAACAGACCAAGTCTCGATAGAGTCAAAGGCTTTCTCATAGTCCACAAACGCCAGGCACAGGCGCTGATTATACTCTTAAATAGTGAACATGTGAAATTACTACGAGTACGTGTGGTGTGAGGGCCAATATGTTAAAAAGCTTTGAAACTGTACTTAAGTTTCAGTGACCATCCTAAAAGTATTGTGTAAGTTGGAATAAGATTTTGTGAAAGTTAAACAAGCGATCTATGATCTGAAAACTTGGGCTCTCAGTTCTCAGATAGAGGATTGAGGGCCCACCTGTACCGGCTAAACTACTAGCTCCCTTATCCTACCATTTTACTATTTTTACCTATCTGAAAAAGTGACAGGACTCAACGTAACTATTTGGTTATTAATAAGTAAATTTAAAAACATTAAAAAATAACTTTCATGCAGTAGCCATGTCATGATGAAACTTAGAACGGGCTATCACAATTAAATGCGTTTACTACATTTCGTGTCTATGCTGTTAACCGTTGAAGAGTTCTCTAATCAGGAGCCAACCCGGAGTGCTGCAGCCATATCTTGGTGAAACTTCAAACCGGCTAGATTAATAGAACGTGTACAATAAAAACGTGACAGTGCTGTTAACCGTATTAGGGTTCCTTTATCAGGAGCTGTTCCTGGATGTCTATTCAGGTCATGCTTACCATAAAAATGCATTGTCATCGGAACTGAACCAACTTGCAGAAATTCAACTCAGTAGGATAAGAGGAAGTGGTTCTAATTCAGCTTGCAAGATTTGACCTAAACAAACATTCATAGGGGAGACCTGTACAAAACCGTGTATCGGGGTAGAACCGTACAGCATGTCTATTCTTGCCAAGAATTCCATATTGCCCATGTGAACGGTCTTCAACAGCGTCCACCAAAAGGAGCTGTATGTATGTTGCTTGAGTATTAACAAAAATAAGATTGAGACGGTCAAAAAACAATAAAATTAAATATTGTAATAACACGCGTTCTTGCAGCGACAAGTGTTTGTGCCCACAAACACGCGTTCTTGCAGCGACAAGTGTTTGTGCCCACAAACACTTGTCGCTGCAAGAACGCGTGTTATTACAATATTTAATTTTATTGTTTTTTGGCCGTCTCAATCTTATTTTTTTTAATACTTAAGCAACAATAATAAAGTTTAAGTGTACTGCAGGTAAGCCTCTAATTATCTATGTTAATGTGTGTGTATTTGCTCTGGCTATGACTCGGAGGAGTTGGATAATGTCGAGTGTAGGGGATGCATTGGTACAAGTTAGTTTCCGGGGCAATATTGTATACACTATTTACAGTATACGGTTTTGCTCATGGGTCGAGGCTAAACTAAAGAGGTTTAGTATTTTTTTGTTATTTTTGTTTAATATTATATACTAGCTGATGTCCGCGGCTTCGCACGCGTTTTAATTTCTCTCGGTTAAAAGTACTCTATGTGCTGTACCAGGACCTAAAATACCAATATACCAACATTTCATCAAGATTTCTTCAGCTGTCAATTTTTTTTTCTATTTTTCGGCTTCTACTCATCGGATTGAAATACCAAGTACCCCAGTTTTTAAGTCAATCCCTAAGCTACCTAACAGTGAAAACCGCATCGTAATCGGTCAGTTTTTACGTGATGCGCGAACAAACATACAGGCAAACAAACAAACAAACAAAGAGGCACGAATTAAAAAAAACTTATTCTGTAGCTTATTTTAAGTACACTAGAACATTTTATTTTAAATTATCATCTTTGTACAGAAAATTTCGTTCCTAATGCTTTTATTATTAGTATATATAGATTTTAAAATAAAGTTGATGTGATTTTGTCCCTTTCGAAACCAACTGATTAAAAACACTATTTTTATACATAAGATAAGAATTATTACAGTTTGGCACAAAGTGCCATAGAACATTTTTATTACAGAAAAACGCTTAATAGCTGTCTGTAATTCTTGGGCCACACTTACGTTAAACGCTGTTATTTATCGCGATGATGCGACGTTTTACGTTAGTGTAGCCATGACTTATCGCGACAATTTTACAACGGCATTCACATTGACGTTTGTCGTTAGGCGATACCTCGAGTGGCGGTCCTTCAAAAGTAGACGTTGACCGCTCAAGTGCGACCACTCCATTTAACGCGTTGATAATTAATGCAATATTTATTCCGACGTTTCCCGGTAGTCTGGCCCCAAAATAACAGGTGCACATGAAATACTGTTGCGGACTTTTTTGTATAACTTTTTGAGAAGAACAATCCTTTCATTCATTGTGTTCATGTAGATCAATAGCATACGCAAAAAAACACAACCGGGATGTACCGGGACATTTGTTTTTTCGACATCGTTGAGAAAATTCGCCATAGATCGAATAAAGTTACTAAAAACGCTTATGAATTATACTTTAAGGCGCTATGGGAGCCAACATTTTTGTTCTCCTCTTCAAGGTGCAGGTTAAGCAGGACAGGTGATGCATCTCAGGAGTAATTTTTTTTTTTTAATATTAACTCTTGAGTGTTTTTTAGGAAACTACGTTATTTTCTATCGAGACAAATTTATTTAATCGTGTTTCGGTGACCACATCCGGATAAAGTATTTTGTAAACATTCATTACACATAAAAAAATTAAGTAAATTTTTCGTTTTCCGTTTTCTCATGTTGTTTTAAATATTCGTGAGGACGAATCGTCAAATTTGGAGCCCATTTCACCTTAAAGCCTTCCTCTTGAAACAATCTACGCTTAGGTAAAACTGGAACATTTGCATCTGTTGAATGAATTGTCGTTTTTCAATTGGCCGGCAATCTGCACGGCCACGAATAGGTGACGGCTCGGCAGGGCTTATACTAGTAGATATAAAAACATAGATATTTCATTGGTGTCTTACCGTGGTATCCATACCTAATTTACCAACAATACATTTAACTTAGCAATTTTCATACATCCGATCGGCATCCGTGTGTCTCGTTGCCCCGGTACCGGAGCCGACACTGTCACGGAATAAAATAATAGTACAATGTGCAGAATTGTCGATGCCGCGCTGTTGGAAAAATGTCCATCGGGAAAAACTAGCGCGCGAGGAGGATACATAAAGCTCGGAGCTCAATATTGATGTAAACACGATACTATAATTTATCATCCTAATGTACCGAAGTGCTTAAGAATTAAGTCTGTAAGAAATAGGTAATACTTACCTGTAAATAAAATATTCCAAAACAAGTATTTTTAATTAACTTCTGTCAATGTGATGAAAATTTCTGGATGGCACTGCAATTGCAGGCGAGCGATTTGTTCGACTTGCACTTAGTTGATTTATAATCGAATTATTTTTTGACAAAAACGTGAACAACCGACTTCAAATGCTCGTTCTCCGCGAACGCTTCAACCATATTTTTCTTATTATTGGAGCTGGTTAAAAAAACTACTGAACCGATTTTGATAAAATTTCTATTGGACCAATCTGAAAGTATATACTGGCAAAAAAATATTGAAATCGGTTCACAAATCACGGAGTTCTGAGGTAACAAACATAAAAATAATAGTTTAAAAAAACTAAAAAACACGCTTTATATAGAAAACCAAACTAAAAAATAGAAAATAAATTTTAATAGTGTAAATAAGAAAAAAATGTTTTATATCAAAAAAATCGTGGGGTGCATGGGTCAATAGTTATAAATATTTCATTGACAGATATGAGAAGCACCCCACGCTTTTTTTTAAATAAAACATTTTTTCTTATTTACAATATTAAAATTTATTTTCTATTTTTTAGTTTGGTTTTCTATATAAAGCGTGTTTTTTAGTTTTTTTAAACTTTTATTTATTTTCTACTTTTTAGTTTTTTTTTTTCGAATTATTGCATTGTCATCTGTCTTTGACACGTGTGCAAAATTTGAATGAAATCTGACCGTTTAAAGTGGGTCAAAATAGCGACCAAAGGAATCGGTTACAAACATACAAACATACAAGTTAAGCTAATATAAAGCGTATAAAAACATCTGGTCGAATTGAGAACAGCCTCTTTTTTTTGAAGTCGGTTAAAAATAGGTGCCCCGCGGCTCCGGTTGTACATTGGCCTTATAGACTTAGTACTACACTTTTAATGTCTGTCGCGCGTCACGATAAAACTACTGGACCGATTGCAATGCGATTGTCACTGTTGGATAGCTTAAAAACTGGTGTACTTGATACATCAATCCGATGAGTAGGAGCCAAGTAATTTAATAAAAAATGTATTAATATAAAAAGTGTGGTACTAAGTTTTGAAGGCCAGTGTATTAGGATGTGTATTGTGTATATTCTGTGGCTCCGTGTGAAAAAGGCGCGCGGCAGCCCTAGCTGAGCTCGATTAGTCGGAGATCAGCGACCCGCGGCGCGACCGGGTCAAGGGTGGCGGGCGGCACTGGCGGCAGTACGCCAGACACCGCGGCGGCGCTCGATTGCACTGCTTTATGTCAATAAGGAAATCTTTGATTATGTAAGCTTAACTCGCTGGCTCGTTGGGCTCTCGGGCGCTTTTGCTGCATTCATCATCATCATCATAAAATCAGTGTGTATTAGCCCAATGCTAGCCAGAGGCTAGGACTCTCCCAAAGCACGCCACTCAGCCCGATCTTGGGCTTTACGTTTCCAACAGCCGCCAGCCACGTTGCGTATATCAGCGTGCTAATCCTATGGGCTATGTCTATAGCTTGGTTATCTGCTCTGTCGGATCACCTCGTTCTGAATTCAACATTTCAGTAACGGTCGCAATCGGCGCGGAGCTCTACATCACCTTTTGAAACTTCATAAAAGTCGATCGTTGCTGCAATGCTCCACCAAACTCAATAGCAAATCGCCAAGAGTACCCATCCTAACCGGGCGGCAGATCAGAACCCTTCAAGATCCACTAATACCCGACCGCGCGAATGGTTACCTGTTTGGGTTGTATGTAAGTTTGTTTGTTTGTACGATTCTTAGGCGCGTCCTACAGCCTAAACGGATGATCTAGTATGAGGTATCGTTGGATTCGTCTTGATCACGAGAGTGCTATAGGATATATGAAGTGTCAAGTAAACTAATATGGCGGCTTACAGCTGCCATATTGTATTTTCGACGGAACAAAAAGTGACCGAAACCTATCTAGTGGTATCAAAATGAAGGTCTTAGAAATACCATTTCATAAAATATATAATTCTTATCACTAAACAGTAGCAAGCAAGTTTAAGCTCCTTACGAAATTGTCAATTTTAGATTATTCAAGTTAATATATTATACTGTTATCTAATCTTGCAATTGCAACTATTATAGTAAGTAAAAAATAAACATTTAATTTATATCAATACTAGCTGCGCAGCGCGGTTCCACCCGCGTCCCTCAGGAACCGTGCATTTTTACGGGATAAAAAGTAGCCTATGTGCTAATCCAGGGTATAAGCTACCTCCATACAATTTTTTATCCAAATCCGTTTAGCTATTTAAGCGTAAAGAAATAACCAACATTTACACACAACACCCCTACATACATACAAACTAGAGATGCGCCGAACACGGATTTCTGATCCGAACCGAATAACG
This sequence comes from Alsophila aescularia, assembly GCA_946251855.1. Lineage (NCBI taxonomy): Eukaryota > Metazoa > Arthropoda > Insecta > Lepidoptera > Geometridae > Alsophila > Alsophila aescularia. Next base: position 103,004,396 of record OX276373.1, read on the forward strand.
AACATTGTTCGGTTCAGCGATTACCGAACCGAATGTTCGGCCGAACTATTCGGTTCCATTTAGGGGCGGTTTGCCGCATTAAACACGTTTGTACAGTACAGGTCCGAGAGGCGCCCGGCCGGCTAATCATTTGAAAACCGATATATTTCTAAGATGGGTATCATCACTCGCGCTGTTTTTACATTTTCGTCAAAAGTGTTTTCGTATGATTAAAGTACCAATCAATCTTTCGAAACTAAGTCCAAAACTTTGTAATCTGGGATCAGAGTAGGGTCCCAGGACCCTCCTGCGACCTTATCAAAAACAAAACGCTACTGGAATGGAGCTAATAAAAACAATTTTGCCTAATTAATTATAATTTAATTGATATTTATTTTTTACTAGCTTTTCCGCCCGCGACTTCGTACGCGCGGACTACTGGTTATCGCGAAAAAAAAACATCCTATGTTCTTCTAGGGATTCTAGGATATTAAACACCAATGCAAAAGTAGGTATAGAACCAAAGCTCTTGAAGTTTTATGACAGACTTGTTATTTCGTTTCCATGGTAACCGTTCCTTACAGCGTTCCAGCTTTCCCGTGGAAACTTAAATTTTTCTGGGATAAAAAGTATCCTGTGTTTTATTCTAAGGTATAAGGTAAACCTCCGTTCCAAATTTCATCAAAATCCGTCCAGTAGTTATCGCGTGAAAGCTCCCCAAATAAACAAACAAACAAATAAACAAACAAACAGACAACGTTCCACTTTTATATATTGGTATGGATATCATTGTGTTATCTGAAATTGAATGAATACATACTCGTTTACTATTATTCTAATTGTCACCATAAAAATTGACATCAATGTTAAATAATGTCATGTTTGTCTGATATTCTTAGCTGGTTTCATTTTCCAAATAAAAATGACTAAGTCGGCTAATTTCGGCTCTTACTTTAATGTTAATTAATTGGTTAATAGTTATATATTTAAATGGGACTTAATCGCGCTGAAAACTTAATTTTTATTCCGACTTTTCGATCAATGCATCGAAGATTGCATGCATACCGTGACGAAGACGTCGAGGTTTTCTAGAAGACCACGATCAATGCAACTTGATCGAAACGTCGAGGTAAATAAAAAATAAATTTTCAGCGCGATTAAATCCCGTTTAAATATATAACAATGTGTTCGAATCGCGAAAGTTTAAAAGTTATAATTGGTTAATATTTGATATGTATTCTAAATATTTTAAAGTCAATACAAGCTGCAGGTAGGCTTAAAATTACATAAGATTAATATTCGGCACATCAACCGAATATTCAGCCGAATACCGAACATATAAATCCATGCCGAATATGCCGAATACGAATAATTAACGAATATTCGGGGCATCTCTAATACAAACTATCGCTTTTAAAATATTTATATAGTGTGATTATTATTGCGGGCGCTCAGGTCGTATTCAATAGTTCGCATTCGGGTTATTGTATTTTTATAATAATTTTACTAGTTTATGAAAGAATAGGATAACAATAAGTGTAGGTACCGATCGTCACTCGTGGAACGCGAAGGAGATCTTGAACTAGACTATCTGTCAACTCAAGTACGAGCCGACCTCTTTGATGTTTTCTTCTGTGAACCACGTTATAAGTACTTTTTATTAGAAGTGAGACCAAATTAATCAAATTTATAGTTATTTTGACACATCAACAAAACTTAGGTAGGTACATAAAAACACTGACAAACAAACTTATCGCCGCGCGCCGGTAGATTCACTGGCTTTATTGATGACGATCTATACATACATATACATACAAATAAATAAAATTGAAGTGTCTGGTTGTAATGTCACAATAACAGCTTTTTACTAAAGGCATATGAAAGTATACACTGGTGGTACTCGTAACAAAAATGCCAGTTTTAATTTTTGTCCGTCTGTCTGTTTGTTCCCGAAATCTCTGAAACGGGTGGACCAATTTTCACGGGACTTTCACTGGAAGATAGCTGATATTACAAGGAGTAACACAGGTTTTTTTAAATCCGAGAAATAATTAGATTTCCGCGAAAAAACCTATAAATTTTGAACACGCGGACAGAGCCTCGGGCACAGCTAATTGATTAGTATAATCTATATATGTATCTTCTAAAATCAATGGCCGTGCATTAGTCTCGCAAAAACTCGAGAATGGCTCGACCGATTTGACTATATTTTTTTGTTGAGTTTTTATTTGAATATAAAAGGATTTAAAACAAAAAAATGAAATAAAAACTCATTTGAATTTTTATTGGATTGTACCAGGAGATAGCAAAAGAAGATTTGTTTTTTATTGGAATTTAGTTAGCGTGAGTGCGACTTTATGGAGCCACCATAGAAACGATATTTCATGTTTGCACCCGCGTCATCGTTTTGATGGGAATTCGTTTGCAGCTGCCCATGCATATCTGTTATTCACTCCGTGCGGTTGTGTGAAATTACATTTCAAATATATTTTCGTAAAAATGGGTAGTGGATGCAGAGAATAGATTTGGTTAAAGCTAATTTAATTAAATCAGCCATTCATTTTGATAAGGCATTCTATATCATTATCATTATATTTTTACCCAGCTAGTAAAATTATAAATATTAATTACTAACCGAAAAGACAGTAGAAAAATGTATCTATAATAAAGCAGTAAAGTAAGTACCAAGAAGTATGTACAAAGAAAACAATTAAAAAAATGGTATGGGGGACTTAAAATAAGCTACTGAACAAGAATATAACGTTTTTAAAAATCGTGACTGTCTGTCTGTTTGTCTGATCGTGTATCACGTAAAAACTACTGGAACAATTGCAGTTTTCAATGTTGTATAGCATAACGTTTGACATTTAACAACTACAAGCGAAGGCTTCTCTGCTTCCCGTTTCGATTTATTTGTCGAATTGTTCTGTGGTTGTTTTGTTTGCTCTCTCGATTTGAATTTGGCTTGGCTTTGATTTATTTATTTATTTATTTAACAAAATCCACTGCCCTCAATCTAATACTTAAATGCAAGCATGTAACACTTAGGCCGTCCGCACCGTTAGGCGGGCTCCCGCGACGGGAGAGCTCATTGTAAACTGGTGATTTCTACAAAAATAAGTTCCGCCCAGCGTAACTCTAGCCGCACGTTGTGCCCGCCGCGCGTAGACGCGGTTAGGTCAACTTACGCTTGTCCGTGCCTATTTATGTAGAAATCACTAGTTTACAGTGAGCTCTCCCGTCGCGGGCGGAGGTCCTTAGAACTTACAACTAATAAAGGATTTTCATTTTACGAATGCGATTTTGTATAAAAGAAAATATGGATACCTCTATAAAATAAACGAAGAACAGTAACAATTAGTAATAATTTCAATTGATTCTGGTTTGTTCGATACTACTTGTGGATTGGTTGTTGTTGTGTTGAGAAAGTAATTTAATTGTAGAATTAAGAATAGGAATTCTCGTATAAGTATTTATAGTAAAACAGTAAGTAACAAAAAATCTAAACAAAGAAGAAAATTTAAAAAATTGGTCTTGAGCACTTCAAATAAGCTACTGAACAAGAATGTACGTATAACCACGGAATAAAATTTAAAAAAAAAGTGTGTCTTTTTGTTATCGCATCGACTGGACCGATTGCGACGCGGTACAGTGTTGGATAGCTTAGGGTTTGACTTAAAAACTGGTGTACTTATAAAAAGATATGATGAAAGTCTTCGGCGTGATGAGCAGAGTAACTCCTCAAAATGCAGTAAATTTCTCACTTTTAGGTTTCTACCAGTGGTATCAGCCCTTTACCCACTAGGCAGGGATTGATAGAGCACCTTGGTTATTAATGTTAGTTTCACAATAAGGTAACTAGATGGCGCTAATGTGCACTGCTAGATTGTTTGCAAAAAATTTTGTACGCGCGAGGCTACAGCTCATAGAGCCACTATAGTAATAAAGCAGTAAGTAATAAAGAGTCTGTATAAAGAAGATATTAAAAAAAGTCTTAGGTGTCTGTCTGCCTGGTGTCTGTCTGTCTGTTCACGCATCACGTAAAAACGACTAAAGCGTTTTTTTTATCACGGTCTAGGCAATTTGACCACGATCTCACGTGATGGAAAGCGATGATGTGGTCGAAGGTGTAGCACGCTTGCCTAGTAGATACCTATTCACTCTTGACTTGAACACACCTGGGTTATATTTTACCGGAAACACTGACGAGGACAGGGCATTCCATTCCTTAGATGTTCTTTTAATAAATGAAGAAGCGACGTGGTTCAGTTTTGGATAGCTTAGGGTTTGACTTACAAACTGGTGTACTTGGTATCTCAATCCAATGAGTAGAAGCCGAGCAATCGAAAAAAACTATTAGACGGCTGAACCACAGCATAAATAACAGTACAAGGCTGAACGAAAGCGCAGAATAAATAATAGTCTCTTCGTCGAAATACGTTTATCACTCAACTCACTGTTATTTTTTCTTTACACTATTCTTTTTGATCCGCATTCTCCTCTTTACCTTCGGGAGCGTTTTGACTATCTTGTGCCCCGTGACATTCAATGCAGGACAACAAAATCCCTCCTTAAAATACCCACTCACTCTTCTAGTTCTTAGTTCTCACTGTACGAGCAGTCAAGTTATGGAATTCACTTCCTCATACTATTCGTGCTAGTCTCTCTATTGAAGTCTTCAAAGTGAAAATAAAAGAGCATTTTCTTTCCAAATAAACAATTTTTATCTGACTCGAGAAGTTTGACATGTTAATTTGTATTTGTTTATGTTTAAGTATTATATGTATGTATTGTTTTATTTTATTATTTTGTTTATTTATGTAAGTATACCTATATTTGTTATGTGTAGTATATAAGTATTGACTTCCTTTTACAATTTATTATCCATACCAATATATAAAAGTGACACGTTGTTCGTTTGTTTGTTTGGGGAGCTTTCACGCGATAAAAGCTGGACGGATTTTGATGAAATTTGGAATGGAGATAGCTTATACCCTGGAATAGAACATACGATACTTTTTATCCCGGTAAGTTGTAAGTTTCCACAGGAAAGCTGGAAATTATTAATTACTCGCTGTAAGAAACAATTTCCATGGAAACGAAATAACAAGTATGTCAAAAAACATCAACAGCATTGGTGCTATACCTACTTTTGCATTGGTTTTTAAAATCCTAGAAGAACATAGGATGCTTATTTTCGCGATAAACAAAAGTCCGCGCGGACGAAGTCGCGGGCGGGAATGCTAGTACCTATATATTTTGTTGCAATTTTCTGACTAAATAGGTTCATATACACAGAAACCTACTTGTTTATTTGACGTTCTCTTTCCACAAGGGTTTGCTGGAGGAAAACTCTTTTTAGGGTTATTCTCGCCTTTGTACATCTTCTATAAAATTTATTTACTGTTTATGTGATGAAAAATGACCTCGCTGGCAAAGGCGTGAGCACACCTAGGTAGTTGTAGATAATTATACTAAGTATAGGACATCTGCAATGTGATGTTCTGATTTCTGAATGGCACTGCAATTCAGAAGCACAATGAAATAAGTTTAAAAAAATGTGAGTGGCGAGATAGTTCCGCATGTAATCCATTTAGGCAGTGTGTCGCTGTCGATGTATCGTGGCGTGGCGTCGCATAATAATATGCAAGGAGGTAAATATCCGGCCGGACCGTCCCGCAGGAGGAGGCGGCGGGTGCCGAGCCGCTCCGCAGCGCGCGGCAAGGTCGAGGTCGCCGGTCGATATTGCACCACCTCCCCCCCCTGTCCTCATCCATCACGCTGCCTGCTGCCTGCCTCCTGCCCTACTACTCTCGGAAATGGATGAGAGATGCCGCCAATCAACTTATGTACACACAGAATTAATTCGCACCGATGCAGATTCACACTAGCAGTGTTGGATAGCTAGGTGTATATTGGTCGTCGTTATCCGTCGTTGAGACGTGTTCGGTATGACTACATTGACGGATATGTATTTATTACCTCCGAATGCTAAAAGAGAGGGATGTTTTAAGTTTAGAGCATGTGTGTATGTGTTTATCTGTGGCATCGTAGCTCCCAAACGAATGGACCGATTTTTATGTGGTTTTACTGTTGGATAGCTTAGGGGTTGACTTAAATCTGGTGTACTTGTTATCTCAATCCGATAAGTAGAAGCCCAGTAATCGATTAAAACATTTTTGACGGCTGAAGCTGAAGTTTTTAACAATATATGTTGGTATATTGGTTTAGTTTCTGGAGTAGCACGTAGTGTACTTATAGCCTAGAGAAATAACCGCACGCATGCAAATCCGCGGGCACAGCTAGTTGACCGAGAGAGCGAAGCGCGAGCGAAGCGTCTCCGTTTCAGCTTGGGCAAAAATGCTTTCGTATGTCCTTCCGGATGTCAGTCCGGATCTCTGTTCTCCTCTGCAGGTCGTATTTCTAAACCGATCTAGACGAAACTTGGTATACAGTTTAAACGAATTTTAGAAATTTTTAGTCATCGGGGATTTTTGATTGGGACTACTTCCCCCAAAAAGGGGCAAAAAGGGGGCTACTGAAAATCTCCGCCTTATTAGATCCGATTACGATGGTTCTTTTTTTATTTGAAAGGTAGTAACTTTAAATTGGTCTCATAAAAATTTGGTGAAGATCTGATAAGGGTCTTCGGCGTAATGAGCAGAATAGCTCCTCAAAATGCAGTAAAATTCTCACTTTTAGGTTTCTACCAGTGGAATCAGCCCTTTACTTGTACTATTATTTATTCTGTGCCTTTGCCCACTAGGTAGGGATTGATGGATAACCTTGGTTACTGGTGTTAGTTTTACATTAAAGTAACTAGATGGCGCTACTGTGCACGGCTAGATTGCAAAAAAGTTTGTACGCGCAAGATCTACAGCTCACAGAGCCACTAGTAATTAATATATTCATGTTTCGCTTCCGAAAACTCGCCGATAAATCTGGTTTGCGGTACGATCAGAATTCTGTTAGTCGGTGCTGGAGTTTATTTTCCAAATTGTGAACTAAAATTACTAGCTTAAAAGCTAAAAAAAACACGTCAGCCCTTCCAAAAATGAACTAATGCCAATAAATTATATATTATAGGAATGTGCTTACTGCCAAGTTTTATTATTTACTTTTGAAAATGGAGCCATATTAATGCAACATAGGGCTTTTATACGTCGAAATCTGTTCAGGCTTTTAAAAGTTAAGATGGAATAAATAAACTCACATACATACAAACTTACATACATACATGAATGCTAAATTACACCATTGCCCATTGTACACTTCTTCTGCTATTGTTCCTTTATTTTTTGTTGATTTTGTTTGTGGTGTGTGCAATAAAGAATTTATCTATCTATCTATCTATCTAAAAACATAACACTCCTTTTTTGGGCAGTTCTGTAGTAAGTTTAAATGTTTTCTGCTCCAGAAATAGCAGTACTTCGGTTTCAGTCCGGTCCTATAGATCCTTTTAAAACAAACAAAGGAGCTAATCTAAAATACTCAAATTCATCGGTAGTATGTTATTAAGTTCTTAAGTCTAAAAAAGTACGTAAGTAAGTAGGTATAATAATTTTCATAATAAGGCAGTTTACCTAATAACTTATGGATTCACTTGACCGGTTCTTTGTTTATATTCAATTATACAAACAATAAAAACGTGTGCAGCACCATGAAAAGACCATAGCTAAGCAGTTGCGAGGTCGCGGTCTTGCGCGAATCGGAGCGAATCTGGTACGTGCCGCTGAGTGCAGCCACTGGTGATGGCTGCTGCAGCAGTAACTCGGTACTAGCGACAGTATGCACGCACGTCATTTATTACTTTAGTTAAGCGGGTTACTATTGCTCACGGTAAAGGCAAATATCATGAGGATCCTGGGGCGCGGCGGCATTTCCAAGAAACAGTTCTAAGGCGTTTAAGTCTCGCGCACTTGGGTTACTGTGCACTGCGCTCTTTTTACCCGACTACGGCGAAGCAAGGTAAGAGTAATATAATTAATAGTCTATGTATGTGTGTATGTATGTATGTATGTATGTATGTATAAATGTAGATGTTCCACCATAGCGTCGCCCCGTCGGTTTATCTATTGGTCCGGTTTTGACAAGCGAGGTGTCCATCGATTTGTCTTCAGACCGTAGTCGGGTTTTAGCAAGGAAGTTCTATGTACTTACATTTCTATGTATATTTACATTTATATGTACTTACATTTCTATGTACTTACATTTATATGTACTTACGTACAACTGGAACGATCTCTTCAAAGAAAAAGCCTTTTGTTTTCGAATTTACGACCAGACAATAAGAAAAATGCCGCGGTGTGAACCCTACCCGTGCGTAGCCGGGGCGAGTCACTAGTAATTCATAAAACAGATGTGGGATGTCGGTTGCTGGATGCCTCTAGACTAGATGCATTGAATTATATGTACTACGCGCTAGATGATACTTATGGTTTTGCTTTGTGGAATCATCGACACAAAATACCAAAAGCACAGAAGGTACAAGGCCTTTGATTTTATTGACCTGAGATAAGAAGAAGAGAATATTGTGTCGTGTCTAATAAAATATACTTAATCATACCTTAATATTATAGTCCTGACTATGAATCGCGGGTAGCAGGAACTACGAGTACCATAGTACAACAACTCCCAGACCCGGAACAAATTAATATACCTATCTGTAGATCAAGCAAACTTTTTTCTTTGCCAGGAATCGAATTCGCACCTCTCACGTCTCAACCAGCTGCTCTCCCTCCGCGCCATTTAGCCTGCGATTTAGATTTGTCCTCGAATTCTTCTTTTTGAACTTGCTGTGCCCCGCGGTTTACCCGCGATTTCCAGGATAAAAGTACCTATACTGTCTATCTCCACTCCAAATTACATCCAAATCCGTTCATCTAGAAGGAACGGACCTGAGTGGTAATAAACAACATAGGTGCAACTTTGTATATCTGTCTATCTATATCTATAATAAAGCAATAGGATCGAAAAAGTTTGTACAAAGAAGATAATTTAAAAAAAATGGTCTAGGGTACTTAAAAGTAGATACTGAACAAGAATATATTATAACATTTTTTAAATTCGTGTCCGTCTGTTTGTCTATCTGTATGTTTGTTCGCGCATCACGTAAAAACTACTAGACCGATTGCGATGCGGTTTTCACTGTTTGATAGCTTAGGTTTTGACTTAAACTGGGGTACTTGGTATCTCAATCCAATGAGTAGAAGCTGAGCAATCGATAAAAATATTTTTGATGGCTGAAGGAATTTTGATCAAATGTTGGTATATTGTTATTTTAGGTCCTGGAAAAGAACAAATAGTACTTAAAGCCTAGAGAAATAACCACGCGTGCGAAGCCGCGGGCCTTAGCTAGTACTTATAATATAGCAATAGGAACAAAATAATCTGTACAAAGAAGATAAATAATAAAAAATGGTCAACGGTACATAAAATAAGCTACTGAACAAGAATAGATCATTTTTTTAAATCGAGTCTGTCTGTTTGTTAGTTTGTTTGTCTGTATGTTTGTTTGTAAAAACTACTGGACCGGTTGCAAAGCAGTTTTCACTGTTGAATAGCTTAGAGTTTGACTTAAAAGCTGGGGTACTTGGTATCTCAATGCGATGAGTATAGAAGCCGAGCAATCGAAAAAATATTTTTGACCGCTGAAGGAATTTTGATCAAATATTGGTGTACTGGTATTTTGAGTCCTGAAATAGCACATAGAGTACTTTTAACCTTGAGAAATGACCACGCGTGCGTAGCCGCGGGCATCAGCTATAGTCTTATATATTTTAGCCTTATTAGAAAGTATATCTATACTATGAAAATAAAATACACCTTATAAAAAGTGGGCAGATTTGACACCAGTAACTCTGGCGTGGACCGCATGAAGTAGGTGCAACGCAGACAATTGGCCTTATTTGCCCTTAGTCACAATCGGAGTTTATCGGATATCGGAGTGCCGCTTGTGTAGCACATGCTGACAGTGCAGTGACTCTCATTCGTACTACAGTCTCTCTATCTTTGTTGTTGATGAACATGAAGCACTATGGTGGGATTTGAGCTATGTGGGTAGATGTATTTTTCTGTGCCTGTATCTAGTCCAGTTTTTATATGCGTGATATTAAAGCGTACCGTATCTTCCCCTTTTAACTAGATCTATGCATAGTACATAAATATTGTCGGTGATCTTCGATACACTAATTCAATCACTATCAAGATACAATATACCTACCTATTGTTTGACATTTATGAGTTCCGTAGGCATATCTCACACACCTACATACGTACGCACCCTACCAAAACCATTTCATAATATAATATAGATTACATCGGTAAAATAATCATAGAAATTGCGCCAGTCTGAGCAAATAACGCAGATTCCCCATTTATATATACATATTTATATATGCATATCTACTAACGGGCGAAACATAGACCCACCAAATTATTCTACAAAAATGCAAGCTATATGCTTGAAGGAAATGTGGAACTAGAAACATCGCTAGTAAAGTATCGCTAATAATAACCAGCCAAATTACCTACCATGATGAATAACAGATTTTGATTTGATTTTGACGTGAACCGAACTACATGTAAAAAGTAGGTACCTACTTATCAAAGATCTAATTAACTAGGTATATCTATCTATCTTATACTTGTGTTTATTGCTTGGTTCGTATGTAAGTACGTGTCAATATAATACTTTTAGCTCTTTGAGCTGTAGACCTCGCGAGCACAAACTTCATCAATCCCTACCTAGTAGGTAAAGGGCTGATTCCACTGGTAGAAACCTAAAAGTGAGCAATTTACTGCATTTTGAGGATCTATTTTGCTCATCAGATCTTCACCACATTTTTATGAGACCAACTTAGAGTTGCTATATTTCAAGTAAAACAATACCATCGAAATTGGATCTAATATGGCGGAGATATTCAGTAGGGCAATAAAGGGGCCCCTTTTTGGGGGAAGTACCTCCCCAATCAAAAATCTCCGGCGACTAAAGATTCTAAAAATCCGGTAAACATGTATACGAAGTTTCGTCTAGATCAGTTGAGAAATGCGACCTGTAGAGGAGAACAGGAATCCGGACATACGAAAGCATTTTTCCCAAGCTGAAACGGGAAAGCTTCGCTCGCGCTTCGCGCTCGCTCTGTCAATAAATAGCATTTCTACAATAACAACAGGTTTTCGCTATATATTTGTTTATTTATATTTGGTTTCTTACCTTTCTATTTTATCAATTATCGAGAAAAACGTAATTTCACTATAAGAATTTAATTATCGAGCATACTGCGTTTTGTGCACAAATTCCCGGTTTTCTGCATAAAAGTCGTCGTAACTAAAAAACTACTTGATTAATAGTAGTTGCGTAAACGACAATAAAAACATGGATCTGTTATCTGTTCATAAATATCATAGGTACGTATATCCACATCATGAAATGGTTCTATTTCATGAAATGGAAATTATTCGCTGCCCACGTAATGATATGGTTTGGCCAGATGAATGAATAAATCGTATTTAACGATATTAACAGCAACTTTTGGCTACTTCATGATATGGTCAAAACATTAGTGATTATATCGTATAATTGAAGGCGAAGGCGGAAGCCCGACTTGGCCGTGATTAGGTTTGAAAATATCGTAGAATCACATAAGCGGATTTCAGCAATGTACCAACAATGCTTTGGAGGCAAATTCGCGCGTAGTATTTTAGGAGCGAGCCATGATGGCCGAGCGGCAGCATGTCCGCTTCACAATCTAACGGCTTCCAGTTCAGAACCTGGGCCCAGCACATAAATAGTAAATTATATGCGGATCGAAGCCAGCGCTTAAAACCGGTAAAGGAATACATTGGAAGAATCTGGCACGACTAAGAAACTCAAAATTTAAGGACGTGTGACATCTACAAACAACACTGAACCAGCGTGGCTTGCTCTCTCTTTGAGAGAAGGCCAGTGTCCCAGCAGTGGGATCTGGGATCGCAATGGCAGTCTGTATCACTCTAATGTTTAGGTATGGAATCGAAGCGAGTCCAGTACTTATATTCATTTACACGCGTGCGGAACACTGCCATGCGACGTAAATTGGCCTGTGTCTGAAAATGACTAAAATATAACAGTGGGCGAGATTGTATCGTATTCGGTTGCCGGAATACAACTAAAAAGATACCTGGGGCTACAGTCTCGACATCGGTTGCAATAACTTTACAACCGAAATCGGTCGCAAAGTACATATACTGATGAAAATTGATCAAAAACTAACGTTTATCGTCGTTACCCATACTGTACTGTTGTTATTCGTGTTGACGCGATAGGTAGCTTGCGATGGCATAGCTATCTGTGTCGAGACTGCCAGCTACTGTCAAATATATCGATTGTTATCGGTATCATATCGAACTTTATAGCAAATATTACGATTTTTGCATCTTTTTTGGCCCACGATGATCACTAATAGATAATATACGATTTTGCTCGGTACGGTCGTAGAGACTTGTAAACTAATCAATTGCCTCGTTATCTATGTCAAGACTGTAGGCCCAGGGCCCCAATTCTGTTAACTATTGAACCACGATAAAGCAAGTCGATTGCAAATTTTCTCTTTTACCACTTAAAAGTGGAAAAAGCGAAATATTTTGAGAAAAAAAAAAGAAAAAAGAATGAAAAAAATATTGGAAAATGTTCTAATGTTTTGCGCTTCTTCCGCTTCAGCAGTCGTTGTTGAACTCGCAACAGAGTCAGAGTGTTACATAAATATATGCATATGCTTATTGTGCTTTCCTATTATTGTTTACATTATATACCAAGCCTGAAGATACTTATTTAACTACTAGTAATTCCGTGTTAGAATTAATGATTTCGGTTGGTAATGGTAAGGCAAGTCTTAGTTTAAAACGACGCCTTCTTTCTTTTCTTCTCGGTTTGAGTTGGAAATGAACTAATTTCGCTATTATTTCTTCTGTGACCACCGACCTACTTCAAAGAGGGGTGCGCCGCGTGCGTGGCTACGCAATTCGAAACGAGCAACCCTAGCAATAACGGCACGCAGGCATTGAGTCAAGCGGTTCAGGTAATATCGCCATTCTCCAATACGCGTATGGGTACAAAATGTCATGCGCTGATTAGATTTTACAACTGTAGGCAATTTCAATAGGTATTTAAGCGTTTTCTAAGGGAGAATCTTCTGTACTTAGTACTATTATTTATTCTGTGGCAATAGGATGATAATGATCTCAATTTTATGTTTCCGCCTGCTTATTGTTTAATTAACATGCGTAACGTGTCAAATCGAGTGCTAGTTGGCACTTGGCACAGAGTTCAGTATCGTAACGACAACATGTATGCGATCGTGGCCGGTAAGTGGCCCGCGCGGACGCGGCGAGGGCGGGCGCGCGCGCGTTTTTAATCAAGTCCAAGGGCGCGCAGCAGCAATGCAAACCACGCGCTAACGTCTCGCACACACCGCAGGGTTGCCATGCTTCTTGTTTTACTCGGACAGTCTTATATTAAGGCTGGGTAGTCTCTCAATTGTTTGTCCTGCTCGTCCAGGTGCAGTGTGAGCGTGAGAAGTGATGCAGATCGAGGTCGATTTTAGATAATTTTATGCATTTTTATCCATATCTCAATATATATAACTCAATTTAAAAAAGTGATCGTTTATTTGTCAAGTTTAATAGAGTAGCTAAACAATTATTTAAAAAGCTGTCTCTGAAAACTACGAGAACAACGATGCAACAAGTTATTATCATGTGGTAGTTCGTGATTTTTTTCCAAGGATAACAAACCATTTATGAAAATTCTGTTCCGTTATTTGTTTAGGTAGTACACTTTTCTATCCACAGTATTTTTCGGTTTGCATCATGTTGTTTCATTACGTCGTTCTCGACGTTTTGCTATTCGTCTTTTTGCTGATTTCGCTGACCCCGCCTTAAAGCATACCTATGAGTCCGGTTGCAACACTAGTCTATAATTTCACACGATTTTAGATAAAATTTACTGCCGTGTCGTGAGAATTTTGAAAAGAGCACTACTTTGCGGTTTACGACTGCGAGAGTTTTCAAAAAGTATTTTGTTGACAATTAAATCAGCAATACGTATAATGTGTCAAAACAAAAATTAACTTGTTTCTAATACCTACCTTTTGACGGGTGCACAGAGAATCACTCGTTTTCCACAATTTTGGTAAGTATTTGATTTATTGATGTAGATTCAATCCCTAACTCGTGTATTTCATCAAAATTATAAGAGCAGATTCCATGAAAGTATATTTAAATTGCTCGTTTGATAGTTTAGAATACAACAGTCCCAATTGGGTGACGCATTATCGTTGCATCACAGATTAAGTAATAGGTTTATTGAACTATTCCATCACGCCTTGTGCTAACACTAGTGTTAGTTTATGGGTTTACCGCGGAATTACCAAATAATATACAAATACATACACAGGATCTGAGTATTTATACAGTCAATCCAATTTGCCGTTTTATGCGTGACAGATAGATATCACAACGGATTTGTGCTAATAGAGCCCAGTGGATTCAAGAACTAGATCGTGTGCTAAATCGTATGTCAACACTTCAGAAATAACAAGGGAGTTCAGGTATTTGACGTCAAGTTCTTTGCCATGCTAGGAATGCTAATTGGTGGAGCAGGCAAAAAGGCACGTGCTAATCGGGTGGCACGAGAATGGAGCGCCCAATGATCAAACCGTGCGGGAATCGTCAGGTCAGGAGAATGAAGGGTAAGCAAGCGATAAAAAATATAATTGTTGAAGGATCTACACGAACCCTCAAGACGATATGGTCAAAGCCTCAACTCGGTTATCTCAGTGCCCCAGACGTGATACATGCAGGAGTAACATAGTTATTGAGGACAGGCTACTCACAGTAGCGATGGACGTTAAAATAATATAAGGATCTTAAAAAACCTACCTAAGGCCAAAGTTCACCTTTACCTCAATAGGAACACATAATTGTATCAATTTACGATTGTTTTTTTGCCCGGGCAAAGAGTGGCCGCGTGTCAAAGTTTAAAATCTGCACTTTGCACTAAATAAAACTAATCCTTGAGAGTTATTGTTTATTTTTTAATTACTTAAAACTTTGGTCCGGGAGTCCAGAGCATTTTAATCACGTGATACAAAAAACTGATAGCCAGCTGTGTGCTGTGTAAAGGTCGGGGATGATGAAAGATTATCGAAAATATATGCGAAAAGTTTTTTTTTTTCTAAAAAAGTCTATAAAATGTGATGTCTAGCGAATCATTTTCATGTCATCGTATGTGGGTGTTACCAACGAGGGTTGACGCATAGTGTAATTTAAAGGCAAATCTGACGAAGTTGGTGCGAAGTAAAGTTATTCCCTCTACTAGTATTAATCTGATCCTGATAGTACGTATATAAATATCTGACGGATAGGTGGACCCAATCCACACCAATATAAATAATAAAAGTGAAACGTTGACTGCGTTTGTTTGTTTAGGGAGCTTTCGCGCCATAACGGCTGGTCCGGATTTGAAAAGCTTTGTAAATATGTACTTTACAATATAGAGACCAACATATGATACTTTTCATCACGGAAAATGGAAAGTGGAAAGTTGCCGCGGGGAAACTGGAAAATGTCGATTACTGCCTGTAAGGAACGCAATGACGTTGCCGTGGAAACGAAATAATAACCAGTCCGTCAAAAACCATCAAGAGCATTGGTGCTATAATTTGCATTGGTTTTTATTATCCTAGATGAACATAGACGTTTATTTCGCGATAAACTGTAGTACGTGCGGACCTAGTTGCGGGCGAAAGCTAGTGTTTAATATTTACCAAAGGTTCAATAGTGTATTTTATTAAATCCATTTTTTGAGGCACGGATTGTATTGCAAAATTTGCAAACAAATCAAACATAGCAATTCGTAAGGAAATAAGTAATGCGGGTAGCAACTGCTGAGAGAGCTACGCCAGCTAATCTGTTTTATTTGTGGCCCTGTTTAGATCTGATAACATCACAAGGAAATGTGATAGGCTTTACGCGGTTTTTAGTTGTAGCGCTAATGTTGTATAAACATGTTTGAGTGATAAGCATTCAAATAAGCGAGACGTAGTAATGGGACGATAACTGCTTGCCTAACATAAGGAATCGAACACGAGCGTCACGTGTCTCGTATAATGACAGTGCACATAAAATCATGTATATATTAGAGTGAATACAACAACACAACAAGTGTATAATATATAAACTATATAATAAAAGTCTGCCAAAAGAAAAAAAAATTGTCTAGGTTACTTGAAATAAGTTACTGAACAAAAATATAACATTTGGCGCATCATGTAAAAACTACTGGACAGATTGCAATGCGGTTTTCATAGCTTAGAGTTTGACTTAAAAACTGGGGTACTTGGTATCTCAATCCGATGATTAGATGCCGAGCAATCGATAAAACTATTTGACGGCCGAAGGAATTTCGATCAAATGTTGGTATATTGGTATTTTAAGTCCAGGGCCCCGATTCTGTAAGCTATTGAACCGCGATAACGCAATTCGATCGCTTGAAAGTTTTTGAGAAATTTTCTTATTTACCACTTAAAAGCGCTAGATTTTTTATTTTTTTGAAATTTAAAAAAAATAATGGAAAAAAAAAAACAAAAAAAAAGGCGAAAATTTTAGCAAAACTTTCGCTTCCAGCACTTTTAAGTGGTAAATAAGAAAATTTCTCAAAAAAATTCAAGCGATCGACTTGCGTTATCGCGTTTCAATAGCTTACACAATCGGGGCCCTGGAATAGCACATGAGCACTTTTAATCTAGAGAAATGACCACGCGTGCGAGGCTAGTCCGGAATAATAATAGCACGCCAAGTAAGATCCCGACGTATGACTATGTGTTTCCCATTCTCATAATATTGGTCTGAAACGTGTCGACGAGACAAGGAGCAGCTGGGGCTAATCTGCCACCTGTACGCGCACAATACCACCCCTAGCGAGGCGCGCACGGACTGCTTCCGCCCGTAATAATAATACTACCCGCCGCTTTGTAAGAGTCAAGCGAGCCGAGAACCATCTTTAGCCCCGGCCTGGTTCTCAGCTCGCTGGTCGGGTCGCTGGCGATTTTAACAAAATGCAATTTTATCTCACGGCAAGAAGGCATTTTAGAACAAAATCGATTAATACTACGAGACCGGAGACAAGCTAGATTTTTCTGCATAAATTAAATTAAAAAATAATACTGTCTAATAACAAAGAGTAAAATAATACTGTATAATAACAAAGAGTAAAATAATACTGTATAATAACAAAGAGTAAAATAATACTGTATAATAACAAAGAGTAAAATAATACTGTATAATAACAAAGAGTAAAATAAATTTTTAACCCAAAGTCAAAGTTGAATTTTTTTAGAGCCATTCTTCTTGTACTTAATAAATATATTTTGAACAAGAATTGAATTTTGAAAATTTTGGAATGGATTTCGTACTAGTCAACCCAATATCTATCATATCATGAAAAATAATCCTCCTGAGCCATCAAAATCGCTTCAGGAATCCCGGCGACATCTATGAGGTAACATGACGTGTATCGGGGTAATGCTAGTCAGCTGGTAATACTTGTACCTCATGTGAGAAGGTAGCTATGATTGGCACACGTCACCCGAAGACGTGATCCTTTCCTTCTGCAGTTACAAATGAGAGAAGTATAATGTGTGTCTATGTATAGTATCCCTATAAAATTATATTCATGGTAATGTGTCGCGAACTGAATTAGTCTGATCTATGGCGACGTGAAAATGCTCTTACCAATGCTTTGTTGTGCAAGAGCTATTCGAAGCTTTATTTCTGTTCTGGTTGACTTTCTTTCATTTATCCAGACCAATTGTAGACTCATATTTAGATTGCCATTCTCAGTGTTTCTCATTTAGGACGACTAACTATCCAAAATATACCGAAGTCTAACAAAAAAGTCGGTCGGCTTGACTAAATATTACTGACCTGTGCCAGTGGTCTCACGGCAAGGTCGCATCTGTTCATGTACTGTGCCGCTAACTTTTTATGATTATATACGGACATAATGTATATGTCTGTGTCTATACATGTGACGAGACGTGTGCGGCGCTGTTGCGAGTAGCGGCAAAGGGTTCGCTCGACTGGCCCTATTCTAGAGGAACACTAGCACTCGGTCTGCGCCGACCTAGAGCAACACAACTGCACGCATGAGTTGTCAGCTGATCAAATAGTCTAGCAGTCAATTGATTAAATAAATAACCTTAAGAAGATAACTGAATTAAAATTCGCCATTGCACATAAAACAAATAGATCAAAAGAAACAGAATAAAGATAAAGCATACTAACGTTAAATGTGTTTCAGATTCCCAAATTGTTCTCCTTGGTGTATGCCAAGCCAAAACTTGGCAAGAAACTGAACAGAAAAAACGTGCATTGTCGCGGGGAAGAAGACATTTCTGATAAGTAATTATTATTTATAATAATATCTGCCTTTAGGTTAGGCAGATAGAGATGCAAATTGGTTGCCTGGAAGTGAAGGAACGGATAGATAAACCAATAGGACGACGGGCGTGGTGGGTGCGGAAACTATACAAATTCAAGGTAACAGTCATTTGTTTCATTTCAATTACACGGTCCTCACCGCTGCCGCCACCGCGTTCGTTTATTCAATATTATATTTTAATCTTTAGTAAAAACTATGAGAGATCCTAAAAAACAAATAGTGTATCGGTACTGACGGCACCCGATCCGCGATAGAAAAAGGCAACAAGAAACTTGTGTGCAAAGTTCGGAGTATATGACTCGGAGTGCGGATAAGATAACTTGATAAAGTACACAATTCAAGCGCATTTTCGATATAAAAATATACCTACCTATTATTTTTTTGTTCTTTAGTGCTCCTATCTTCTAAACTCATAACGTATTCTGAGAGCAGTGGGGTATTGGCGTTCATATTTCTGCAAAACTTTAGTTCCGCTTGATTGAAGGTTCCACGGTCATATTTTAGAGCAGGGTTAAACTTGCGTCCAAGCAGATTGCCCTGCTCTACAACCTGATGTGCTACTTTTATTTGACGTCGATTCAAAAAGTTCGACTTCACCTAGAGAGGTTCTAAGTACTCTCAGACTCTCACCCTTTAGGAATGTTTTTTTCCTCTGTAGGTAGATGATTGAGCGAGTTAAAGTACCAAGGTTTAAACGAGTGAAGCATAGCAAAAGGCGGCTGTAGGTTTCTTTTTATTTATCGTGAGTACTTGAAATAAAACAGCACTAGCTAGGCCGACCTAGGATCTTGCTGCGATGTGGCGGCCGATCGACATAACATGGTGTAAGTGTGTGCGTGAGGCTTGTGCGTACGAGCGGATCGTCATATCTTGGGTGCTGCACTTTTGATTTGGCGGTGTGTACGCTTATCTATTTTAAACGTACTTGGTTAGTACTTTAACCGATTCAACGTCCACAGCCCATACTAAATCATTCAAACTCTTAAGTTTATAAATAAATATCAATAAATTGTATTTTTTTAAGCGTTTTTTTATAACAATAACCATTATTTTGTTGTTAGTTGAAATTCATTTTTTCAATCCAATTAATTACAACTGGTCTTCGCGCAGTAAAGTACCTACTGTGGCAACTCTGCCATAGAGTAGGATAGGAGACAAACTTTAATCCAAAGCAAATAGTGATCACTGGTCGCGCGCAGACCGTGTCTGTTATGAACAGGTAGGTATCTAGTGTCAGTACTACTTGCAAATATCTAGTAACTTTTAATTACCTAGCTCTATAACTACTTGAGTAGACACGCTAGCTAAATGGTTCGTTGATATATATACCTATAATAAAGCAATAAGGACGAAATAGTCTGTACAAAGAAGATAATTTAAAAAAAAGGTCTAGGGTACTTACAATAAGGTACTGAACAAGAATATAATTTTTTTTAAATTCGTGTCTGTCTGCTTGTTTGTCTGTTTATCTGTTTGTCTGTATGTTTGTTCGCGCATCACGTAAAAACTACTGGACCGATTGCGATGCGGTTTTCACTGTTGGATAGCTTAGGGGGCTTTTTGACTTAAAACTGGTGTACTTGATATCTGAATCCGATGAGTAGAAGCCGAGCAATCGATAAAAACTTACTGAACGAACTTTGATCAATTGTTTTGATATTCGTATTTTAGGTCTTGGAATAGTACATAGAGTACTTTTAACCTACAGAAATGACCACGCGTGCGAAGCTGTACCCGCACAGCTGGTTATTTATTAATTTCCACAATATTATCAAAACTATCAGCTTATTTTACTAAAAGAGCGAAAACTACAGTCTTACAAATGAAGATATTATATGGAAATACACGCAGACAAGCTCATTTCTGGTTTTCTTGCTGATCCGTTCTAATTTCTTAATAGGCAGTATTTGACTTCCGAAGGAGTCAAGAATGTCGGGTTTGGCATCTTGTTAAGGACGATTTGAACGGGTGTTTTGTCGAAATGTACGAAAGTATCTTGTGCTGCCGCCGTTATCCGAACTAAACTTATTCTATGGTTGAACTAAACTGATAAAAATCACCAAGGAAGGACGTCGACGGCCACTGCACACTTCTATATTTACTCACGTCACTCATCTGTGCTGTGAATGACATCACGCGCAGATTTTTTGTTTTGTTAGTGATTATGTCTTTTGCATTTAAAATATTTGATCAACTTTGGTGACGTCTCATTTGACGTATAACCTTGCGGTGATGTTATAGCTTTGGCTTGGTGATTTTGGTGGTGTGTCTGTGGCTGAACCCGAAAGAAGGAACGGTAGGCAGAGAGCAGCATACTGGCAGTAAGGACGGAGTTATTGGAGCCGTGATGAGCCATCATTTTACTGCGGTCGCTTAATCAAATACAAACAAGGATGAGTAAGGATCATACTCATTAGTAATACAACATACTCAGGTGCCGCGTGACAAAACAGTACAAAACCAAGAAATCATAAAATGTACTTATCTACAAAGCTTTTGCCCGTTACTCATTTACAGGTACTGTTAGGTAAATGAGTTACGTACAAATACAAATCCTTTGATGTAATCGGCACTAATAGTAGTTTATGAAACGGTTGCATAATGAAGGGAACTAAAACGCGAGAGTGAGTTTAAAAAAACGAGCCGTAGGCGTTTCTTTTTATTAGTATCACTCTCGTGTTTTAATACCTAGTTATGTGCCGTGTCATAAACTACTTTATCTGCACTCATGCAATAGGAACTTACTTTTAATGAAAAAAATAAAGTCGAAGTCTTGATTTTGCTGGTAAAAGCTCGTTCGTCATGTTCGTTGCTGTTCCGTGATGTCAGGAGGAGTCAAATTCTCCTAACTAATACTGTTTTCACATGTTTAACACATCTTTGTCACATTTTTAATCCGGATAAAACATTTGATCAACTTAATAAATCACATAAAATTGGTTAGGTACTAATGTTAAGTAAATTATAGCGCCAAAATCCAGTCCACAGCGAAGTTGCGCGCATACACGTGCAGCCATAGATAGTAAATTACATTTGATGTTTGATAATAACAGTGTTATATTATTTTTTCTTGTTAGAGACGTGCCGTGTGTAATGTATATCATTATGCCACCATTTTTGGTTTAATAATCCGGATTTTAAGATATGAGTGTAGATAAAAGGTTTTTAGGTATCGGTTACAAATCAGGTTCGTTAACTTCTTAGTTAAAGTTACTTAAACTATACGGATTCTTTCGTTATTATAATAATCATTATTTAATGCATACTAATTTATGGATTTAGCACCGATTGGCAGAGACATCACTAATCACCAGCGACTGTCTGCTGCGATCTAATAATAGATTGAAGAGAGCTTACTCCCCACCACTTTCTCCCTAGTTCACCTCAGCAGCTGTTTACATCGTAAATTTTAACAGTAGGTGATTACAAATCAACATTTGGCAGCTTTTGGCTTGAGTAACTGTTAATAGGGCTGTTTGGTCTTCAATGTTTATAATAAATTCTGATAATGACGTGTTATTTTGGGACTATTTCAATTACAATATAATACAGAAGAGTTAGAGTAGAACTCTAGTTTATCAAGTTCACGCGTGTGTATGTAATATAGTTGAAAATGTGTATTATTCAGATATGTTCTGTAATCTAAACATACGAGTATGTACCAAATTTCGTAAAAGTATGTACTATATGCATGTTTGTCCATGTATTTCTCAGAATCTACAAGTCTGACTGAAAAAAATCTTTTTGTAATAGTTTTGGAATCTTTCAACTATATAAAGCGAATAGTTCAAGTTTGTCAAAATCGTTCTAGTAGTTTAAAATATAGACTACTACTTTTCCCGCCCGCGACTTCGTCCGCGCGGACTACTGTTTATCGCGAAAAATAGCATCCTGTTTTCTTCTAGGATATTAAAAACCAATGCATAAGTAGGTATAGCTCCCAATGCTCTTGATGTTTTTTGACAGACTTGTTATTAAGTTTCCATGGCAACCACAGACCATTCTGTGATGTGTGTTCTGTGTTCTTTACAGTGAGTAATCAACATTTTCCAGTTTTCCCGCGGAAACTTTCAATTTACCGGGATAAAAAGTATCTTATGTTTTATTCTAGAGTATAAGCTGTCTCCATTCTAGATTTCATCAAAATCCGTTCAGCCGTTATCGCGTGAAAGCTCCCCAAACAAACAAACAGACAACGTTTCACTTTTATATATTGGTATGAAAGGATAATGTTAACTGTTTCCAGTAGGGGTTTCTTCTTAGCAAACGGAATAAATAAATATTTCAGTTTTTTTTTATTTCAAACTAGCTGTGCCCGCGGCTTTGCCCGCGTGGTCATTTCATTTAAAAGTAGCCCACACGTGTTATTCCAGGACCAAAAGTAGGTACCTATAAAGTAAAATATACCACATTTCTTCAAAATTCGTTCCGTTTTCAAATAGTTTTTTATCGATTGCTCGGCATCTAATCAACGGATTGAGATACCAAGTACCCCAGTTTTTAAGTCAAGCCGCATCCCAATCCAGTAGGTTTTACATGATGCGTGAACAAACACAGAGACAAACAGACATTTTTTAATAATGTTATATTCTTGTTCAGTAGCCTATTTTAAGTACCAAAGACGTTTTTTTATTATCTTCATTGTACAGATTTTTTGCTTTATTATAGACTAGCTGATGCCCGCGACATCGCACGCGTGGTCATTTCCCTAGGTTAAACTCCATGAGCTATTCCAAGACCTAAAATACCAATATACCAACATCTGATCAAAATTCCTTCAGTTGTCAAAAAGTTTTTATCGATCGCTCGGCTTCTACTCGTCGGATTGAGATACCAAGTACCCCAGTTTTTTTAGTCAAACCCTAAGCTACCCGACAGTGAAATTCATTCAATTTACCTAAAAAGTTGCGCTTCATCGCTCTTTGGCAAACCTTGAGTTTGGATTTCTGTGATTAGGCTGAGAATCTCGAGAACCAGTTATAAGCGCCATAGTATGATAGCATTTGCAACCAGTAAGCTCCAGGTCAATACGGCTCGGTGAGGTTTATCTGTGATGAAAGGTATTTAATAACATTGATGAAATATACTCGTACACTAAAACTCAGGACAGGTTAAGGACCTACCCTAATAACATTGCTTCAACTTTTGCAGCAATGTTAATATATGAATGACATATACACAAGGATGAGGCCTCTATAGTCTACAAAAACATCAGGTATCAGGTATGCCATTCATCATATTATGGTTGTCTTTCACCTCAAGTTTCGTAGATGATTTTGTATATTATTTAATCATCAAATAAACTATTGTTACTTTTGGGGTTTTTCTCTAGAGGTAGCTAAGCGTTAGTTCAGTGAGATAAAGCGATTAGATAACAATGTAAAAAATAAATAAGTCGATAAGAACCCTTTGATTTACAGACAAACTGCCAAAACCTTTTAGAGATATTTGAAAAGATTAAAATAAGCCTTAGTGTTATCAAGATAAACCTCGAGGTTGTGATAGCGAAATCAACGGACACAGTGCTCAGTAGGTACATCATTGAGCTGCTATTTACTGCGAATATCGATACCTACTTATAATAAAGCAATAGGAACGAAAAAGTCTGTACAAAGAAGATAATTAAAAAAGAAATGGTCTAGGGTACATAAAGTAAGCTACTGAACAAGAATATAACATTTTAAAAAATCGTGTCTGTTTGTCTGTATGTCTGTCTGTATGTTTGTTCGCGCATCACGTAAAAGCTACTGGACCGATTGCGATGTGGTTTTCAGTGTTGAATAGCTTATGTATTGACTTAAAAACGGGGGTACTTTATATTTCAATCCGATGAGTAGAAGCCGAGCAATCTATAAAAATATTTTTGACGACTGAAGGAGTTATGATCAAATGTTTATATATTGGTATTTTAGGTCCTGGAATAGCACAAAGAGTACTTTTAACCTAGAGAAATGAACACGCGGGCGATGCCGCGGGTATCATCATCTCCATAAATCTCTATCATAAATATCGATCTCTGTCGCGATTTAAATGGAACTTACTGTTGTAAAAAAATAACCAACATTCAAAGCACAGTAAACACATTCCTTATCATAATAGGTGTACTGTGGTAAAACGGCTTAGTTATCAAACTTTTGAGATGAAAAAGCAATAATTAAGTTTTGAATTGCATTGTCACTGTTGTAGCCAAAAATGTGTTTAGTAAATATAGAGACAGGCTCCAAGTGAAGCACAGTAATGCTTGTTAAATCTGTATGCTATTATATAGCTACAATAACATATCAGGCTTTACGGAAAAACTGATTAAAATAATTGTAATTATACTATTATCATTATTAAACCATTAAACATTATATTATCATATACACCACAACCCATCCTCGTTATTCTATACATTTGTTAGTTAGGTTTATTTTTATCCAGTATTTTTGAAATAACCTTTTGTATATGTAGGTACATGTGTATACATCAGCGTGAAAAAAACTATTTAGAATTGTATGCAGTTAATTAGTTTTTTTCTTCTCAAACCGTATTTATTTAATAATTTTGTGGCAGTCGCTTTGTTGCACGATGCACATCATTAATAAAATTATTATTGACCCGTCAAAATTGTTTAGATCTACCTTACTTAGGTGACAGAATAAATAATAGTACTTAGGTACTATTTCCTTTTAGCTGTGCTCCACGGCATGGTCCTTTTTCCGGGTTAATAAGTAAAAAAATAGTATTTGGCCTTCCTCATGATGCACAATTCCTAATTTCATCAATATCGTTTCGGTCGTTTTGTCGTGACAAGGTAATATAAGACAGAGAGACAGAGTATTAATGATACCGTAACAGCTTCAAAGAAATGTCACAAGAATGTTTTAAGTCAGGCACGCACTTCTTCTTTGTGATTCCTACCATACTAAGTACGAGTATAACAGTCCATAACTGACTGATAGACAACGCACAGCCTAAACCAGTGGACCTAGAGATTTGGAGAAAATATTCATAGAGTACACTAGGCGAGCACCAAGGATGGAGTTTTTGTAATTCCATCTTTATGGGGGTGACCTGGGGTGGCAAACATTGCACGCGGACAAAGGTAAATCCCAGCTAAATATGGAGTCTGCTAATGATGACATGATGATGATTTGAGAGGTCTTAATGTATTTCCACTTTCGTTTATCAAATCCTCCCATAGATTTGTGGTTTGCTTACAGGTATTCTTTGGTTTTTAGAATGTTGTCGCGAGGCATGCTATCCTGGTTTATCTATACTTTGAAGGAATATAATAAAAACTGGTCTATCTAGAGCACAGGATAACAGTATCTAGTGGACTTAAACGAAGATACCTACTGAACTACTGAACAATAATACTTACCTAGCTAAATTAAATCCATTTTGTTTTTCCGCTTTTGATTGTATTTGTTAACTAATGACGAAAAAAAATTAAGTCATATTGCAATACTTTTTTCACTGTTTCTGAAAGTCTCACTGACAAGATGGTAGGTATATACCTAATGTTACAGGGCTTGTAAGGTACCGACATGAATAATTTAGATCACTGCAATCTCTAAAAGGTTCAGGCTCAGAGTAAGTTTAGCACAAGTAGAAGTAACTAAAGGGTTCAGGTCTCTTAATTTTTAAGTAGAGACAAGAATAAATATAAAGAAATTAAAATTATTGATTAACTAGCTGTACCCGCGGCTTCGCACGCGTTGTCTTTTCTTTAGGTTCAAAGTACCATAATGTGCTATTCCATGACCAATATACCAACATTTGAACAAAATTTCTTCAGCCGTCAAAAATACTTTTATCAATTTCTCGGCTTCTAACTCACCGGATTGAGATACCAATTATATCAGATTTAGATAAAACCCTAAGCTATCTAACATTGAAACCCGCATTGCAATTGGTCCAGTAGTTTTTACGTGATGCATGAACAAACAAACATACAGACAAACAGAAAGAAAGACACCTTTTTTAAGCAAGAGCATTTTTTTCATTTGAATTCATTTAGTAGTTTGGGTGCAATGCGCGGTCAAGATACGGACAAATAGATAGACGCAATTAAAAAGTAAAATAGTTTGGCTTCAGTATCGAATATAGAGAACCATTCAAAGAATATTCTTTATTACTTAAACATTAACATAACTTTGGACCCATATCCCGCAGAAACCCTTTACTTTTTCGGGATAAAACGTGTCCGAAATTTTAACCCATCATATAACTTAAGACAGTGCCAAGTTGCATCAAAACCCGTCCATGAGTTTCAGCGTGATATGTGTTCTTTTAAATAAGTTTCAACCCCAATCCTGCGAGAACCCATAATTTTTTTGACATGTAAAGTATCCTGTGTCCTTCCTCGTAGTATGAACTCAAATCATACCAAGTTTCATTTGAATTCATCCAGTAGTTCTGGCGGCGTGATGCGCGGCTAAGATACAGACTGACAGACATACAGACAAAAAAAAAAAAACATACAGCTTAGGCTTCATTATAGAAAATAGAGTAACTTCCAAAAAAAAACACTATATATGTACAGAATTTGGACCCATATACCACAGGAACCCTTTATTTTTTCGGGACAAAATGTATCCATAATTTTCACCCACCTTATAAACTATGTATGTGCTAAGTTGCATCAAAATCCGTCTAGTAGTTTCAGAGTGGTAAGTGTTTTTTGAAATAACTTTAAACCTCAATCCTGCGGGAACCCTTTCATTTTTTGGGATGAAAAGTAGCCTATTTCCTACCTCGTAGTATGAATTCAAATCATACCAAGTTTCATTTAAATTCATTCAGTAGTTTCGGCGTGATGCCTAGCCAAGATACAGACAGACAGACAGACAGACAGACAGACAAAAAAAAACAGTTTTGGCTTCAGTATCGAATCAAGAGTACGTTCCAAAAAAAAAAACGTAATATCTTCAATGTACAGAATTGGACTCGTTACAATTTTATTATAAGTATAGATGGTACTTATTCTAATTGTCATAAGAGAAACAAGATGTGTATTCTCATTCTCTTACTTTATTTCTAATACCGTATCACGTAAACGTACTAGAAATTATACAAATCTGTTTTCACTGTTGGATGTACCGTTGTCTAACTTAAAAGTTGGTAAACATGAGTATGTATAATTGAAATATTATAGAAGAAAAACCGCAAACCAAGTCGCGGGTCACGGTTAGTTTGAAATATTATTAATCTGTCTAAAATATGAAAGTACCTAGACATACCTATTTTTTCATAATTTTATGCATAATATACATAGGTAAAAATATACATAGGTAAAAAATTGGCAGACAAAATATGCATTGTATATACCTACAGGAGGTTAAACATAATTATTATATAGGTTAAGTTGCCTTTGATTAAGTAGGTACCTACCCAGCTGTTTTTTAATATAGAAATATTTTTATGGTCACACTCTGAGGTATTCAGGACCATTCAGGATGTTTATAATATTTGTTGCACATCCTGTTTGATATTAGAACGCGACAGCGAGGGCTGCGCAGATCCTGGGAGTGGGCAATACCTAAATGTAAATACTGTGTAGGTATTTATTTTAATATCAGTCCGGCTGAATGAAAATTGCCATTATTACGTCCATAAAAAGGAAATAAGTACTTAAGAGTTTTGTACAAAATGCGATAAAAACGCCAGACGAGCGATTTGCTGGTGCGCGATCCGATACACGCAGCATGGCTGGGCTATTCCGCCACGATAACGAACTTATGTAAGGTTATCCGAATCCACCGGCCGCAACACATTAAAAATATTACTTACACATTTCCATTTTCAAACAACACAAAAAAATAAATATCGCTATGCAGGACGTAGACTCGTTGCAGGTAATAGCTTCGCGTTCGAATTTAGAATCCATTATTAGGGTTATTTTGTACTGACCTGAGGGGCGAATCCCAGGAAAGAGAGCTTCCTCTTGCCGGAGCTCATGTTGTGTGATCGTGTCGCGTGTGGTGCGCGGTGCGTGCGCGCCGCTCGCGTGCTTGTCCGGGGGCGGCCGCGGGGCAACTGTGCGCGCGCGCTGCCGCAGCCCACGGACTGCGTGCTGCGCCCGCGCACCTGTCGCACGCTCGAGGACGCAAGACCACGCGCCCTCGCGCTCCGACCTACCTCACATAGCTTCACTCACCTGGGGACAATAAGTATTATGCCTTTGATTACAGTTACCTCGCAGTTACAACAATTGTATATACGAATAATGTTCTACATAACAAAACCTAATGGAAATAGTATCATTTGTACTATTATTTATTCTGTGGTATCGTGTTAAGCTAACACCGATTCGTCCAAGTTTATTTGTAGACCTCGCTTCACTTGGGCACCACAGCGAGTGAAACGAGCTTTTGTGGCATATTGCGGAAAAGGAGCTTTTGAGCATCCAGCCCGCGGCTGCCGTAACGCCGACATTACTAATCTAATTGATCTCTCCTCAAATTCTCAGTTGTTTATAAATATAAATAGATATATTCAGGACATTTCCACACCAAATTACCTAGCCCCAAACTAGGATACCCTGTACTATGGGCACTAGATAACGGATAAACATACATAGATAAGAATATTACATCAGTGACTCGGAAACAAACATTTCTGCTCATCACACAATGATTGCACCTTGCAGGATTCGAACCCGCGACCGTTCGATTTCGTACCTAGGATCTCTAGCCACCAGACCAACCGGTCGTCAACCGGTTTGATGTAAGTGTGTAAAATCATATCATAAATACGCTGTTTACTTACAAGCTGAATCACATAGCAGTTTTGTAAAATGACTAGTGAATCACTCTCACAATATTGTAATGGCCAAACAATTACTGCATATTTAAATTTTAAATGTAAATTGCATAATTGGGTACAACCTATATGCCTTCGCCATTCCTAGTGTGCATCAAAGCTTAATCTTGACTTTAATTCCAGTCGTGTGTGTGTGACTTTGGATCATCATGATTTCAACATTTTCGGATATGTATGTCACGTTTTATCAAAATGTAAAACCTACGGATAATTCTAGAATGTCAATTCTTGAAAAAAAAGACGAATAAAATGCATTTATTTCAGGTAATTCACAAGACCCCGTAAACAAAAAGAAATTAAAACGACTTAAACATAAACCGTCATTGCAGCGATATGTCTGTCGCTACAATGTCGAATATAAGGACAATCCAACCTCCCCGCTATCATAGCCAAAACGGTATTGGAGCTGGCCCGCACCCTGCGCACCAATGACGCGGCTCGCTTGCGCATGGTCGCGTGGAAGCAGCTGGTGCGCGCCTCCGCGAACATGCCAGAGGCGCTGCAGAAGCGGGGCAGCCCCAGCACCGCTATGAATGCGTTATTGTATTGGACGCGGAGGACGCTGTAGGTCCTTTTCGTGTAGTCAGCCCACAGGCTGCACGTGTACAGTGATGTGCAATAAGCTCTAAACAGCGTTATTTTCACATCCATTGTACACCTTGCAAATCTGCGGGCCAACATATTTGCTCTTTTTGACAGCGCCCTCCGCTCCCTTTCAATATCATCATGATCCTTAAGGTCAGATGTGACCAAATGTCCCAAATTCTTGAACCGTTCCACCCAGACCAGGGGAGCACCATTGAGATGCACAGGTAGTATATCTCTAGTGCATTTGACACCCGCCCCAAAGACCATGCGTTGACTTTTGGTGACATTATACCTTAGTCCTTGCTTAACTGCATACTCACAGACCTGCACCAGCTTACGAAAGCCACAGATCGATCGATTTTCTTTTATTATTTTAACTGCCACTACAAGAAGGGATATTACTAACCCCCGACTGAAAAAACGAGGGATGTTATTAACCCCAGACCGAACGAAACAAGGGATGTTATCAATTAACCTACGTATAAAAAAACGAGGTACCTGTATTATTCACCACTAAATGAAAAAAATAGTGATGTTATTAACCCCCTATTAAACAAATCAAGGGATGTAAGACACCCCCGCTGAAAAAAGAGAGGCTTTATGAGTTTTAGTTAGTGTGTGTGTGTGTGTGTGCTCTGTGATTTAAGCCTGGTTGGTCAAGTGGCTTACTATTAGTCACTGACTTGATTCCAAATGCGAAGTCAATTGGTCGCGGGTTCCTGGATGTACAGGGATCTGTGTCTACTACAGGGTATCCTAGTATGGAGCTAGGTAATTGGTGTAAAATGTCCTGCATCTATACTTATAATAAAGCAATAAGAACGAAAACAACTGTACAAAGAAGATAATTAAAAAAAAAAGGTCTAAGGTACTATAATAAGCTACTGCACATAAATAAAACATTTTAAAAATTCGTGTTTGTCTGTTTGTTTGTCTGTTTTTCTGTTTGTCTATATGTTTGTTCGCGCATCACGTAAAAACTACTGGGCTGATTGCGATGCTGTTTGATAGCTTAGAGTTTGACTTAAAAACTGGTGTACATGGTATCTCAGGCCGATGAGTAGAAGCCGAGTTATCGATAAAAACTTTTGACTGCTGAAGGAATTTTGATCAAATGTTGGTATATTGGTATTTTAGGTCTTAGGATAGTACATAGAGTACATTTAACCTAGAGAAATGACCATGAGTGCGAAGCCGCGGGTACAGCTAGTATTATGTTTATGTTTAATTTTCCTGAGCTGGTTTAATTCATTGATATTTTAACGATTATCAGTAACATAAAAGGGGTTGGTGGATCGCTTAAAAATATTGATTTTATTATAGTCGAAGTCAAAGTCAAAGTATTTTATTGTAAATAGGCAAAAATAATAGCACTTTTACAAGTCAAAATTAACATCTCATGAACAAAGATAAATACATAAAATATTATAAAAAGATCAAATCAATCAAAATTTAGATAAACTAAGTATTCTTTGAGTTTGAAAAGGATATTTCCCTTTCATGTGCCAACAGAGTTAAGACTGAACGGCACCCACGCAGCTTCTACAGGTGTAGCCTTACATTTCCGTGAAATTTGCGTTTTGGGAGAAAACGTTCTACCATACTAATCCATAACCAAATCCAATAATTCAAATTAATATTATTATTTTTCATTGAAACAGTACACAAACTTGAGAGAAAATATCGGTTTTAAATCACTCATTAATTCAAATTGTTTATAAATTATGACAAAAAACAACTACAAACATAGTTTATTCTGTGGTTAATAAAAAGTGACAAGAATTATTGGATTTGGTTATGGTTTAGTATGGTAGAAACGTTTTCTCCCAAAACGCAAATGTATGGAAAAACCAGTCTAAGCCGTGTGTGTGCCCTATCCTCTTAAATCTCACACTGCAAAAGGAAATACCCTTCTGACTCTACCGGTGCTTTGGAAATACGCCCGTTAGAGAAGAGAGCACCAAGAAACTCTATGGGGATGTTTTTTTTTCCATATTTGTTAATTCTTTATATTTTCCTCAAATGTCACAATTATAACAAAACATGTGAACTAGAAATATAAAAGATAAAAGTGACAATGACATGTCCCACAAACATCAAACTGGGAAAAATAAGGTAAAAAAAATAAATCGAACCAGATAATTATGTTGTATAAAACAACGTGATCTCATGGTATGTCTGAGACATCTCACAAAGTACTTTGAACATTTCATTCACTTAACGTTAACATCGAAGTTATCACTTATTATTATCATGGAGCTTGGAGACATCAGGCCATGCATTTCTGTCATTAATATAATCATTTACATTGTAATACGCTTTCTTTATGAGATTTAATTTAACAAAAGTTTCAAACCTATGCATTGATAATTGATCAATGCCGTCAGGTAACTTATTAAAAAAGCGTATACAGTTCCCCATACATGAACCACTAACTTTCTTAAACTGAAATCCAGACACTTTTAGTTTATTTTTATTTCTAGTCTTAAAATTATGAACATCCCTATTTTTAACAAAGTTATTGATATTCTTCTGAACATACATTATATTTTCAAATATATATTGACAAGCCACTGTAAGAATATTGATCTCTTTAAAACGTTCCCTAAGAGAATCGCGGGATTACATATTGTATATGGAACGAATTGCTCTCTTCTGCAGCACAAATATTGATTGAATTTCCGCCGCCTTACTCCACAGTAAAATGCCATATGATATAATACTGTGAAAGTAACTCAAATATACTAATCTTGCAGTAGCTATATCGCGGCTATACCGGCTAGCATAATAAGATGCGTAGACAAAATTTTGTGTCTATGCTGTTGACCGTTGAAGAGTTCCTTCAGGTGCAGGTCATGGTTACCATGACAATGAATTGTCACTGGAAATGAACCAACATGTAAAAATGTAACTCCATAGGATAAGAGAAAGTGGTTCTAATTCAGCTTGCAAGATTTGACCCAAACAAACATACATACATACAAACATTGCAAGTTATATAAAAGTTTTTAAGAAAAATAGTTTGGCTTCAGTATCGAATATAGAGTACCCTCTAAAAATATTATTTATTACTTCAGAATTAACATAATTTTGGACCCCTATCCCGCAGGAACACTTTATTTTTTCGGGATAGTAATTATCTTTAATTTAACCCATCATATAAACTATGTCTGTGTCAAGTTGCATCAAAATCCGTCCATTAGTTTCAGTGTCATACGTGTTCTTTAAATACATTTTAAACCAATATCCTGCAGGAACCCTTTAATTTTTAGGATGAAATGTATCCAATGTCATACCTCGTAATATAAACTCAAGTCGTACCAAGTTTTATGTGAGTTAATTCAGTTGTTTTGGCGCGATGCCCGGTCAAGATACAAACATGCAGATGGACAGACAGACAGACAGACAAAAAAGAAAAAATGTTCTGGTTTCAGAATCGAATATAGAGTACACACCGAAAAATATATTACTTCATGCTTAACATAACTTTGGTTCCGTATCCTGCAGGAACCCTTTATTTTTTCGGGATTAAAGTATCCTCAATTTTAACCCATCATATATACTATAACTGTGCCAAGTTGCATCTAAATCTTTCCAGTAGTTTCAGAGTGGTAAGTGTTTTTTTAAATAACTTTCAACCCCTCTCCTGCGGGAACCCTTTCATTTTTCGGGATGAAAAGTATCCTATGTCCTACCTTGTAGTATGAACTCAAATTTTTCCAAGTTTCATTTGAATTCATTCAGTAGAATCGGCGTGATGCCTAGCCAAGATACTGATAGACAGACATACAGACAGACAAACAAAAATGAATAAAAATACATTTTAGGCTTCAGTATCAAACATATAGTACCCTTCAAAAAAAATATATCTTCAATGTACATAATTCGACCCATTACAGTTTTATTATAAGTATATATAGATGTTTAGGATAAAATTACGGCCTCGAGGTTTAATTTTGCCGGTTTCGGTATTTATTATTTTCCATGTTGTTTTGATTTTATCTTCAGATTGTTTAATTTTCCTACTCAAATGAAGAGATTTCGCGGTATTACACACGGATTTAAATGTCTTAGAAAACATTCATATATTTTTGAGAATAAAAATCGTATAATTTGTTTCTACTTTTGTAAATACCTGTTGTAGCCCAGTCATCAAATCCCACCCTTACATTTTTTAATATAAATATATCGTAAAACTCTATAGCAATTATATTAAACAAGGAATTGCAAAGGTCATCAAAATTTCCATGAAACGGCAAGTGACTATGTTGATTATCAATGTTATCTGCAAACCGTCACATACCATTCCATACGCTTGCAAGTAATAGGCCTGTAAGTGAACTCCTGAGAGTTTTTACCAGGGCCCTTATTCGCTATGACCATTCACGCACGTAACGCGCCACGTTACGATATCTTCGTGAAATCGTTAGGCGATTGCCGCAATGACGTCACACGTTTACGGCAAGGAATTTCGTGCAGCATAGTGAATAAGCGCCCTGGTTTACATTGAAACACAACACTTTGCCCACTATGATCATAGCTAAGCTTATCACTTATAGCCCCGCTACGAGGTTCACAGTTGCAAAAAACATTGTCAAAACAGGTCGCAGATGTGCTCGTGATTCTGGTTGGCTGATTATAAAGATTTTTTAAGTTGAAGCACAAAAACAAATTTAGAAATTTATCGCTTAATGGACATTTAACAAGTATATCTTAAGTAGTAAGTTACATTGAAATCACCACATACAACAAGGAATTTTGAATTGTTAGAACATTTCCTCAGAACATCCTCCATAACAGATTCAAACACATTGAAATCAGCCAGTGGGGGTCTGTATACACATATAATTATATGATGATCCAGCTCAACACATTATAACTAGTCCGTTCAACAGACAAAGCCACAATGTCTTTCCTCTCCTTAAATTTACATGTTTTCACTAAATAAATTAAAGAACCACCATGAGACTTAGCTTTTTTTCTATTAGAGGAACTACCAATCACATAGATGGAATGGATGGTATCAAAGTACCTATCGTGAACCAATTCTCAGTTACACACATAACATCGACCTTAGAACAATCTAAAAAAAGTTCTAACTCTAATGCTTTGCTGGAAAGACCCATATGTTATGAAACATAATGTAAGTAACCAGGCCTCTCCATTGTCAGCAGTCAGTTTAAATTAACACATAAATTTGCCTCCTCTGTACCACGTCTCACAGTGCTAATAACCGTGGCACCGTCAGAGTGATCCATTATACCATATACAACTGGATCATCCATCCATCCATCCATACCAATATATAAAAGTGAAACGTTGTCTATTTGTTTGTTTGGGGAGCTTTCACGCCATAACCGCTGGACGGATTTTGACGAAATTTGGAATGGAGATAGCTTATACCCTAGAATAAAACATAGGATACTTTTATCCCGGAAAATTCCACGAATTCCGTGGAAGTCTCCACCGCAAAACTGGAACATGTTGAATACTCGCTGTAAGAAACGGTTGCCATGGAAACGAAATAATAAGTCTGTCAAAAATCATCAAGAGCGTTGGTGCCACAGATTAAGTAGTTGATGCTGTACCAACAACAAAGCCCCATAGGCCAAAACCAAGAAGTGTAAGTCTACTCTTGCATTGGTTTTTAATATCCTAGAACAACGTAGGATGCTTTTTTCGCGATAAACTGTAGTCCGCGTGGACAAAGTCGCGGGCGGGTAAGCTAGTATAATATTAAATGCTAACAATTTAGCAATGGTCACCTTGTAATTTTTGCTGAGATACAATGTATTCTTTGTCAAAATAAAATTTCTAACAAAATGCCCCATTATAGACCGAGCGAACGCGAAGCACGAGCGAAGCGTCTCCGTTTCAGCTTGGGCAAAAATGTTTCGTGTGTCCTTCCGAATTCCTTCCGAATGTCCCGATCTCTGTTCTCCTCTACAGGTCGCATTTCTCAGCCGATCGAGACAAAACTTGGTATACAGATCAAACAAATTTTTAGAATTTTTTAGTCGTTGGGGCTTTTGATTGGGGGGGGGGGGCGGGCTTCCCCCAAAAAAGGGTAAAAAGGGGGCTAATGAATATCCGCCTTATTAAATCCGATTTCGATTGTTCTTTTTTTTTTGAAAATAAGTAACTTTAAGTTAGTCTCATAAAAATTTGGTGAAGATCTGATGAGGATCTTCGGCGTGATGATCAGAATAGCTCTTCAAAATGCAGTAAATATCTCACTTTTAGGTTTCTACCAGTGGAATCAGCCCTTTACCTTTTATGTAGGGATTGATGGAGCACTTTGGCTATTGATGTTAGTTTTACAATAAGGTAACTAGATGGCGCTACTGTGCACCGCTAAATTGTTTGCAAAAAAGTTTGTACGCGCGAGGTCTACATCTCACAGAGCCTCTAGTTTACTTATGAATAAAATGTCAGATAAGTTTATACAATAATTCTTACCAGCAGGTATAAAATGGAACAGAACGTGTCCTTAGAAATTCAATTGAAGGCAACTTGAAAAGAGTATCTACACCTACATAAGTTGAATATAATAGTGCCAGTTTATTACAATAATGATAATTCACACATAATACTCGTCTATTCCTAATTGGGGACAATGGGAAAATTTCAGCGTTGTCCCCCAGTTTGACATTACTTTTTAAGGCGAAATAGTATCCAAACTTGACGATTCGTCCTCACGAATATTTAAAACTAGACCTTTGAAAACGGTTAATTTACTTTATTTTTTATGTGTAATAAATGTTCACAAAATATTTTATCCGGCAGTGGTCACCGAAACACGATTAAATAAATTTGGCTCGATCGAAAAAAAAAACGAAAGTTTCCTAAAAATACCCGTTTTGACGGTCCCTTCGATGGAATAAATCAACTTCATTCAGTTTCTATCTAAGATATTTATACAAAAACCAAATATGTGTAACCCCAACAAACATTCAAATACTTCTGTGGAATTAGTTTTTTGAAAAACGTTAGATTATTAAAAAAAAAAAAATTGAAAATATGAACAAAAATCAGCTCTCGAAAAGCATCACCTTTCCTGCTTTCTCTGCACCATAACGAGCAGGACAAAAATTTGGTTCAGTAGTTTTTCGAAAATCCATTTGAGTTTGTGTTTATATTGCCTCATATCTCTAAGATTTCTAAACCAATTTGGATGATTGATGTTTTATTCAAAAGAGTAAACCTAGGAGGATACATACTTTAGTAATTATTTGGTCTGAGGAGTAAACTTTCAGTGCAGTCCCATATAAACTTCATAAAAATTGGTTCAAAAGTAGTTTTTTAATTATAAAAACAATTTGTTTTAATGTTTATGTTCTTCATATCTTGGGGATTTCTGAACCGAATTAAATGTTTATATTTTACTTGAAACTTGTTGAGAAAACGGAGTGAGAAAATGATTTACTAAATATATATTTAATTTCAAAAAACTACTCAATTTTGAGAGAATTTATATGAGACCTGTCTCGAGAGTATAACCATTCAAATAAAAAAAAAATTTCAAAATCGGTCGGCAATTAACGGAGAAATCGGTGTAAATACACAAAAAAATACAATCGATCATAATTATAACCGTCTCCTTTTATGAAGTCGATTAAAAAATTAAAAACTGACGATAGTCCGACGCGGTACGGGACAGATGTATATTAGACATGAAGTAACAATTCTTACAACATTTCTAACATAACAAGGGGCGGGGTATATTTATAAGTAGTCGGAAAAGGAGCGGCCGATTTGAATCTTGCGTTTTGTCAGTGCGAGACCAAAACAACGCGCAACGTAGGATTTTGAATATATTATGATTTTGTGTAAGCAAATTCGTCTGTAGTACCTACTAATACTAATGAGAAAGTGTGATAAAGAGTCTGTCTTTACAATATTATGCAAACAGTGTGTTTAAAGCATTCGAGCCTTTTTCTTATGCGGTATGTGCGCATAATCGGGATTTAAGGTTCTACCGTGTAATAGAATATGGCAGAATAATATGCGGTCAGTGTTTGTTAAATAGTAAGTACGACTTTAGAATACTGAGCGGACTGTGTTATCGCCGTGTAATTCCTTCGCTAATTCAAAAATACGCGCTATAATCTTCGCAGAATGATTGGTGATTTTGCTGTTCAGTTTGACAGCCATATATATACCTTTTTATTACACATCCTTCGCCTTTCCGCACGCACGCCTACGATGTATGAGACGTTCAAGAGAAAACGCACAGCAGTGAGGCTCGAACCGTGAGTCTAAAACGATGAGAACGCTGCACGCTGCAGCCTACCGCTTATATATCAAAGATGTCTAACGGTCTAATGACCAAATAATATCTCCGCTTCGCTAAATAAAATGTGAATCGATAATCCGGGTACAAAAAAAAACTATAAAACGAACGCACAAAATAGTGGTGTTTAATAGTGCTTTAGTAGTGATTTAGTGACATTATTAGAACACGTGTGTCGCTCCATACCGGCGCGTCAGCTGCACTCTTCAAGGACAGGATTTCACACCGAAGCAGGCCTGTAGCAGGCCTTCTCAACAACATCGGAGACTTAGAAGAGAAGGAGTTTATCGAAAAGGTACCCCCCCCCTTTCATTTCACGTTTTTTTTTCCACCATCTACCCTTGGCTGCTAACCTGTCACCAATCTATCACCACAACGCATTTCGCACTATGAATAACAAAATACAGTCCACAAAACGCGAAGGTCACATAATGTTATAATTCGATTCTTCCGCACCAGGATTATATTCCTGGAACATTGGGATTTCCTCTGATCTCAATTTCCGCAAAACCGCATCCCGTGGAGACGTTCCTCGGCGCCTCCAGTGTGTAAAATAGTACCTTAGAATAATATGGGGACAGTGTGTAGAAGAGTTTGAATTTTGATATGACCGCATAATGCGGTCAGTGTTTAAATGGGGTAGATGAAGAAAGGGGGGTGAGAATCGTAGCTTCTAAACGAATGGACCGATTTAGCTGCGGTTTTTTATGTATGAAAGCTAGGATAAACGAGATGGTTCTTAGCTATAATGGGGGAAAGGAGGGGACTCCCATTATATTAGCATTATATTAGTGGTTAGGATTGTTGCTCTCAAACGAATGGACCGATTTTGATGCAGTTTTTTATGTTTGAAAACTGATGTGATTGAGATGGTTCTTAGCTATAAATGGGAGTTGAGAAAAGGGGGGGGGGGGGGTGAGAAAACGAATAGACCGATTTAGCTGCGGTTTTTAATGTTTCAAAGCTGAGAGTAAACGAGATGGTTCTTAGCTATAATAATGGGATTGAGGATCGTAGCTCCCAAACGATTGGACTGATTTTGATGAGGTTTTTATGTTTGAAAACTGATGTGATCGAGATGCTTCTTAGCAATAATGGGGGGTGGGGGATCGGGGGTAATAAAAATTTTAAATTTGTGCTTGTGTGTAATCCAGGGACTGATGATAGAGCCGGAAGGTAGTCAAAGGAAATCAACAGTCTAATACCTTTGAGTTTATGCTTATTTGATCGATATCGAAAAGTTTACAGTTCGAAGTGGTACTTGTTATGGCTTGTAAAAGGTTGCTTTCATAAAGTTTTTTTATATAAAACGTATATATTAGTCAATTCATTTGTTTTTGTGTTTATGTTCCCTTATATCTACGAGATAACTTACTTTTTTATTTGAAGATTTCCTGTGAATTCCCAGATAATTTTTATCATAACTGATCCAGTATTTTTATAAGTAATATGGCACACAATAAATAATCGTAGTACGTATCTTTGTTTTTAATTTGCAATCATCTTTCTAAAGTGACTTTAATTATTTTAGTTAGTTTATATTCCTTCCGATGTTTATTTAGGCCACTCAAAATCAAAATATACAAATATTTTTCAAAAAGGAAACGACTTCATACTAGAAATGAGACTTTAAACACAAAGAATAAAATAATTACAATTCAACAAGAACAATATCACTACATCAAATTTAAAAATGTGTTACTAGTACAAAATTACAACATGAGAAACAGTTTTTTGAAGTCAGTGCCATCATTTTAACACCTGGCCTTCGTTTTAAGACAAGGCTCTCCTTTTAAGGGTTTTTTTCCTTAAATATGCTGAGTCAACCACAAACCTGATAAATGTGAAACTTAACATATATGTTTTTGAGATCATTATCTCTCTAAGACTAAGACAAAAACATGATTAACAGAATTTCACTTGATACAATTTCTTATTAAAAAAATACGTTATTTTCGGTAATATTTTCATTTTTCTACTCAACGGCTTAAGTTTTATCTCTAAAATAAATCTCACAGAAAGAAAATATAGTTTATTATCTAATGCTTAGACAAACCTAACTAAATTATTACCTTGCCAATAAAATAATTAACTTTTGAAACATACGTCATTTAGTTCCGAGCTAAATTGTGTGTTCAAACAGCACTCGCGATATTGAACCTTGTTACGCAGGCACTTCAGTGGGAGTGGGAAAATGTAACCTTATGGCCTGGCTTTAATGTAATATCTTTAGAACCAAAATTAATACACACCTGCATAAAAAATCGATACGCAGAAGAGACAAAGCAAGAGACCGCAATCACACGAACGGATTTTGACTTTCACACGTACACAAACCAATTGACAAGGATACAGAACTCTAGTAAATGATAAAGTATTACTAGATAATTACTTTAGTAGGTTATTAAATTTTAAATTCTGACGTTTGATAATTCATAGTTTTTAAATAAACTTAACCATATTATAAATGATTGGGACCTTCAAAAACTCTTTCTAATGTTGTACCTAATTTTGTATTAGAATTATGTTGTCGCCGCGCAAAACCATCGACTAAAAACTCTATGACGCCGCGTCTGCGACATCTATGCACTGGAAAAAGAACCAATATTTTAGTTTCTGATTTGACTTAGTATTTAAAATAGATGTCGCCACTGTAGCAACAACGAAGGCGCGCCATGCCACCATTGGCCAGCGGGACTTGTTTCCGTTGGAAAATGGCGGGATAGTCCCTTCCGCCCTTCAGGCGCTTAAATACGGTTGTTTCAAAGCGGGCGCTCTCTTTTTGATCGCAGCCATATCGTGAGTCACATCGTAGATTTTGTAAAAGTGTACTTTAATTAGGAATAACCTATTTGTTACGCATAAGTACTTGTATTTAACTTAAAATATATTATATTGTGAATCTTTATTTATATCTTTTCTTGGTTTATCTTAGAATAGATTTCATCAGAAGTGGAAGTGAAACCACGCCGCCATGCCGCCAAGCCGCAAACGCGCAAAGAAACGCAGGAGTAGACGAACTTCTACCAGTTCATCTAGCTCTGTGCGAACACCAAGCCCCGAGAGTTCAAGTTCTTCATCATCGTCAAGCCGTGACACCAGAAGACATAGCAGGAAAGTAAGGCGCACGCGATGTGCGTCTCCCGCAGTAAGTCAGAATGTGATACTTTCTTCAGTGATCCCGGAATTTGACCCTTTAGTGGACGATATACAAATGTGGATTAATGTTATTGAAGCTAATTCCCGCGCTTTTGGGTGGACTGATCGTGTAATTAAATATCAAGCTTTACAAAAACTGCGGAACACCGCTAAAACGTGGTACGATTCCTTGCAAAAAAATGAAACACGGTGGACCACGTGGAAGTGGAAGCATTGGCGGAATATTTTGAAAGATACTTTTCAAATTAACCGCAATATGTATAGTATGCTAAAAGAGCTTATGCTAGTTAAACCTAGTGAAAATCAATCGTTGTACGAGTTCTATTTTCAACAGAAAGGTCGCATTGATAGATTGAGGTTATCTTTTTCCGAACAAGATATAATATCAATAATTGTAGGTTCTATTGGTGATAAAAACATTTCTAAAGCAGCAGAGGCTGGCAATTTTCGACATTGTGAGGAATTAGCTTCCTTTTTGCACGGTAAAAGCTATTCTGCTGTTGAACAAAAGCTACTAACCAAGCAAAACACCATGAGTTCTAAACATTTTTCTCGGTCTT
Source organism: Alsophila aescularia (assembly GCA_946251855.1). Lineage (NCBI taxonomy): Eukaryota > Metazoa > Arthropoda > Insecta > Lepidoptera > Geometridae > Alsophila > Alsophila aescularia. Next base: position 103,046,265 of record OX276373.1, read on the forward strand.
TGCCTTCAAACTTTGAAAAAAAAGTTGATACAACTAACAACGTGGAACCATCTACAAGTGGCTCATTCAATCAGAATGTGTCCTGTTTTCGTTGTGGTGAAGTGGGTCACAAAAAGACAAGCTGCACTCACAAAGACAATGTCAAATGTAACGCCTGTAACAGATTTGGTCATTTAGAGCTCGCTTGCAGATCAAAGTCTAAGCCAAAAATCGAGAAAGATGCCGAGGTCAAAGTAATTAATACACCTAGTACTTCGGATAAGTTTTATAAAGATGTAGAGATAAACGGCTGTAAACGTCAAGCTTTAATTGATATGGGAAGTGGCTGCTCACTCATTACGTCTGATTTGACACAGGAATTAAACCTTAAGCCGTTTCAGTTAAATGAACCCGTGCTGTTGACAGGGTATAAATCTGATTCGTGTTCACGTGTCACCCAGGGAGTTAAGGTATGTCTCAAAATTGATGATGCTCTCTTAAATGTTATTATGTACATTTTTGATGACTTGTCAGGGTGCCCATTATTGATAGGTAGGAATTTTACGGAGGATAAGAGTTTAATGTACACACGGGTGGGAAATAGCCTTACTTTTCGACCAGTTACCAGTGAACAAGTAGCATTAATAGAATCATCCATGGTTGACTGTAATTCAGTTGAACATATTTCACGTTTAAATGAAATATTTGCAAAATACCCTCGAGTCATTGCTAAAGATTTAACTAACTTAGGTCAGACTTCATGTGTAGAATTAGACATTGAACTGACGACAAAAAAACCTATCTGTCGTCGTCCATATCGCATGTCGGAGTCGGAAAAAATTGCTACTCGGGAAATAGTAGACGATCTTCTAAAGGGTGGTATAATTAGAGACAGTTGTTCGCCTTATGCTAGCCCAGTAATACTCGTTGACAAACCGAATGGGGAAAAACGACTATGCGTCGATTATAGAGCCTTAAATAAAGTAACAGTGAAGGAAAAATATCCAATGCCTATTGTCGAAGATTTAATAGACAAATTACGCGGGTGTAAATGTTTTACTTCACTCGATTTGAAAAGTGGGTACTATCATATTAGTGTCAACGAAAGCTCAATACCTAAGACTGCATTCATAACACCTGACGGCCATTATGAGTTTCTAAGGCTACCCTTTGGAGTTTGTAATGGGCCGTCAGTTTTCCAAAGATTGATGGATACCGTCTTAGGAAAGCTACGTTTCGACAGAATTATATGCTATATGGATGATTTGTTAATAGCAACGGAATCCATTGAAGAAAATGTTAAGCAACTAGATACAGTACTAGATATATTGCAAAACAATGGCCTAACTATAAATCTTGACAAATGTCATTTCTTTAAGAGGTCGGTCAATTTTCTGGGATATGAAATATCTTGTGATGGGGTAAGACCGGGTAGTAAAAAATTAATGTCAATTGAGAACTACCCACAACCCAAAACTATACACCAAGTGCGACAATTTCTAGGGCTTATAAACTACTTTAGAAAATTTATTAAAAACTGTGCTATATTGTCCAGACCGTTGACTAATCTCTTGAAAAAGGACGTTGCATGGGAATGGGGTGCTGAGCAATCTCGAGCTTTTGAGGTTTTAAAAAAGGAATTAACAGAAAACGCTTTATTACAAATTTTTGATCCGAAACTACCGGTTATTCTATACACTGATGCTAGTCGGGAAGGAGTAGGGTGTATTTTAACTCAAGTTACAGAACAAGGAGAAAGACCTATACATTTTTATAGTAGACAAACCACAAACGAAGAAAAGAAATACCATTCGTTCGAGTTAGAATTTTTGGCTATTGTGGTGGCCTTACAAAAGTTTCGGCATAATTTGTTAGGTTCTTCGTTCAAAATTATCACAGATTGTAATGCTGTTAGATATACAATACAGAAACAGGAAATAAATTCACGAATAGGTCGCTGGGTTTTGTTAACCCAAGAATTTACTTTTGAAATTATACACAGACCAGGCACTCAAATGCAACATGTTGATGCCTTAAGCAGATACCCTATTTCAGATCCAACTCATCCCGTATGTAATGAAAGTGTGATGGCTATAACTGAGGGAGATTGGCTTTTGTCTGTACAGTTACAAGATCCGAGTATATGCAGCATTAGGGAAGTGTTAGAGTCAGGAGATGCCGAGCCAAACAAAAAAGTATTTGACGACTACGAATTGTTGGGTAATAAAGTTTATCGTAGAACAGAGTATGGTAGACGATGGCTAGTCCCAAAACAATGTATTTGGCAAGTAATCAGAGCAAATCATGATGATCTAGGCCATTTTGCCGTGGATAAGACTGTTGAGCGTATTAAGTCCTTGTATTGGTTTCCTAAAATAAAAAAAATAGTATTGAAATATATAAAAAACTGTCTTAATTGTATATACTCAAAGAATATCCACGGTAAAAAGGAAGAGAAATTGTACCCTATACCCAAATATGCTCGGCCTTTCCATACCCTGCATATTGACCATTTAGGTCCATTTGTGAAAACTACCCAACAAAATATCTATTTACTCGTTACGGTAGATTCTTTTACGAAATTTGTATTCATATCACCTGTTCGCAATACAAAAAGTCAAGTCGTTATTAACGAACTGAACAAAATTTTTAAATTATTTGGCAATCCGACAAGACTTATTTGTGATGCGGGTAGTGCATTTACGTCTCATATGTTCGTAAAATACTGTAAGGACAAAAACATACGCCAACACATCATAGCAACGGGCGTACCACGATCTAACGGTCAAGTAGAATGCTTTAATAGGACGATTCTTGAAGCTTTGCGCAGTATGGGTGCCAGCACAGACAATAACAAATGGGATGTACATATCACAAGTATCCAACAAGGTATTAACAGTACAATCAATAAAACCACTTCGGCAGTACCAAGTGAGGTATTTTTTGGATACAGGCTTAAAACTGATTCTGATAAGCTTCTTGATTGTGAAGAAAAACTTGTCGACGTAACTGCGGTACGGAGCAGTGTCAGCGAACACATTCAGGCAACTGCTGACAAACAAAAGGATGCATTCGATTCCAAACGTAAAGAAGCTCGCAAGTACACTGTTGGCGATTTGGTGGTAATGAAAATACCTAGTCAGTCTAATGACGGCCAGAGCACTAAACTACTACCAGTATTCAAAGGTCCATTTCAGGTTACCGAAGTATTAGGACATGATCGATATAAGGTTACAGACATGCGTGGCGCTGCGAGAACTTCAAAGCGCTACGAAGGAACAACTTGCGCTGAAAACATGAAACCTTGGATAAGACTTACTGATTTTGAAGAATAATTAGATTCATGAATGACATGGATGTTGTCAGGTATTTGTTATACATTTGGATTATTTTGCTTAACTATTTATCTTTGCTTACTTTTGTATAATGGTTTCACAATAATTTATGTCAAGTGCATTTGCTTCGAACTATTATTGGTATTTAGGCAGTACATAATGTAATGGCTGTCAATGACGTGAGTTTCGGAAACCATTACATTATTATTCTAAATTAGGACATGTGGTGAATTGTACCTAGGGTTGGCCTAAGGCATCGCCTAGAGAAAGCTATATGTCTTAATTTTACACTGACCGCCGATGAAACAGTAGAAGGCCTATTACAATACCAATAATATACCAATAAGGTTTTATAGCAACCTTTATCTGCTGGCCGTCGATGGAATAGCAGATTGAGGTTCAAAAACCGTTTGATGTGGAATTTGTTTAATTAAAAATGATACTCAAAGTTCGTAACAAATAACAAGCACAAGTGTTTTAAAATTATATTTTAGTAAGTTTTTAACATATTTCATATTGTTCTCAGCAATTGCACCAGACTATGACGTTAGCCGAGACGGCTACGTGAGCAGGAGGGCCGGATGTTGTCGCCGCGCAAAACCATCGACTAAAAACTCTATGACGCCGCGTCTGCGACATCTATGCACTGGAAAAAGAACCAATATTTTAGTTTCTGATTTGACTTAGTATTTAAAATAGATGTCGCCACTGTAGCAACAACGAAGGCGCGCCATGCCACCATTGGCCAGCGGGACTTGTTTCCGTTGGAAAATGGCGGGATAGTCCCTTCCGCCCTTCAGGCGCTTAAATACGGTTGTTTCAAAGCGGGCGCTCTCTTTTTGATCGCAGCCATATCGTGAGTCACATCGTAGATTTTGTAAAAGTGTACTTTAATTAGGAATAACCTATTTGTTACGCATAAGTACTTGTATTTAACTTAAAATATATTATATTGTGAATCTTTATTTATATCTTTTCTTGGTTTATCTTAGAATAGATTTCAATTACATTTTTAATTTTGATAGGTGATATTGTTTTTGTTGAATTGTAATTATTTTATTGTTTTAGTGACAGTTTACAAAAGATCATTCCTAATAAGAAATCGTTTATATTTTTTGAAAATTATTTATTTCTTCGCCCTTGCTGCGATCAGACATTATATCAGAGATTCAACATCTCTAGCAATAGCAACACGAGTGTAGGCGCAGTACTATTAATTATTCTGTGGAAGGTTTCGATCCGAGCGCTGATCAGCCATGGATTTTATCAACTACTAGCATTCCCGCCCGCGACTTCTTCCGCGCGGAATCCTGTACCTATATCGCGAAAAAAAGCATCCTTTGTTCTTCTAAGATACTAAAAACCAATGCAAAAGTAAGAATATTAGCGCTATTGATGTTTTTTGACAGACTTGTTATTTCGTTTCCATGGAAACCGTTCCTTACAGCGAGTTATCAACATTTTCCAGTTTTCCCGTGAAAACTTACAATTGTCCGGGATAAAAAGTATCCTATGTTTTATTCTAGGGTATAAGCTATCACCATTCCAAATTTCATCATAATCCGTCCAGCAGTTATCGCGTGAAAGCTCCCCAAAAACAAACAAACAACACAGACAACCTTTCATTTTTATATATTGGTATAGATTGCAACTCGAAACAAATTGTTGGTGCAAATGTTCAGTTTTTCTGGCAATCTTCGAATATGCATATATTAGGGTATGTTAATGTGTAGCATATTATGAAGAACTGGATAACTGAAGAACTTTACTTAGATGGACGATGTATAGCCAGGGTTGTTTAATTTTTGACCAAAGGTAATAACTGAAGAACTTTACTTAGATGGACGATGTATAGCCAGGGTTGTTTAATTTTTGACCAAAGGTAGCTCCCTCTGGTACCTGCCGGGCTATTCGTTCACCGGACACCCTAAATACGAGTAGTAAACTATGATTATACTATAGGTACATATAACCAGTATTCTGTTACTTTGTTAGAAGATTTCCTTTTGGATCTAGGTGTAGCTATTCTTTCACAGAGAAAATCCTCACTACTTATGTATTTATTACTATCTAGCCGTACGCGCGGCTTAGCACGCGTGGCTATTTCTCTTGGTTAAAAGAACTCTATTACTATTCGAAGACCTAAAATACCAATATAGCAACATTTAAACAAAATTACTTAAGCCGTCAATTTTTTTTATCGATTGCTTGGCTTCTCCTCATCAGATTGAGATAATAATTACACCAGTTTTAGGTCAAACTCTAAGCTATCCAAAAATGAAAATTGCATCGCAATCGGGCCAGTAGTTTTTACGTGATGCATGAACAGACAAGCAGACAGACGCGAGTTTTAGAAATGTTTTACGCTCTTTCAGTATCTTATTTTTAGTACCTTCGTTTTTTTTTCTCCCTTTTACAGATTTTTTGGTACTTACTGCTTTATAATTATAGTATATAATTATACTTTATTATATAAGTATAGATAATTATAAGCCCATCACTTTTGGGAAGAATAATAAAAATATGTGTTTTATTATATTATTTTAATCATGCCAATAAAACAGTACCGCGACATACCTACTGACTGACTGACAGACAGACAGACAACGCCCAGCTTAAACCGGTGGACCTAGGTATTTGAAATTTGGAGGAATATTCCTTGAGTATCCTAGAGGTGAACTACGGAAGTAACTATAAACCGTAAAACATGAATACCAACTCCAAATAAAATACCCTTAATTTACCGGCATGAACAGTAACTAATGTCCTACCTCGTAGTATGAGCTCAAATCATGCCAGATTTCATTTGAATTCATTCAGTAATTTTGGCGTGATGCGCGACCAAGATACAGATAGACATACAGACAACACACAAAAAAAAACAACTGTTTTAACTTCAGTACGAATCAAAGAAAAGACTAAAAAATATATATATTATCTGCCATGTACAGAATTTGGACCCATATCCCGCAGGAACACATTATTTTTTGGTATAAAAAGTATCCACAATTTTCACTCATCATATTATAAACTGTGCCAAGTTGCATCAAAATCCGTGCAGTAGTTTCAGCGTGATACGTGTTCTTTTAAACAACTTTCATTCCCTATCCTGCGGGAACCCTTTAATTTATCGGGATGAACAGTATCCAATGTCCTACCTCGTAGTATGAATTCAAATCATGCCAAGTTTCATTTGAATTTATTCAGTAAGTTCGGAGTGATGAGCGGCCAGGATTCAGGTAGACAGACAGAAAGACAAACATTAAAAAAAATAGATTTGGCTTCAGTAGTATGTACAGAATTGGACCTGTTACAGTTATATGATAAGTATAGATTGTCAATCTGTTCAGAATGATTTCGAGAGCCAGAGCTCTCGAATCAATCGTTCTCAATCATCTACACATAATAATACCCTATATACTAGCCGTGTCCGTGGCTTTTTCCGCATGGTCATTTCTCTGGGTTAAACGTAACCTATATGATATTCCAGGTCCATTATATACGACATTTCATCAATTTTCAATTATTTTTTTGATCAATTTTTGATCCGCCGTCTGAATAGTTTTTACCGCTTGCTCGGCTTCTCATCAGAAATACAAAGTACACCAGGTTTTAAATAAAGCTAACCATTAGTGAAAACCGCATTTCAATCGGTCCAGTAGTTTGAACGTGATGTGCCGACAGATAAACAGACACCATTTTATTAAATGTTATTTTCTTGTTCAGTAGCCTATTTTAGGTCCCCTATAACATTTTTATTATTTATCTTCTTGGTTCAGTTTTTTTACTTACTGCTTAATCGAGTACATAAAGATAGATAGATGTTTGAATGTTATACTGCTGTACAAAGGTCTCCATCATCCCCTCCAATAATTAATAGTAGACATTTTTAAATGCCATAATATTTTTATAATATTATTTGCCACTCCCAGTGGCCAGCAAGGGTTATTATTAGATGTACTAATAACATATACTTGCCTAATTCAGTTATGTGATGGTCTTGTATGAACCAGACAGGGAAATAACAAAAGAAGATAAGGTGTTAGCCAAATACACTGGTGTAAAGATAAGATTGTAGTGACATGACGTATATATGCTTCCGACCGGCCACTCGAGTAAATCTCGTATATATTTTTATTTTAGTACGATTACCAAAGTGACCGACCATCCAACGCAGAGAGCCACTGGAGATCCTGCAAGCAAAAGTGTTCACCAGCGGTGACCATGTGTGCATGAGCAGTAAATCGCATAGGCAAGAAAACTCGACGCATAACCCTCCTGACCAGGACTTAGATGATTGTTTGTTTGTCGTATGAGGTAGTGCTGGCCTCTGATGTCAGAGTTTGTCAAGCAGCCCGAGGGCCTCTGACATGGCTTAACGTCTGCTATTAATCAATAACAGCCGGTACGCATAACTGAGAAAAGTCATTGGTGCGGAGCCTAGGTTTAGAACCCGGTATCGTTGGATTCTAAATTGCACTATAGAAACCGTTAGGCCACCATCGCTCTATACTAAGGACTTAGATAATAAAAACAAATAACTGCGCCAATATCAAGCAGAAATTACATCGCTAAGCGGCTTTCGAAACGCTCCGGCAGCAGTTCATGAGGATTAGTCCTATTCTATGGTTCGCTTTTTCACCAACTTCAACCACGTCGTCACATACCTAATAAATATCTAAGTTTCTCTAAAGGATGATATACGAATAGAGGTGATCCAACAGGGAACTAAGGTAAGTAACCGACATAGCTCAGAGAGTTTGTTTGTTTGTCGTATGAGGTAGTGCTGGCCTCCGGTGTCATAGTTTTTCAGGTCGCCCGAAGGCCTCTGACATAGCTTAACGACTGTTATTAATCAATAACAGCCAGAACCGACAGCTTTAATTGCCCTCCGAAGCACGGAGCGATGGAAAGTAAGTAGGTTGGTTGGTCTCGTGTCTAGTGATCCTAGGTACGTAATCAAACGGTTGCGGGTTCGAATCCTGCAAGGTGCAATCATTTGTGTGATGAGCAGAAATGTTTGTTTCCGAGTCATGGATGTTATAATATTCGTATATATGTATGTTTATCCGTTATCTAGTACCCATAGTACAGGGTATCCTAGTTTGGGGCTAGGTAATTGGTGTGGAAAAAAAAAAGAAAAAAAATGAAAGTAAGCAAGTACAATGGGCTGTTCACATATTGTCGCAGAACCGATAGGGTAGACCAGTTCTAGAGTGGAAATCGTTTGGAGTTTAACGCGATAACGACTGGACGGATTCTGATAAAATTTGAAATGGAGATAGCTTATACCCAGGAATAAAACATAGTAATAAATTGTAAGTATCCAAGGGAGAACTAAAAAATGATGATTACTCGTTGTAAGGAACGTTTGCCCATGGAAACGAAATAACAAGATTGACAAATAACATCTAGAGCTTTTGAGCTATACCTACTTTTGCATTGGTTTTTAATATCCATATAGTCTTCTATATGACGATGTGGTCGATGGCGTGTTACGCTTCCCTACCACCTTACACCTATTCACTTTATACTTGAACACATCTGGGTTATAATTAACCGGAAACGCTGACGACGACGGCAGAGCATTCCATTCCTTTGCAGTTATTATAATAAATGAAGAAGTCTACTTCTCACCTATGTACCTGCACTCGCATGAACTGACCCCAGCCGCACCCGCAGCCCCTTGTACTCTGCTGGCTACAGCGTTGGCTGCATCCGAAATACAGCGGGATAATAATGACCCGCTCGCAACACATTCGTATAATTTACCTCACTTGAGTAACATTTTTGCGTATAAACTCTCTCTGACTGCAATCCACAATCAAGTGAGCCAAAATAGCTGCCAAAAGGGGCGCGTGAAATAGTATTATTGATAACTCAACTCAATTTGATTGCTAAATAACACAATAGGTAGTTTTATATATGCCACCACAATAATCAAACCAACATGCACTGGCGTCAGTAAAAGAACACTGAATGAAACAGTAGAGATCGTTATAGTAGTAGATTAAACCTACTATTTTGAACTTTGTATGCACAGGTGATGTTTCCAATTTTGATGATGGTATAACATCATAGCGATTGTAGTGTTATATAATATCTGATCAGGAACTGCACACTTAATAACGGCTTAGTAATGTAATTGCATTAAGATGGTTTTTTTTTGTGCTAAGTAGGTACTAGAGTAGGTATCTAGCGTTACCTGAAACAGACTGCCTGAAACGACAAGAATCCAACTAACTCGATGAATTTTTGCAAATTTTAGGATTCTTCAAATCTATTTGATGTTTCGTCTTCGATGCGATAAGCGCAAAGGTTTGTCCACCAGGTAGACAAACCAGGTAGACCTACTCTACAGGAATATTACACGACTTGCTTCAGGCACTTCCGAGGTAAATACTGTTTTCCAGTGCTTGTGCTGAAACTGGGTGAGTTCGATAGCTCGTTATTTATGTAGCTATTGAACTAGGTCACTGTAAGAATTCTTTATGTTAGTTAACACAATTGTAGCAGAGATGACGTACTTTCTAGGTACACTCAGCAGCAAGCCTTTCAGTCAGGCTAACGACGCGAATTTGTATTTGACTCACGTAATCACCAAAGAAAATCTCTACATCAATAGTGAAGCTTTAGAACTCTAGTGGTAACAGATGACCTTGATCTCTGAAATATATGTAATCAAGGTTTAAGTATACATATTTCGAAGGCACTCTGGCGCAGTTGGTATTGCACCTTCGTTCTAAGAACAGTAGATAATATCAGATTTGAATCCTGGCCGGGGAAAACATTTGTGTGATTCCATTGTAATAGGTAACGCAAAAATCCGCCCGGGTAAATACCACACCTGTGCCAGATATTAAACTGCCAAGCAGTAGTATGTAAATATTATTGTGATTCGGTTTGAAGGGGAATGTTTCCAGCGAAATTACTGAGCAATGAGACTTAAACGCAGATTCTTCACAAAACTGTTTAACACTTCACTAAGTATTAATTTGATCCTTAGACCATTTTTCGGTATACAACAGGTCGTTTAAACGGTTCTCTGCTATAATTGACCTCAGCCACGTTTTAACACGACGCAGTGTTGAGAATGACCTGTCTATGTTACTTGTGTGCAAAGTGCAAAGTTGTGCCAATGAAATAAGGATTGTTTTTTTTGTTGAGGAGTAAGTAAATATCCACATTGTCTAAACCTCCTCCACCAGATCTAGCTAGCTCATCAGATTAACATACCATTATAGTTTTGAAAGTTGAAGTAAATACATTTGAGTATTGAATTTCGCGCAAATTTCCATTTCGCGACTATCCGTCTCGTCTCGTCACTCAACCAACGAAAATAAAAGATATATCTCGGGTATTGGAGATTTGTCGCGTGTTGATTTTTGTATCCGTACCACACAGGGAATCCTAGGGTGGAGGCACAGTATAAATAATTATATCCTTAGGATACGCTTAATCTTTTAAAGTACGCAACGGATTTTAATGCCGTTTTCACCATCAGTTAGATTATTTTTCACGGAAGATTTATATATTTATAATACGAGCATACGAGGTCTGAACGTAGTGAGGAGGTGTTGGCGAGCGCATCTACGACCCGCCTACCCCCGAAGCGGAGTGAAGGTCGAGTGTGCGTAAACTTCATATTTTTGGTTCATTACTGACGGACCACTCAAACCTGGTTGATCAGTAATGAATTTTGTTCTTATCATACCACTAGTGGTCTACCTGGGTGGTCAGTTAGGAAAACTTGATATTATCTGACCACCAGCTTTCCACCTGGGTGGTCGGTTAGGAAAAATTAAGCTGTCCACCAAGTTTGTTCGTTTTTTTTTTAAGAATAACTTACCCGCCACCTATTTGATCAGTAATTAATTTTGTTCTTATCATACCACTAGTGGTCTACCTGGGTTGTCAGTTAGGAAAACTTGATATTATCTGACCACCAGCTTTCCACCTGGGTGGTCGGTTAGGAAAAATTAAGCTGTCCACCTAGTTTGTTCGTTTTATTTTTAAGAATAACTTACCCGCCACCTATTTGTTTTTTATATGGGGATTATCGACATTATATTTGTAAACGTAATAATCCTTTAGAAATGACTACCATGAAACAATATTTAAAATAATAAGGTGATTGATAAAATTTGTATGAATCATTTATTTAATTGATGGTGTAAGGAAGCCCCACCTGCCCGTGGTGCATCCTGCCGAACAGCGAACGAGGCTCTGATGACCGGCGGATGGAATAACCAACGCGATAATGGCATAGTTAAATCCCTCAGGCCGGTGATGGGCAGCAGCGTCACCGGTGTAAGAAATTACGCCCTGCGGTCGAGAAACCGCTTGCCCAGCGTGGCGACTATGGCCAAATACCTCCATGATAAGGAACACAATAAATAAACGAACGGCCCCTAGTTCCTGGTAGCCCTGCTTTTCCTGGCCAAGGTGGTGGTCATGGCGACGCTGCCGTCGCCATGACCGCCACCTTGCTGAACGGAATGAAACAAACTTTCGTCTTTATAATATTAGTGTGATTATATTTTGTGCGGGCGGTCAGTTCGTAATCAACAATTTTGTTCGCAGTTCGGTTTTTGTATTTTCATAATAACTTTACTTGTTTAAAAGATATAATTATTGATTAAATTGTTCGATCTACTCTAATTCTAAGGGATCATCTATACATTATACGCAAGCAGAAGGATCGTCTCATCTCAAACCCAACTTTTGTATTTCAAGTGCCATCAACTAATTCCTAAGTTTTGGGCTGCTTCCGCACCTTCTTAAAATAAAATTGGGGCACTTTTGTAAGCCGCCAATACATACATTACATTCATTACATAAAACCAAATACTTAAATAATTGCCTAGCCACAACGATAGTCGTAACTGAGATCAGCACCTCATTTTTGTATTTATAATGTTTTATTTAACTTGCAATGCATAATAAGCTGTATGATCATGTATGTTTATTTAGGTCAAATCTTGCAAGCTGAGTTAGAACTACTTCCTCTTTTCTACGGAGTAGAATTTTACATGTTGCTTCAGTTCCAATGACAATGCATTTTTATGGTAAGCATGACCTGAATCTACATCCAGGATTAGCTCCAGGTAAATGAACTCTTCAACGGTCAACAGCACAGACACGACATTTTGTGTACGCATTTTATTATCATAGCCAGTTTTGAATTTTACCACGACATGGTCCCAGTCCCAAATAAAGGAACTCTTCAACGCGGCCGTAAAAAGCACAGACACGAAATGTTGTGTAGGCATTTTATTATGATAGCTGGTTTAAGTTTTACCATGGCATGGTTGCTGCATTTAGGCTTGGGTCTTGACTAGAGAACTCGGTAACAGAACAGACACGAAAAGTTTTATACGCATTTAATTTGTTACAGCCCGTTCTAAGTTTCACCAAGACATGGCTACTGCATAAAACTTATTTAAAACGTTTTTAATTAACCTTTTTTTCACATAGCGCAGCATGTGTCGCTTACGCTGCCATGACGACTTATCAGGCGGCTGGGGGACCACGGACTATACATCATCCAAAAGTCAAAGAAATAGCATTAGTAGATTCATCACAATGGCAAAGAATCGTCATACCCCGAGGGATCATCTTGTACGGGATCATCTCGTACACCTTTCCCTTATGTACTTATTACTACACAATTTTAATTTAGGTCATAGATGTTATTTTACAGGATATGATACACCAAGCTCAAGATGACCGAATCAAACTGGTTTATTGATTTCAAGTCAACCTTCTCACAATTAACGCGTCCAAGAGCAGTTACGTCATTTTTGAACCCAGAAACAAAAAAGTTCCAGTTCATCCACCTCTCAAAATTGATCAAGAGATAAAAATATCTTGGACTGCTACTAGATACCTAGTCATTTGAATTGGAATATACAGTTTGAACATATTCGTTCCAAATTGACGTCATTTATGGGTTCACTGCGGAGTATACCTAAGTGAGTACTTTAAGTATGGTGCCTCCCTCTTAGCGTACACCAAACGATATTCATCTTCATTATCAGCCCGCATCAGTCCACTGCTGGACATAGGTCTCTCCCAAAGCACGGTACTGAGCCCGATCTTCAGGTCTTCTTTCCAACCGCGCCACCAGCCATCTTCCATAATTATAGTCATCGCTCCACCTAGTCGTAGGGCTTCTTACGTTTGCCGAGTCGCGGTCTCCACTCAAGAACACGTCTACCCCAACGGTTATAGGTCTTTCGGCAAATATGACCAGCCCACTGCCACTTCAGGCTGCTAATTGTATATTGCAATATTTTTTGACTTTATTATTTGTATGTTATTTAATTATTACAAATAATACAATACTATTTTGACTTTCACTTAGCAAAAACGGACTACGAGAAATATCAGGCATCTGTCACATCACAAAATGTCGTATCGCTTGTGAATACTGACTTATTACTGATCGCTTGTTATTACTGACTTTGTTTTGCTCATATTTTGCATAAATATTTATACGGTGATTTGATTATGAGTTGTATCAACTGCAGCTTAGCCATGCACCGTTTGCGAAGGCATAATGTGTCTTCATAAAACAATACCCATAAAATCCTTAGGATTATCATCCACGGACTTCAAGACGTGCTTGTCTGTGGACTATGTAAAGATTGTGTCTAAAATTAGTATTTTTTTAATGATACACTATAAAAAATAAAAAAAGTTTTTCTCAAAACAATTCAAATGGAGTGCCTGATATATGTTTGTGAGTATAAGCGCCTTTATAGCTATTTAATATGTGTTTCAACTAGTAAAAAAGTATCTTGTCATTATCTTTAAAGCTAGAAGTTCTTGAGAGCTGTTGCTTATTTGCAATTAGTAATAGAGTAATCTTCAACACAAATAACTTTAAATTATTGATGTACATGAACTTATAATAACTAGGCAGAGAGTGCTAGCAAAACGGGCCGTGTCCTTTGAATTGTCAAAACACAGACAGGACAGACAAAATATATAGATACATACATACAGAGATAGATACAAGTGAAGTTAAATAAAAGTTTTTAAAATAGCATCAAATTTGGTCTATTCGTTAGGGAGCTACGATCCTAACCCCTCCCCCCTCATCCCCCTCCTCATTATAGCTAAGAACCATCTCTATCACATCAGCTTTCAATCATAAAAAAGCAACTCAAAATAGGTCCATTCTTTTGGGAACTACGTTCCTCCCCCTCTCCTCCCCCCCCTTCCCCTTCTCCCCATCGTTCCCCTCCCCCTTTATAGCTAAAAGCTATCTCAATCACATCAGCTTTCAAAATACCTATATAAAAAAACGCATCAAAATCAGTCCAGTCGTTTAGTATTTTTCATTCGTAGTCTGGAAGAGAAGGGGAAATTATTATTGTATTGATAACATCAAGGTTTGTAGCAAGAATGTTTAACAAATAAAAAAATACAAAAATACCTCCCCCTTTCCCCCTATTATAGCTATGAACCATCTCGATCACATCAGCTTTCAAACAGAAAAAAACGCATCAGAGTCGGTCCATTCGTTTGAGAGCTACGATGCCACAGGCAGACTCATGGATACACACGGTGATAAAATGATACAGTGATACATACACACCCTAAACTTATAACACCCCTCACGTTGAAGTTCGGGGTTTTTTTTTGTATTTGATGACACTGGCTAACAGGTATGTTGTATTAATGATTACATAGGTACAATACCTTTTTTTTGTATTTGATGACACTGGCTAACAGGTATGTTATATTAATGATTACATAGGTACAATACCTTTTTTTTGTATTTGATGACACTGGCTAACAGGTATGTTATATTAATGATTACATAGGTACAATACCTTTTTTTGTATTTGATGACACTGGCTAACAGGTATGTTGTATTAATGATTACATAGGTACAATACCTTTTTTTTGTATTTGATAACACTGGCTAACAGGTATGTTGTATTAATGATTACATAGGTACAATACCTTTTTTTTGTATTTGATGACACTGGCTAACAGGTATGTTGTATTAATGATTACATAGGTACAATACCTTTTTTTTTGTATTTGATGACACTGGCTAACAGGTATGTTGTATTAATGATTACATAGGTACAATACCTTTTTTTTGTATTTGATGACACTGGCTAACAGGTATGTTGTATTAATGATTACATAGGTACAATACCTTTTTTTTGTATTTGATGACACTGGCTAACAGGTATGTTGTATTAATGATTACATAGGTACAATACCTTTTTTTTGTATTTGATGACACTGGCTAACAGGTATGTTGTATTAATGATTACATAGGTACAATACCTTTTTTTTGTATTTGATGACACTGGCTAACAGGTATGTTGTATTAATGATTACATAGGTACAATACCTTTTTTTTTGTATTTGATGACACTGGCTAACAGGTATGTTGTATTAATGATTACATAGGTACAATACCTTTTTTTTGTATTTGATGACACTGGCTAACAGGTATGTTGTATTAATGATTATATAGGTACAATACCTTTTTTTATGTGTGTTTAGTTTCTTTGATATCTGTGATGTGTTGGTATGTAGGTATAACAAAAATTGTTTCTTACATTGCAAGAAGACGGTGGAGTAGAATTCTTATCCAAGCACACAGGCTTACACCATTGCTGTTCAATGAAGGAGGGAAGGTACCCACTGTACCTATTGATACACCAAGTTTAACACAGCAGCGTATTAAAATTAACGAAGAGCCACATCGGCTCAATCGCAAACTGAAGTCTTCACTAGGCCATTGTTTATAAACATCACACAGAATTTTCGTTTAGTTTTCTAGTCTATCACTTCGAAAGTCTAAGCTACATAAAGCTTTAAAAATAACTCCTTCAACAGTTCTGATATAATACAAAATACGAGTACGTAAGTACCTACTTTTAATATAAATTTCACATTAAAGTTTCGATTACAACATTTACAACGCTCTGAAAGGCCTTTCCAAGGCCTTTCATCACAGACCATATGCCTTTAGAAGATATGTGGATTTTTTTGCAGACTTTGACTTTGACAAAATGTAATTGTAAATTGACAACGTTACTTGGTTAACATAACTCTTTAGGCTTTGACCAAAAAGTCAAAGCTTTTTTGGTTGTCATCAATCAAATCGATCAAAATATTTATACACTAGTGACTCGCCCCGGCTTCGCACGGATAGCTAGGGGTTTCTCTTTGTTTGATTTGACGACTATACCCCGTGTTTTAGTGTTCTACAGTAAGGATAATTCAAAATCTTTGGCAGCAACGCTCGTGGTGCTATTTGACAGACTTGTTATTTTTTCGTTTCCACGGCAACATGTTAATTCGACATTTTTAAGGCAAATGTTTGACACCTTGGGATACATTATTGCTAAATTTCGTAGGGTATTTTTTTGAGTAGTAAAATTCAACTCATGTTACTCACTGATAATGTAGCATTAAAGGTGAACTAATTTTTAAAATCGATTCATTATTTTTTTATTTTATCCATTACAAACAAAGAAACATACCAAAAATCAAATCTTTTCTCTCTATAATATTTCTTACTAGTTTTCCCGCCCGCGACTTCGTCCGCGCGGACTATTGTTTATCGCGAAAAAAAGCGTCCTATTTTCTTCTACGATATTAAAAACCAATGCAAAAGTAGGTATAGCACCACAATGCTCTTGATGTTTTTTGACAGACTTGTTATTTTGTTTCCATGGCAACCACAGACCATTCTGTGATGGCAACCGTTCCTTACAGTGAGTAATCAACATTTTACGGTTTTCCCGTGGAAACTTACAATTTTCCGGGATAAAAAGAATCCTATGTTTTATTCCAGGGTATAAGCTATCTCCATTCTAAATTTCATAAAAATCCGTTATCGCGTGAAAGCTCCCCAAACAAACAGACAACGTTTCACTTTTATATATTGGTATACAATATATGGATAATTGTGTAGATTCATGGTGCCTCCTCCACAAAAGCCACTAAACAAGATTTGAATTTGAAATTGATTAACGAACGCAAATAAACGCAATTAAGAAAAGTATGTGTTATTCCAGGTCGTAAAATATTTAGGTAGGTAAGTAATATTACAAATTTCATCAAAATCAATTCAGTCGTTGCAAGGCTGAGTGGTTATCAAACACACACGCAATTTTTCGCTTTTTAGTTTTATTGGGACGGAAAGGCTATATTGTAACTGTATAATCATCTTCTGCTGGAATACAGAACAGAAAGGAAAAGGATGAGCCATAATCCTCTAAGCTGGGTTTGTTAGGTATGTATTAATTATTAAGTAAGTAGGTACACAATATTTTTACCAAACAATTTAAGTGGCCGGCGAACAATGAGTTGCCCATAAAAACATTCCAAAATCATTTGTAATTGAAGCATATTCCCACCCTAAAGATATCGGTTGGTGCTATACTATTGCAAAAGTATAGCACCAAAGCTCTTGATGCTTTTTGACAGGCTTGTTATTATTTTGTTTTTTCCATGGCAACCGTTAATTGTAGCGAGTAATCGTCATTTTCCAGTTTTCCCGCGGAAACTTACGGCATGCGCATGCGCCTGGACTGGATGCGATGCATTTTATTTTTGCTGACAGATGGCAAGCGTACTAATTCATAAAATAACTAGGATGCCTAACGATGTCCCTAACAACCTAAATGCGACATCTCTAAGCAACAAAGAACGAAGTTTGGTAATCCTGGAAAATTCGATATGACTCGTTGTAATAAAGATTGAATACAATATTCTACCTGCGGAATTTGTTGGTTTATTGGAAAGATACGCAAGATAATCCGTTCAAAAAGCGTTGAAAATAGGGATGGAGACTAAGAAAAAACATCGATGTTTTTTACATCGCATTGTGGCATCGATGTATGGAAAAATACTCAATGTTTTTAATACCACTAATATATCGATTGTTTTCTTAAAATTTAATGGAAAAGATGGATTTAAAAATGCATGTTTATGTTTACCAATCAACTTCAGCTTTATTAATAACTAGGTGTACCCGCTTCTAGGTGGCTTCGCACGCGTGGTCATTTATTCAGGTTAAATGTACTCTATGTGCTATTCCAGGACCTAAAATACCAATATAGGTAAGTACCAACATTTAATCAAAATTCCTTCAGACTTCAAAAAATTTTTACGCGTTACCAAGCACACCAGTTTTTAAGTGAAATCCTCCAGCTTTCCATCATAAAAACCGCAAACCGAATTACAATCGGTGCAGTGTGTTTTACGTGATGCGCGAGCAAACGTTTACATTTCATGAATAACCCAATTTCCTTAATTTTTCGTTTTGTCCAGATTACAGGGGAACTTTTGGTCCTACAAAGTTTCGTTTGTGCTTATATTAAAGTTAAACAACAATTCTACATCTTTTTGCGCATTACTTTTCTCGTAGAATGAGTACTATAGCCGATATTCGGCTAGGAAGGCGGCTAAAACTACAATTTTAGGAAAAATTGCCAATGTTTGAAGTCTACATCTCAGGTTTTCCAAAAAATAACAGAGCTGCGGTTGAATTCAAATAATAGCAAATTTTGTTTTCTGTTTAATTGTACTAGTTTTCCCGCCCGCGACTTCGTCCGCGCGGACTAAAGTTTATCGCGAAATAAGCATCCTATGTTCTTCTAGGATATTAAAAACCAATGCAAAAGTAGGTATAGCACCACTCTTAATGTTTTTTGACAAACTAGTTATTTCGTTTCCATGGCAACTGTTTCTTTACAGCGAGTAATCAGCATTTTTCTAGTTTTTTCAGTTTTCCCGTAGAAACTTACAATCGTCCGGGATATAAAGTATCCTAGGTTTTATTCTAGGGTATAAGCTATCTCCATTCCAAGTTTCATCAAAATCCATCCAGTAAAAGCTCCCGCAACAAATAAACGAACAGACAACTTTTCACTTTTATATATTGGTATGGATTAGATACTTTTCTGTGGGAAGCCCCATTTAGAAGTTATAAGCCAAAAACTGAAAAAAAATACCGAAAATTTCGATGCTTTTTGTGCACCACGAAGTTATCTCAAGTCTTTTAACGCAGCAAATTTAGTTTTTTACTACTAGTAATATAGATATATGATAGCCTAACAACATCTAAAAAAACAGGACTGTACAGATTTTTGCGACTAAGGCCTATATGATAAAGTGCACCAGCTTAAAATGAGCCGTCTGTTCAAACGATCCCTATATCTATATTTCGGGTTTCAGGTTATTTGGGCATAATACTGAGGCTTGTGCTGTCCGTAATTTCTGAACTACAAAACTGATAACCTTGAAATATTTACATAACAATATTTAAAGTACCTCCTTTCTATAAAAAAATAATGAATTAAATAATGAAATAAAGACTACGCTTTAATGAATTACAACTAAGTACATATTTTGACTTTCATCCCCTCTCCCAAGAGAACCATGCTGAATACCTCGTAGTATGAACTCAAATCATACCAAGTTTTATTTGAAGTCATTCAGTAGTTTCGGCGTGATGCGCGGTCAAAATACGGACAGGCAGACAGACAAAATGAAAAACACACAGTTTTGGCTTCAGTATCGAGTACGGGTACTCTCCAAAAAATAAATCTTCAATGTACAGAATTGGACCTGTTACAGTTTATTAGTACCTGTAGATTAGTGACCCCCTCCAAAATTTCAGGCTGCGACCTCGCCTGTTCTCTCAGGCACTTTCTGAAGTTGGACAGAATCATAGCTACTCGTAGCTCAAGCATACTTAGGACATGCATATCTCAACAAAAGTGTGTCATAATCTGCATATCCGAAGGTACCTAGGTACCGGGTTTCAGTATGTTTAATGTGTGCTATGATGGTGTTATGATGTTATGAATAGTGTTGCCGATCCCTGAGGAACGCCGGCATTGGTAGTCATTTTTTTTTATATATCCTTCCCTCAATAAGTAAGTCAATTATAATATACCCATCAATTGTCAAGTATTGTCTATAATAATAGTAGATACCTATCAGATTAAGAATTGAACTACACTACGACTATTATTTATTCTGTGACCACGATCCTTTCGTCACATATTATTATTTACTAGTTTTCCCGGCCGCGACTTCGTCCGGCAACCGTTTCTTTCAGCGAGTAATCAACATTTTGCAGTTTTCCCGTGGAAACTTACAATTTTACGGGATTAAGTCCTATGTTTTATTCCAGGGTATAAGCTATCTCCATTCCAAATTTCATAAAAATCCGTAAAGCCGTTATCGCGTGAAAGCTCCCCAAACAAACAAGCAAACAAAGAGACAACGTTTCACTTTTATATATTGGTTCGAATGTAAATCTTAACCGACCTCACCTAATTCTGTATCAATGTCACTGCTCATTGATAATTATGTAATTTATTACAAAGTTCTTTTTTCAAACTTTTGTAAGTCTTCCTTCTGAATGTAAACAGATTGGGGGTCAGTTATCTTCTATCTTTCAATATTTTTTTACTCAACTACGGCGAAACTAAGGAAGGGTTAAGTATTCAAACAAAAAACTTGGTCCGATTTTGACAATCGAGGTATATATAGCTAGCGGCACGTAAGTCTAGCGGTGAACGAAACGTGGCGGGGATCTTGGCACAGTCAGTTTTCGGGATAAAAAGTACTCAACATTTTAACACATCATATAAACTTTGACTGTGCCAAGATCCCCGCCACGTTTCGTTCACCGCTAGACTTACGTGCCGCTAGGTATATCAACTATCAATCTATTCGTCTTCATTTACAGAGTGTCATAGGCAAAAAAAAAACGACTACGGCAGCACTTACACGACCGTAGTCGAGTTTTAGTTCTGAAGTTATGTCTCGTTTATATGTTGATCGCTTTTAGCGATAAGACCGCCCATTGTGCCTATTTTTAAAATAATAACCCTTATATTTGTCCTTTAACTTTGGTCTCTATTGGCACCAAACAGGTTTTTTTATAATAATAATGAACACTTTATTAAGTGTTTATTATTAAGTTGTTAGGACCCCTGTGAGTGTTTATATGTAGGTACCCAAGTTTGGAACACTGAATCTTGTGCTAATGCCGTGGTACTCTAAATAGTGGCACGTGTTTAGGCTTTAAAAAAAAAACTAAGTGAGCGATTTTCGGGTATTCCTTAGCTACACTTTTGTATGTAACTAAATTTTCTACAATTTTGAGCTCAACTTTAACTCTGGTCCATTGCTGCATTGGAGATACAGCCAGTTAAAGACGATCGAATTTTTTCAAAAAATATGTATACATATCGGTTTGGTCATATCCAAGATAAGTACTGGCAAAACTTTTTTTTATAGAAAAGTCATGAGAAATTTGTAGAAAAATTAATTAGCTTCAATTTCATTCAATTAGCTTTAAACCTCATAGTTTCATCAAACTAAAAGTAAAGATAAGTACCCGAAATCGCTTACCTAAAGTAATTTTTTTCGAAAAAACTGAATCAAGTGCCAGAATTTCAAGCACCACAGTAGTAGGTAGCTAAGTGTTGCAAACTTGGATATAAACTACTCTCGCTCCTGGAGACTAAAAACACACAACACACTAAAAAACAACAAAAACTGAAACAAGTGCCAGAATTTCAAGCACCACAATAGTAGGTAGCTAAGTGTTGCAAACTTGGATATAAACTACTCTCGCTCCTGGAGACTAAAAACACACAACACACTAAAAAACAACAAAAACTGAAACAAGTGCCAGAATTTCAAGCACCACAGTAGTAGGTAGCTAAGTGTTGCAAACTTGGATATAAACTACTCTCGCTCCTGGAGACTAAAAACACACAACACACTAAAAAACAACAAAAACTGAAACAAGTGCCAGAATTTCAAGCACCACAGTAGTAGGTAGCTAAGTGTTGCAAACTTGGATATAAACTACTCTCGCTCCTGGAGACTAAAAACACACAACACACTAAAAAACAACAAAAACTGAAACATGTGCCAGAATTTCAAGCACCACAGTAGTAGGTAGCTAAGTGTTGCAAACTTGGATATAAACTACTCTCGCTCCTGGAGACTAAAAACACACAACACATTAAAAAACAACAAAAATAACTACATACATTACCATTGATACATTTCGATGTTTTGATGGTTTTAATGACTGGTGTTAATAATTAATTGAAACATTATTTGGTAATTATTTTATTTTACTTTCTCTCTTAATAAAATTACCAAACAGATATAAATAAAATATAATAGAATTTTCATGTCGTTTCCAGTTCACATTAAAAAAAACTGTAATTTCAACTGCACTTTTACCTATAATAAATAAAACCATGATAAATTAAGTTTTCAGTCATTCCGTGTATAAAACGATGGGGAATTTCGGGGGGGGGGGGGGTGAACCCCCAAAACCCCCTTGCCTACGGCCTTGATCAGGCTTCTAATAGATTGTATTCTTTTTGGCCTCTACTAAATGTTATTCTGTCTTCATTGAACTTTCTTTAATAAAGTTATTTTTTGATCCTTCAAAATCTATGTAAACAGTGATAAAAATAATTTAAAATGTGCTTTAAAAATATAAAAAGAATGAGGAAATGTTTTCCTTAAATTAAACAACTTATTAAGTGTTTGAGTTTAATAACTGGTAAAGTAAGTGGATTTTTAAAATAATCCCACTTAATTCGTAGATCATCATTGAAGTTCTACAAGGCTACGTTACACCAACTCTTTACCATCAACGACAACTTCGCCGGGGAAATGACATCATCTGTCATAGGAGTACTTCAGAGAATGTAGACCAGTTGAAGATCAATACTGCTATAATTGAAAGGGAGCTCGACCATTGTGATTTGGTATGGAAAGTTATAGGGCCCCAAGGCACCTGATTAACCCACAGATCTTCTGGAAATATTTGAAGGGGGCTCGAGGACTGGCTACACTACATCGCCGAGGACTGAAGTTGGACGAGTAACAGACACCAAAATTCTACATCAAGACCAAAACCTACTTCGGGCCAGTTGTGTACGAGCTGCTTTCTTCACCTCCTGGCTTCGGGTGCAGGAAGACCACCTCGAACAGTTCCAGACGCTTGCTCCTGACGAAGATCACTTAACCTCGTTAACTTTACATAAATAATTTATTTCTTCAATATTAATAAATTCAGGAATCCTCCCCTTATCGGTTAGGTAGCTCCTCAACTTAATAAATTTTAGGGAAATCTGATAGGGCAACTTTAGAGTCCCAAATGCTTTCCTAGCCATATAGAAGTCAGGCCTTAACTTTATTTCCTTAGACAAGGTTGAGTCAGTCCGACTTGAGGAATTCTATAGATTGCCTCGATCATCTATAAATTACTCAAGATGGATGGATGGATGGATGGATGGATGGATCGATGGATGGATGGATGGATGGATGACTCTGATTGATGGAGTACCTAGAGGGATAATTAATCCTCCGGATACCCTCTAGTTATTCTATAAAGATATCTTAAAATAAATCTGTCACTCTTGAGTACCTCAGACAGATCCTCAACATATCCTAAAAAAAAAAGCCCTCGTGTCTTGCTGCCATACTTGAAATCAAAGAGTATTGATTTAGGTAATATCTATTCTTTAATTTTAATTTTTGTACGTAGCGCGTTCCATAGTCAGGTTAACGTCTCATGCTCATGAGGATTAATGTATAAAAAGCATAATTCCCCATCCATCATCTTACGGCTATCCTCTTAAAGTAGCAAACCATAGTCGTAGAACAAATTTTCTTCCTAACCATCACACCAGTGTGACAGAGCGTCTATTCCCGTTGTCCCCCACTTTTTGTTCACCACTGGTGGACATCGGGAAGAAATGAGTTGCACTGTCCCCCAGTGGTGGATTTCGAAACTAATGTGGCATTGTCCCTAACTATATAACTATTTTATTATTACTGTTTCATGTACATAGTGACAGGTGTCAAAGTGGCAGACATCAAAGTGACAGATGTCAAAGTGACAGATGTGACAGATGTCAAAGTGACAGATGTGACAGATGTCAAAGTGACATGTCAAACTTCAAAGTCATACGTCTACACCTGACAGGATTTAATCGATATCTTCGTTTTGGATGACACCTGTCAAATTTAAAAGGGCTATAAGAAGACTGAGAGAGAGTTGAAGCTGAGAGCTGAGCTGGGCTGAGAGTTGTTGAAGGTTTTTATAACTCTGAAACTAACGATCCTGAACTAGTAGTATTTTACAGAAGTGATAGGTCTCATCGATATCTTCGTTTTGGATGACAGCTGTCAAATTTAAATGGGCTATAACTCTGAAACTAGTGATCCTAGACTAGTACTTTATTTACAGAAGTGATAGGTCTCATTAATATCTTCATTTTGGATGACAGCTGTCAAACTTAAAATGGCTATAACTTTGAAACTAACGATCCTGAACTAGTAGTTTCTTTACAGAAGTGACAGGTCTCATCGATATCTTAATTTTATCAGGTGTTGACGTATGACTTTGAAGTTTGACATGTCACTTTGACATCTGTCACATCTGTCACTTTGACATCTGCCACTTTGACGCCTGCTACTTTGACATCTGTCTCTTTGACACCTGCCACTTTGACACCTGTCACTATGTACATGAAACAGTAATAATAAAATAGTTATATAGTTAGGGACAATGCCACATTAGTTTCGAAATCCACCACTGGGGGACAGTGCAACTCATTTCTTCCCGATGTCCACCACTGGTGGACAACGGGAATAATTTAGTAGTGTTGTCCATCACTGGGGGACAGCGGGAATAATTTAGTAGCGTTGTCCCCCAATGCGGGACAACGCTACTTTTTTTCCCGTTGTCCACCAGTGGTGGACAAAAAGTGGGGGACAACGGGAATAGACGTGACAGAGCAGTGTAAAGGTTAGTCGGTCGCGGAACAATAAGACTTCATGCCCTCTAAAGAGGATATTACTAGTGGCCTTAGAGCGGAGGTAAGCGTAATTCATAATCTTGCAAACTGTAAGATAACGCCTTATCTCTACGGTCCATTAGTCATAGACTAAGGGTTTTTAAATCATTTTTCTAAAGATACTGCTAGTCTAGGATCAATAGTTTCAGAGTTACAGCCATTTTAAGTTTGACATCTGTCATCCAGAACGAAGATTTCGATGAGATCTTGATAGGTATTGACATATGACTTTGACGTTTGACATGACACTTCACCTTTCACTTTGAACCCTGTCACTTTGACACCGGTCACTTTGTGACCTGTCACTTTGGCACCTGTCACTTTGACACCTGTAACTTTGTGACCTGTCACTTTGGCACATGTCACTTTGACAGCTGTCACTTTGTGACCTGTCACTTTGACCCCTGTCACTTTGTGACCAGTCACTTTGTGACCTGTCACTTTGACCCCTGTCACTTTGAGGTGGAGCTAGGTATGAGAGCAGTGTGAAGGTTAGTCGGACGTGATCAGTCATGAGTGTAAACGCGAGAAAATACTAAGAAACGGTGTCTCGGTTAGTAAATTTTCTCCATCACTCAAGTGTGACAGAGCAGTGGGAAGGTTAATCGGCCGCGAAGATTTTGCGTTGTTTAAAAAAAAAAATTATAGGTGGACCACGGGCAATGGATATTTTTAAATTACTCTTATTTATCGTAAGGGTGAACCACAGGCAAGAAAAAGTGCCCTTGGTCCACCCAGGTGAACTGAGCAGGTGGACCACGACCAATGCCCGGAAGTAAGGTAATTCATAATCTTATTTTATCTCTACCGTCCAGTCCTTCCTTGAGGGTTATGTCACAACGTTCTTCTATGGTTAGAGATCTTTCCTCTGAGCATTACGTCACAGTGTAAAGCAAAGAGGTGAGACCTCCTATCTCACTCTAGATCATAGATTCTAGAATTTTGGTAGTATCTTTGCTATAGATAACCTTTGATTTTACCTCCAAGCGTTACGTCATAATATAACGTTAAGGGGTAAAACCTCCTATCTACCTAGTCGTTACGTGTGTCATCCTCTCTCATACGTTACCCTACAATCTGTAGGATACTCAAGGAATATTTCTCCAATTTTCAAATACCTAGGTCCACTGGTATAGTCTGGGCGTTGTCTGTCAGTCAGTCAGTCAGTCAGTCAGTAGGTATGTCACGGTACTTTTTTATAGGCATGATTAGAAAAATTTAATAAACACAGATTTTTATTATTGTTCCTACCAGTGAAGGGCATCTATATCTATACTTATAATAAAGCAGTAAGTAACAAAAAACTGTACAAGACAGATACATATCAAAAAAGATCTAGGGTACTGAAAATAAACTACTGAACAAGAATATACCATTTATATAATTCATGTCTGTCTGTTTGTCTGTATGTTTGTTCACGGATCACGTAAAAACTACTAAACCGATTGCGATGTGGTTTTCACTTTTGGATAGTCTAGGGTTTCACTTAAAAATGCTGGTGTACTTACTTGGTATCTCAGTCGGATGAGTAGAAGCAGAGCAACCGATAAAAAGTTGTTGAAGGTTGAAGGAATTTAAACCATATGTTGGTATAATGGTATTTTAGGTCTTGGAATAGTACTAGAGTTCAAAAGAAGGGTAAAAAAAAAGGCCACGCGTGTGAAGCCCTGGGTACAGCTAGTAGACAATAAAATTTCAGTGTCAAAGTAATATTTGTCAGTAAACCGCTTCTGTACCGTATCAACGTAGAGAGAAACCAACTGGGTTTCTCTGTCTACGCGTATCAACGACACTATGGTATTATTAGGTGGTCTTTAGCCCTATTACAGGACTTTGTTTCAATCAGATTGTCACTATCAAGTGCAATAAGAGGTTTTCTAACAGCTAGAGGAACCTAGTTCTGAAACTATGGTTCTTATTTTTTTCGCATATAATCAATGAAAATGCAAAGTTTACTCTTGTATACCCAATACCTAAATTCTAGAATGTATGAGTATACCTACTAATTTGTGTTGTGTTGTGGAAAAACAAAAGTACTTTGTTTGATATCAAACAATAGCCACAATAACTAAAGAGAATATAAAACGTAATAAAATAACAAAAACAAGCATTACAGTCAGCTTGTTTATGTTAGTAAGAAACGTAGACGTGAGTATATAGTCTTTCTACGGTAAGAAAGTTTTTTTATCGGCATTTCTTCGTGTGTTTTTACAAAATCTCCAGATCCACGTCTTGTCAGCGCCATCTATCACATTTATATGAACTTTTTTTTTTTTTAATTGCCTTACGGAAAACTTCCCATTGCAGCGCGATAGAATCGAAAGAAGATACTGACAAGCTGATTGAAACCAAGTTATGGGCCACTGTGATTGTAAATGTATATTAGTCAAAAATTTCCTTACTCTATGATAATTGTGTATTGTACCAAAGAATACCTACCAGGGGCCGTTCGTTTTGATGCAAAATGATCGAAAATAACAGTTAAAAACGCTAAATATGTTTCGATCAATGTTCGCTTTGGACATGACAGTTGAATTTGACCTTGGAAAAACGACTTTATGTCTTAGATTTTAGGGTAATTTTTCGTTCGGTTTGGAAAGGCTCATAAGTGTCAAACATGGCAATCGAAACAGCCCAAAACGCCACTGCATCATCTCGAATGCAGGATCATGTACGTAGGAAATGTCAAATTGTCTATCATTTGTGACCAGCGTTGCCAGAAGGTTACTATTGTAACATTTTAAGTAATTTTTGACTCCTTCGGGTTACTTCTAGGTTACACGACTCGAAAGGTTGCTTTAGGTGATTTTGCGGAATTTAGAGAATTCATTTCTTACATGAAACAATGAACAATGAACGCAATGTTCGCTAACGCAAAACTTCGATGGTAAGGCAGCGAGTGCAACTCATAAATACACGTATTTCTCTCTCGCACTAATTTATCTTAATCACAAATCACTGAAATGACCAAGGCGTATCTGTTGCTCGCTCGTTCAATCGGACGGATTCGTTCTTGTTCGAGTTCGTTTTACCCAATCAAATTTGTCTTCAAATAGACGACTACTAGAAGAAAGTTTTCAAAATGAAAAACTTTGCAGGAGAGCCTTTATTCACTACTAAAAATAACATGTAATGCTTATGTTGGTCCTATTATTTTCGAACATCAGAGGCATTTTCAGCCACTCACTCACTCAATAGGAATAAGCTTGGCACTGAAATAATTTAAGCGTTGACGGCTATCAAAGCAGCCATCAAAAATGTGTCAAAATTTGAACCAAACAAAAGCGATGATCAATACTATAGTAAAATTATAACAAGGATGGCGAAGGCGAAGGTACTTCATCTACTTATAAATATTTCAAATAATTTTGGTTTGTTTTTTTCAATCGGAAGGCTGAGTACATTTCTAACTTTATTATTTCACTTGAAAATTACAACGACAACAATTATGTTTCAGGTCATTAAAAAAGTAACTGGTAATTGCAAATGTAAAACTTAAAACAACAAAATTAATAATTTAAAACTATAAAAAACTCAGACTTTTGAACTTAAAATTGAAAACTTTACTAGATTATCCACATTATACAACCAACATATTCTGTCTATTCACTTATAATCATATTATTGTAATAAAAAAGAAAATAATGTTACTTTTCACACCAAAAAGTTACTTTTTTATCAATTTTAGGTAACTTTTGACAAGACCCGGCTGGCAGCACTGTTTGTGACGTTATGTTTGTTTGTATTCTCTTTGATTTCATTCTATTCTATTTCTGTTTTGTGTTTTGTAGTTTTGTAACTTTTGCACGAAAGCAATAGGCTATGTACATATCGGTTTACATTTTGTGTTCCTGCTGAATGCTGAAATTAATTTGGTTTGATTGAGATAGATAAAGTTCATCCCACACAATATTTTCCTTAGCAGCAAAATAGTGTCTAACCGCATAAAAAATAAATGAATTTGCTGTTGTCGCACAAAAGATCAATCCCCTTGTAGTGACTCACAAACACAAAGTTAAGTTAATTTGTTTGATTTGAGTTGTGTACGGCATAACAATGTTATCATTTGCCTATTAATAATTCAGTTGGCCAATTGATAGGACATTGATGATGGCTACACCTCCCATACCGAAGCCACGTTCTGATCTCACGATATTAGACTCTGCAGTCGCCGCTGCAGGCCCGGTGCCACTCCCGCGCACGAAGATACCTTCCAACAACGACAAGGTCACAGCTTCAGATATTCTACGGTCTATTGGAACTGTATCAAAACAGATCAAGGAAGATGTCTCTACCAAAGTTTCTCATGCAAATGAGAAATTTGAGAAGTCAATTATCGAAGGATCAAAATTTGCCAAAGGCACTTTAGAGAAGACACTTACAACCTCTCGAGCGGTAAGAGATTCTGTTACGAAATCTGTTATTGAGGGAACGAAGACCGCTGGCTTGAAACTCCGTCGACCTAAAAAGATAGACCTTCCCGAGGAGTCTGAATCACAGAGATGTATGTCTTTGCCAGCCACAGATGTCAGTCTCTTTGATAATATTCAGTTTAATTCACCCATGCTGGAACAGAAGAGGTACAAAAATGAAACTGAAAGTTCTCCGGGGGTAACAGATTTCTTACCCCTTAATTTAAACAACCAAACCTTTGATGATATGTCATTATTTTCCAACAATTCAGATTCTAATACTGACAATATTAGCAACTTTTCTCATGACAGTCATGACCTCGACAATAGTAGTTTGTGCTTCCATTCTAATGTCCAACTCACATATGATACACCCAAGTCTTCGAGAGCTGAAAGCATTGTCAGCAGTAAGTCATTGCCAGACGTGCCTGAGCGCCGTAAAAAGAAGGGAGTGCTCTCGGAAATGATGAGACAAAACTCTTTATATGAAAATTGGACTTTACCAGGACGTTCAAGCACAAAAGATGATGTTTCTGTAACTACTGACAGCAGTACAGCTTCAGTTACGCGCCCCAGCTACAGCACAATATATGAATTTGACCCACTTAATGCTACTACATCAGCTCCTAAATATGAAGGAATGAGTAATGAACTTCTACTGCTGGAATCCTTCTTAACAGCGGATACGTACGGGACTATTGTAGCCATAGATCACCATGATGATAACTTTGAGAAGTATGCAGAAACTGATTACTATAACCCACCCACTCCGCCTGAGCGGTTTGACAGTTTGCTGACTGAAGATGGACATCAGCCTGTGGCTAGCGTATCAGACATAAGAGACAGCAATGCTAATTGGTATGTAGCCAGTGAAACTGAAAAAAAACAGAGTGCTGATGATGAAGTGAAGCCGTCAAATTCTATGATTACGCGGTTCTCACGAAAATTAAAGCTAGACAGCATGTTGCATAAGCCAGCTAAATCAGCTGTTTCTAAATGTGTGGTTGTGGACAGGCCTGCCATTAATACCATGCCAGTGCCATATTATAGTGGGACACTGAATAGGACTACAGGACAGGCTATGGATGATCTCTTCAGGAACTCACAATCACGCTACTGTGTGCTATCAGATCAAAAGCTGATGTGCTACAGTGACCCGACTAATGGAGTACTGAGAGAAGCTCACTCACTGGACATATTCTATTCCTTGCAAATTGTGCTGCCGCTATCATCTAGGTGAGTTTCTTATTGTTCATTTGTAATTTATGGTGGTGGATTTAGAGCTTGTGTACCTGTACAAACAAAAAAGAAAATCATGAAAAAAGAAGTTGAATTTATTTTTAATTTTTCTTTCATCTTGCTTTGGTTTAGAAATGCTAAGAACCATATATGTTGAATGTACTTGTTTATAAACATAAGATGAAGTATGCAGGTCAGGGAACTTCATTACTACTAACTGCTACCATGTTTGCGCGTGAAAAAGCTTCTACGCTCACAACCAAGCACATACTGTGCGCACACGTAACAATCGATTGGCTAAAGAACATACTAATCTTAGGCCCACTTGCACAAAAACAAAACAAAGTATCTATAGTCTGTTTTTTATTACCTGTCTTATATTCTAAACAAATATAGTGGATTGGTAACCAAAGACAAGATTAGTAATGAGGACCCATCGAATTGATGACTTAGATGAAAATTACTAAGATGAAGTTGTCAGTTGTGTAATATACATGTATCAAACAAAAAGCCCCCTACTAAGTCCGCATATTGTGAAGGAAAACTATGAAACCCTACACTGGGCTTCGCCCGACACGCACTTGGCCGGTTTTTTCACATATGGGATCCCCTGAAAAATAATTGAATTTAATTTCTACTTCAGTATTAAGTCTTGTGCCAAAATTCTACACAAAATAACAAAATTTCAAGTCTGTAACTCATACCGTTTACGAGCTAGAGACCTGTTACATACGGACAGACAGAAAGACAGCAGATTGACATTAATATAGCGTTGTTTAGCCCTTTGGGTAAAAAACCATAAAAACTAACTAACTACTATCTATATTAATGTCGCTGTTTTTCTGTGTCGATAACTTTGGTTCTCTTTCGGATCACCACGTTCCGGATTCAATCTCTCAAAGAAACTCCGAGCATAGCTCTTTCCATAGCCTGCTGAGCGACTTTGAGTTGGTGAACTAGTCATACGTGACAGTGCACATCTCAGCCCTGTAAGTCATAATAGGTAGGATGCACTGGTTAAAGACTTTAGTTTCCAGGATTTGGGGAATTTGTGACAAAAAGACTATGAAGTTTACTAAATGCTGCCCAGCCCAGCTGTATTCTTTTACTGACCTCTCTTTCTCAAAGTTCTTTTTACCCAACTTCAGTGTTTGCCCAGGGTAAACATACTCTTGAACAACTTCAAGAGGAGATCCGTGAACATCGATCAGCTCCAGAAATACAAATGATCAGTGAACATAAACTTGGTTTTATCCAAATTCATCCGGAGACCATGTGTTGAGAGGAATCAGCTAGGCCATTCAGCATCTGATGTAAGTCCTGCAATGATTCTGCCATAATGACGATGTCATCTGCAAATCTCAAGTGTGAGATGTACTCGCCGTTTATGTTTATGCCACGTCTTTTCCAGTCCAGAGTCTTAACATAACTTCCAATGCATTTGTGAACAATTTCGGGGAAATAACTTTTCGGTGTCTCACTCCTCGCTGCAAGAGGATTTGCTTAGTCTGCTGATTCGTGCTTGGACGGTCATAGTTGCGGCGTCATACAGGCATCTCAACACTTGAATATATCGCCAGA
Organism: Alsophila aescularia; assembly: GCA_946251855.1. Lineage (NCBI taxonomy): Eukaryota > Metazoa > Arthropoda > Insecta > Lepidoptera > Geometridae > Alsophila > Alsophila aescularia. The sequence continues at coordinate 103,078,707 of OX276373.1, forward strand.
CTCCAGGACAGACCAGGTCTCAATGGAGTGGACTATGAAAAAGCCTTTAGCTTTCTCATAGTCCACAATCGCTAAGCACAGCGGCTGATTATACTCTTCGGTTTTCTGTATAATTTGCCGCACTGTGTGAATGTGGTCTGTATCCTTCTCGAAACCTCGCTTGCTCAGGTGGTTAAAATTAGTAGTCTATGAGCGAGACAATTCGTGATGACTCTTGAAAACAGTTTGTAGACATGTCATAAGAGCGAGATGGGCCGATAGTTTTTCAAGTTCCTTGGTAATTCCATCCTTCCCAGGGCTTTTCCATTTTTGAGCTGTCTAACAGCCATCACGATTTTATCAAGGCTAACTTCTGGCAGCTCTCCGGTAAAGTAGCGGGTTAGGGTGGCCCTGGAATCCTTGGTGTTGGGTTCTAGTCTGGATGCCTGAGATGTGTATAAATGGTCATAAAAATGTGCAACTTCTGCGAGTATCTCCGGCTTCGAAAAGTTGACTTCCCCTCTAGATGTGGTCAGCTTCGTCAGTTGCCTCCGACCCAGCTTTGAACGCAGACTTTTGACCCCTGATTTTGCTGCATGCATGTATTTACTTCTACTATAACTCTAGTTAAAGAACTGTTTCGTTACCCTTCCCATCACTTAAATCCATAGACAATCTATACTTCTACATGTCAAAATACTGTCATATAATTTTGTTTTCTCTGCCAATCATTCGGATAATTGAGTAATTTACGGCAATAATGATTTAATTTAAATTGATAATTGTATTTTTCGAAGCGTTTGTTTCTTTTATTACTCGAGATAGTTGTTCACGGCCAAATATGTGGGATTAATATGGAAAATTGTGATTTTGAAACGGAGTGTTGCTTGTTTACAAAATAACAAAGTTAATTAAAAAAAACAGACTTTAGTTAGTTAGTCCAAAAATTATTGTTCTATCTATTGTTTATCTCTTTCGGCCTGCATATTTCTCTCTATCCTACTTTTCTTAAATTTTTAACCCAGACTAGACACTAGCCCGTGCAAGTGGGCCTAAGATATTACTATACATAGCACTTGTCAAGTTAAAAAGAAATTTTCTATTATAGTTGTGTCCACTACGATAAATCCTTCCTTGACGAAATAGTTTCAGTAGTTTGACCATGAGGATAAAAACAATTTCTGGATGTAATATTAGAAAATAGTTCTATGACCAAGCGGACAAATAGTTCTACTATGAGTAGTTTGACCACTAGGAAAAATCATTGATGTACAAAATAGTACCAGTGGTCTGATCATAAAGACAACCTATTTCTGTTGGTCAAACCTCAGATTGCTAATTAATGTTACTTCGGTCTCCAACCTTAGAGAATTTATAACGGGAGTTGGCAAGCGTAACTTCTAGTTCTAAATTGTTTATGCCAGTTTTCTAGGGAGGCGAAGTAAACACGTACAGCACACATTTTCACTTCTATGTATGTTTATCCGTTGTCTAGTACCCATAGTACAGGGGATCCTAGTTTGGGGCTAGGTAATTGGTGTGCATTGTCCCAAATATATTTATTGATAAATATATATAAATATATTTATTATTATTATTATTACATTTACTTTCTCACGCAAACTCTTAAAGATAGTTGAGGCGTCTTTATCTTACAACAGGCACACAATAAAAAAACACTGTTGTTACAGAATTGTTTAGTTGCACACTAGCGCAAATACTAGAGATGTTGGTGTAACAGACTGATAAAAGGAATGATAATGGAACAAACAGACTTAATGAACGAAATTTGGATTGTTCAATGTTATTATTTTATCTACATACTAGCTGTGCCCGAGGCTTTACCCGTGTGTTATTTTTTCTGGTATATAAGGGTAGTTACCACACGTAATTCCAGAACCAACAGTACAGCTCTCTCTTTGGTTTGAGATTTTTACCACCAATTTTTTAAATCTTTTATTTAACTTGCAATGTTTGTACGTATGTTTGTTCAGGTCAAATACTGCAAGCTGAATTAGAACCACATACTCTTATCCTAAGGAGTTGAAGTTTTACACGTAGGTTCAGTTCTGATGACAGTGCATTTTCATGGTAAGCATGGCCTGAATCGTCATCAGATACACACAACAGAACAGCACAGACTCGAAATTTGGTGTACGCATTTTATTATGATAAACGGTTTTAAGTTTTACCATGACATGTTTGCTGCACCCAGGGTTGGGTCCTGACTAGGGAACTCAAAAATGTGTTGCCATAAAATAGTGTTTATTTAATATTTATTTCATTAGCACCACCAATAACACATACTGCTTCGAGATCATGATGTGTGCGGGGTCGGTGCGCGCCGCGCCTCGTAAGGTGGTCTTCACTTGCGCCAGCGTGGCGGAGCGCCGCAACTGGGCGCAGAAGATAGCCGAGCATCTTACCTCTGGCTTCCCGCCCAAACACACAGCTGAGTTCACCAGGCTCGGCTGGTGCTACCTCAAGGTACGTTTATAACATTGTTTATCTACACTCATATCGTAAAATCCGGATTATGTACTCAAAAATGGTGGCATAATGACATACATTACGCAAGGCATGTCTCTCTCTAATAAGAAAAATAATTACATTATAACATTGTTTTTTGAACTAAACAATGTTATAAAATATGTTTTCCTCCATAAAAGCACCTTTTTGGCTCCGCACTTACGAAGTGTTTCGCCATTTATTATCTATGGCGGCGCGTGTTAGACCGTAATAAATATCTATGCGAGCTAATTCGCTGTGGACTGGATTTTGGCACCATAATTTTCTTTACCTAAACCTAATCTAGTCCCTAACCATTATAATGTGTTTTTTTGTTGTTCAAATGTTTTATCCTGATTAAAAATGCGACAAAGATGTGTTTGTTATACACCTGAAAACAGTGTTCGTGAGGAGAATTTGACTCCTGACATCACGGAACAGCAACGAATATGACGAACGAGCTTTTACCAGCAAAATCAAGTAAATATTTCGACATATTTATTTTATTAAAAGTAATTTCGTTTTGATAGATAAAGTAGTGTATGAAACGGCACATAACTAGGTATTAAAACACGAGAGTGATTTAATTCCCCTCATTATGCAACCATTTCAAATACTACTATTATTAGTAGGTTTTTTTTGGGGTAAATGATGTGTGTCATATGACCATACTGAGTAGAGATACCTTATTCATATTAAAATCATGCCTTAAAAAATACCTATTTATTTCTACCATTTCCAGATAAAAAGCAAATGAAGTATTTATAAACCTCGCAAAAAGAGGAGTGCTATAAATTTGAGCCTTTGTGTGTTGGTGGCATCATAGCTCCCAAACGGATGATCAATTTTAATGCGGTATTATTATTTGAAAGCTGAAATCGGCGAGATCGTTCATAGCTTTGGAAGAAATGATGAGATATAAAAATCTCTACTGACCTGCCTCTCGGGGGACCTCTTAGATTAAAAGTGTTCCACAGAATGGTGCCACTGCAATGTCAATTTTATTTATCTGTCGTTTTTGACTTTTTAGTTCGTTTTTGGTAGGGCAGTCATGTTTCTTAATTATTTATTTTTATTTTATGCTTCTTAATGATAAGGTTTGAGTTATGGAAATATATTATATATATTTTTAGTTCGTTTTTGGTAGAGCAGTCATGTTTCTTAATTATTTATTTTTATTTTATGCTTCTTAATGATAAGGTTTGAGTTATGGAAATATATTATATATATATTTAGTTCGTTTTTGGTAGAGCAGTCATGTTTTTTAATTATTTATTTTTATTTTATGCTTCTTAATGATAAGGTTTGAGTTATGACAATATATTATATATCTATTTAGTTCGTTTTTGGTAGGGCAGTCATGTTTTTAATTATTTATTTTTATTTTATGCTTCTTAATGATAAGGTTTGAGTTATGGCAATATATTATATATATATATATATATATATATATATATATATATATAATACCTAAAAAAAGGAGTGTCATGTTTTTAGGATTCATGTATGTATGTGTTTCTTTATTCTACCATAACTTTTATTTGCTTGAACAGATTTAGACGTATTGTTAGAATCCTTATGTCCCACGAGTATCATATAGGCTACTTTTTTCTTCGAAAAAGTCTGTATGTCCGTAGTATGGCCACATATTCATAGGCGAAAAAAACTTAGAAGTTTACAATATGGGTATCAAGTTGAAGGCCTTGATAAGCGCATTTCAACAGTATATAATTTATTGACATAAGTTATTTATTGGCAGGCGTGTTTTAGCTTTTAAGCTAGTTATATTACAGGAGTTTGAGTAGTTGTCGCGCCAAGTTGCGGTTTCCTGTACCACTTTATCAATAGGTATAACAGATTCCGATTATGGGCTCGGCGCATCGGTTGTTCACCTTTAAACTCGGTTGCCGTTGCAGTAGGTACCTACATGCACCCGGTTCCCTTTAATGCGAGAATGAACAGCTCATTGTGCACTACTAAAATAAACGTGTAAAGTATTTTCTGCTATTTGCGATACAGTATAACTGTATCATTGAGTTCAGTGCTATTGTGTACCTGCTTGGTCCTATTTGAATAGGCTTGTTGGCGGTAGGTAATGCCTAGTAATTACATTTGAACTGCATATACTAGTATGAAATGTAAATGCTCGAGGAATGAGCTTAGTCAGCTTATTCCTATCACTTTTAACCCGACTGCACGGAGGGTTATGTGTTTGTTTGTTTGTACGTTTCCTAGGCGCGTCCAATAGCCTAAACGGCTTGATGGATTTTGATAAATGAGGTATCATTGGATTCGTCTCATCACGAGAGTGCTATAGGATATATGAAGTGACAAGAAAACTAATATGGTGGCTTACGGCTGCCATATTGTATTTCCGACGGAAAAATAAAACAAAGCCTATCGAGTGACGCCGTAAGGAACGGTTTCCATGGAAACAAAATAACAAGTCTATCATAAAACATCAAGAGCGTTGGTGCTATCCCTACTTTTGCATTGGTAATTAATATCCTAGAAGAACATAGGATGCTTTTTTACGCGATAAACTATAGTCCGCGCGGACGTAGTACAAAATATATTAAAAAAAAGGCTTCGTTGAATAGAATTTTATAGAACAGTGTCCGACTGCAAGCCGCGTTACAAACATGATTTGAATGCATCCACGCGCAGAATGTCCGTTTCAATTTTTACGTGTTTAATCAACTATCCGAGCTATCGCTATATCTCTCACCGAGATAATGCTGCAGCGATAACGCAGTATATGGGACATTAACCAGTACCCCTAGTACGAGTTTTTATAGTTGTAGTAAACGAAATGTAGTTTCGTTTAGTTTCATGCAGTTCCTGCAAGTATCCACTAGAGGCGCTGCCAGTAAATGTATAGAACTAAACGAAACTATATTTCGTTTTCGAAAACTATAAAACTCGTGCTAGACCCCCTGGACTATCATTTCAAAAACGATAGAACACAGTATAAGGATTTTGATGAATCCTAAACATTTTATTGTGTAGGTAAAGGAAAAGTAATAGAAAAATTCAACCTCGTATATATAAATTTGTAATGATAACACCTACGCCAGTACGCCACAGTCAGACTAGCTACAAATTGGTTAGTTAGACAATTTACACTATTCACAAACATGGGTTTCTTAAATTGTAAGCTATATCTAATTAAAAGTGTGAAGACCATGTTATCCACGACCAGTTATCGGGCGTGGACCGCATAAATTAGGTGCAACGCACACAATTGGCCTTCTTTAACTTAGTCACAATCGGATTGGCCTTTGTATAGCAGTGATTTCCCGCTACAGTCTGCGTATGTCTCAATCTTTGTTGTTGATGCAAATGAAGTGTGACGGTGGGAATATAGCTGTGTGTGTTTTTTGCCTGTAGCCGTCTCGGCGTACATTGTCACGTTCTCAAAATGTTAACGTTACGTTTATTTTTTTCTCTCGCACAATGTAATACAACCACAATGTGACAATCGCACAATGTCACACTCTCAAAATGACACTATCGCAAAATGACACACTTGCACAGTTAATGTTAGTCCGAGGTCAAAAGTCAAGTGTTAAGACGGTTCGATTTCAATAGGTATAACATTTTCAATTAAAAAAATATGGAATTAACAGCTTTTAGTCTTCGTTGTTGAATTCTATATATATATATATATATATATATATATATATATATATATATATGTATATATATATATATATACATATATATATATATATATACATATAGCTATATATATGTATATATATATTATACATATATATATATATATATATATAAAAAATACTAATATATATTATTATTAGTATTTTTTATAAAAATACTTTATTTTAGACACAAAGTCTGAAATAAAGTATTTTTATTTTATTTTATCTATGCAGGCCTAAAAAACACCAAAATGGAATCTATCAAGGTTTTTGTAATTCTACACTGGGCCGCAAAAAGTGACATCATGCGATCGAAATATTATGCAAGTGTGACATATTGTGAACGTGACATCTTGAGAATGTGACTTTCTTCGACATTATGAGAACGTGGCATTGTACGCCGAGACGGTCAGAATGATGGTAGATCATCCCAAATAGCTGCTGCCCAAAGTTGCCAGCTCGTGAGTTTTTTGAGCATTTTTATTAGCATGAGTATAATGCGTTGGCAGGAGGGCGTGACCGGAGAATGGCGCGGCACCTGGCTGATGCTGATTCGCCGCGTGCTTGTCTATTATACTACCAGGGACACCGGGGTCTACGCTGTCGACCTGCGGAAGACCAAATGCGTCAGTGAGTATCTATTATTTTAACATGTCTAATGTACAGTCAGCGACAAAATTCGCTGACCATGCCCACTTTTTCAAAACGCTTGAACAGCAATTTGTTCAAAGGTCGCTTACCTTTGTTTAAAAGTGTCGTAAGTCCGGTTTTACCCCAGCGTGATAAAACTTCTCTTAGTCCAATTAGTTTGTTAACATATTAGCCATTTATCTGGTACTTTAAAGCTCTAATGGCTGAACCAATTTTGCAGGCAACTTGTTTATATCCCGTGTGACACTCGCGGAAAAAAAAAACAGGCCAGTGACAAATTAAAATACAACTGAACTAAGAATTACCTCTCAGTAAGTGGGGCTAAAAAACCTTTTTCTTTCAAGTACTTTGTAACGTAATTTCATTATTTTTCTTCTTCGAGCAAACCACTAACTCCGTTTAAAGCTTTTTTTTTACCCGAGCACGGTGAAGTAAATGAAGGGTGTTATGTGTTCTTACTAAAAACTTGGTCCGATTTTGGCAAGCGAGGTATCAAACGATTTGTCTTCATCGCAAGAGTGCCAATAGCAGTTTTTTACCTGACGTGAATTTCTTAACCGATCTAGACGAAACTTGGTATACAGGTTAAACAGATTTTTAGTAGTAGTTAGTTTTTTTAGGTTCCCCCTTCCACTTCCACACTTCCCCCAAAAAGGGGGCTACTGAATATCTCCGCCTTATTAGATCCGATTTCGATAGCTGTTTTTTTATTCGAAAGATAGTATTTTTAAATTGGTCTCCGTGATAATCAGGATAGCTCCTCAAAGCTCAGTAAATTGCTCACTTTTGATTTCTAAAATTTTAACTACTACTTCATACTATGTAGATACCTACTCGTATGGAAAACTACAACAGCAATGATTGTTATTTTATATTTATTATAATTCACTAATAATAAGTTTCATTTAATGTGTAGGCATTCTTCCAAGATTATAATAAAGCATAGACAAATTTTGATGTGGCTGTAGGTACCTACAGAGAATCAACATTTTTTCAAACACTCCATCGGTGGTCTGCTGAACCGATCACAGATTAAATACTAGTGTGTGTACAAAGCGATCATACTGAGAACGCGATCCAAGCTACGAGTATGCTTTAAGGCGAAATGGGATCCACATTTTGCGACACTTCCTCACGAATATTTAAAACTAGACCTTTAAGAACGGTTAATTGACTTTATTGTTTTGTGTATAATTACTATTCACAATAGTTATTTGTTATGCAAGGCTGCAAAGTGATTTTTTGGCGAGAGTACTTGTATTGAAACCTGAGCAATATATAAAAATGGATTCTAGAAATATAGAAAATATAAAAAATATTTAAAAATATAGAATCCTGAGCGTAGCGAGGGTTTCAAAAGTACGAGACGCCAAATAACTTTGCTGCCGTGCGCAACACAAAACTTTTCACCTCACTACAGCGAGGAAAATGCTAAGTGCAATAGAGTAGAACAGACTAGAATAGAGTAGAATAGAGTAGAATAGAGTAGAATAGAGTAGAATAGAGTAGAATAGAGTAGAATAGAGTAGAATAGAGTAGAATAGAGTAGAATAGAGTAGAATAGAGTAGAATAGAGTAGAATAGAGTAGAATAGAGTAGAATAGAGTAGAATAGAGTAGAATAGAGTAAAATAGAGTAGAATAGAGTAGAATAGAGTAGAATAGAGTAGAATAGAGTAGATGAGAGTAGAATAGAGTAGAACATAGTAGAACACAGTATAACAGAGTAGAACAGAGTAGAACAGAGTAGCAGAGTAGAATACAGTAGAACAGAGTAGAATCGAGTAAATACAGTAGAATATAGTAGAACAGAGTAGAACAGAGTAGAACAGAGTAGAACAGAGTAGAACAGAGTAGAACAGAGTAGAACAGAGTAGAATATAGTAGAACAGAGTAGAATAGAGTATAACAGAGTAGAATAGAGTAGATTAGAGGAGAACAGAGTAGATTAGAGGAGAACAGAGTAGAATAGAATTGAAAATGAAAAGAGACGAATAGAGTCGAGTAGAGTGGAGTAGAGTTGAGTAGAGTCACGTAGAGTCGAGTAGAGTCGATTATAGTCGAGTAGAGTCGATTATAGTCGAGTAGAGTCGATTATAGTCGAGTAGTCGAGTAGAGCCGATTAGAGTCGATTAGAGTCGAGTAGAGTTGATTAGAGTCGAGTAGAGTCGAGTAGTGTCGAGTAGAGTCGAGTAGAGCCGATTAGAGTCGATTAGAGTCGAGTAGAGTTGATTAGAGTCGAGTAGAGCCGATTAGAGTCGATTAGAGTCGAGTAGAGTTGATTAGAGTCGAGTAGAGCCGATTAGAGTCGATTAGAGTCGAGTAGAGTTGATTAGAGTCGAGTAGAGTCGAGTAGTGTCGAGTACAGTCGAGTACAGTCGAGTAGAGTTAAAAAGAGGCGAATAGAGACGAATAGAGTCAAGTAGCGTAGAATCGAATCGGATAATAATATAATATAAATTAGTAATAAAGTATTTTCAGTGAATTGCCGGTATAGAAAATTATTGAATAGATAGGTTCGAATTTTAAAAACTCTTTCCACGCTAGCGGGTAAAATGCAATTTTGCACTCAGATTTCGAATGACAAACAGAATCTTTCCGAGCTGGTGAGGTGAAAAATACTTTATCCGGATGTGGTCACCAAAACACGATTAAATAAATTTGTCTCTATAGAAAAAAAAAAGTAAAGTCCTAACAAACACCCGTTTTGACGTTCCCGTCGATGGAATGAATCAACTTCATTCAGTATCTATCGAAGATAATTTTACAAAATAAAACTGTGTAATCCCAATAAACATTCAAATACATCATTCAATCATATTTTTTTTAAATTGAAAAATTAATTAAAATTAAAATTACATTGAAAATACTAACTAAAATCGGCTCCTGAGATGCATCGCCTGTCCTGCTTAACCTGCTCCTTGAAGAGCTGGACAAAAAATTTGGCTACCATAGCGCCTTAACTAAAATGCTTGCAATGGACCACTTCTGTATTACTCGTATGTTCATGTATCGTACATGGCACAAAATGACGAGAATTAATGTAGGTAAGCCTCACCCTACTGCCAGGCCTTTGATGCATAGCGGTACGAACAGTTGATTGACTCATTGTTCCTAAACGATGTAAATGATGATGATATTGATGTTACCAATTAAATTTAGAATAAAAAGCCAACTCTATCTTCTAGAGCTGACATGATGCCTAGTAAGATTTCGGTTAGAAAATGAGTGTAAGAAATAAATAAAAATAAAAATTAAAAACTAGAGATAAATCAAAATTGACATTGCAGTCGGGGGACCTCTTAGATTAAATGTGTTCCACGGAACGGACCTCGAATTATATCAAGAAGAAAAGTAAAAAAACAGGGAAATTCCTTTTTATTTGTATGGCGATGAAGAGTTTCGTGTTAAATATCGATTTTCTAAAAGCGGTGTTATGTTTTTAGACCAATTGTTTGGTAGCTCTTCAACTATGGATGAACGTAGAGGTGGTTTATCTTCTACACTCTAGATTATGCTCGCTTTGAAATACTGATTGCAACCAAGTAAGTACAGTAGTCGCAGCGGAAGTATGTGTCTCGGAAGTTGTCTGCAAGTCGCTGCGCAAACTGCTATTTTTCAGGCGCAAGCCCATTGTATAACTGCCTCGCTCACTCGCTTACGTTTTTCGCCTATTCTATCTCGCTCTTACTTTATGCTGTTTTATCCCCACAGCAGTACCTGGAATCGTTCACAGAGCCTAACTTCACAAACATATAGATTGTCTGCGACTACTGTAGCTGCTACAACATATTATTTTCATGAGTTTGGATACCGAGTTAATAGAGCGCTCTCTTTTATTAATTATTTTATTTGCTTTTGGCGTTGTTTTATGGTCGTACGAGTAACGTAAATTAACCGAATTGCTTCTTTTCACAATCACATATTCGTTCACTAATAGAGTTGAGTTATTCTATGCTCGGGCGCTTCCGCAAATTTTTATCGAGTCGAAACGTCAAAGTGACGGAGTGATAACAGACAGCGCGGCCATAGACAATTTTATGTAATAATGTAACGGAAACTATGAACTCGATTTTTACCTACTTTAATTGGTAAGATTAATTCAAAATTTTGCAAGACTTCTCAGGGCCCAATAAAAAAAAGATGACGATTTAAAAAAATAAAAAGACATATACGAGGGCTGATTGATAAGTCGTTTTAATTTAATTTTTTTTTAAACATTTTATATTTATTTCTCAACATTATTCCTTTGAGGGCAAAACACTTGTTCCAGCGAGTTTCCAATTTTTTTATCCCCTCCAAAAAATACGTTTTGTTTCAAAATAGCCGTTTACACCTGCGATGCAGTCCTCATTTGCTAAAAATGTTTGTCCTCCAAGCCATCTTTTCAGATTTGGGAATAGGTAATAATCGCACGGAGCTAGGTCCGGCGAATACGGAGCATGCGGAACCAGCTCGAAGCCCAACTCGTGGATTTTGGCCATTGCAATAGCTGACGTGTGCACTGGGGCATTGTCTTGATTGTCAACAAACGTGGCACCCATCGTGCAAACAGCTTTGTCATACCCAAATCTTCATGCAGGATTCAGTTCTCAGCTATTTCACGCACCTTCACTCGGCGGTCGTCGAGTACAATATTATGGACTTCTTCAACAACATCCTCAGTAGTGACTTCGATTGGGCCACCAGAGCGTGGAGCATCAGATGTGCTTGACCAACCACATTTAAAATCATTTATCCAGTTATAAACAGTCAGCAACGTTGGTGCGTTAGTGCCATGAACACAATCAAGTTCAGTTTTTATTGTGGCAGCACTGCAACCCTTCATAAAAAAATGTTTTATAACGGCACGGATTTTTCCATAGTTGTTGAAAATTTACGAGTGATCACAGTTAAACAATGGTTAAACTGACAAAAACTTTTTTTTTCTGAATTTTAGACTGTCTTCATTTGAAAGATTGTGCCTGCCAGTGTTAATGCCATTTATCAGAAAAAAGGTTTTATAAATAGTTTTTAAAAGGACTTATCAAACAGCTCTCGTATGTTTCCAAAATGTTCATGTTTCTATTCTAAATTCATTTTTTTTTACTTCAATCAAAAAAAAAAGTAACATATTAAAAAACACAAAAAAACACGCTTTTAAACCGAACTAAAAAGCAAAAATAAATTACAATATAAGAATAAAGTGATTAACGAGAAAATTAATGACATATTAAAAAAGCGTAGGTTGGTTTGTACGACATTCTTACACTAACTCTGTAATTCGAAATAAAAATAGTACTAAATAAATAATAAATAAAAATACAACAATTAATATCGAGCACCCCACGCTTTTTACAATGACATTAATTTTCTCGTTAATCACTTAATTCTTATATTGAAATATATATTTTTTTTAAATTATAATCTATTTAAAGCTAGTATTGCTAATCGGAGAAATAGTTATGACAAAGCTTATTTATAAGAAACATATTCCTAGGATATTCTAAGCATAACTATTCCTATATAAGCCTCGAATAAACATGGTTTAAATATGTTTTATTTGTAAGGGGCCTAATGTTTGTTCAAATTACTTAATTGGCCTCTCCGGGTACCAAGCCAGAGACTTTATAAGCTATTCAAGCATTACATATATAGTTTTTAAATTTTTAATGCGATGTTAAGTTGCGTCTCTGAGTACGGCGCATATAGTTGGCAAAATTCTACCGCTTTTTTGAAAAATTGACGTTGAATTCGAGTCAGCCTCGCAAATTGTACCTACTGAAGACCAATTAGCCAATCAAAAGTCAATTTGTGATCGAGTGGGTTACGTGCGCGACCTAGTTAGTTGCGGTTTGTCATATTGTCATAGTTATTGTGTCACTTGATTCAGTAGGTAGGTATTAACGCGTTTTCTAATCCTAAGCTCGGATAGGCAAAAATCAGTTTCGAATTGTACATTTTTAACAAGCCGTTCGGTTTGAACATTTTCAAGTCTTGTCATTTTCGCTACTAACGATCCGTCCTAAACCGAACGACCTTATTCCCTACGGTATAAAGTGACATTTCCGATGTAATTTGCCAGTGTTTTTTTTTATGCAAAACGAACGGTGAGCATAATCATGTTAGTTTCGCCCATAAAATTCCAATAAGAAATATTTAATTTTCACGTTTTTAACTGTTACTTTTGCCATTTGCTTCAATACGAACGCCCTAATAAGGGAATGATTCTTCTGTAAGTACTACTATTATTACTTGGCGCGTCCTTTGATAAATGAGGTATCATTGGATTCGTCTTAGTCACGAAAACGAAAAAACCAAGAAAACGAATATGGCGGCTTAAAGCTGCCATATTGTATTTACAAAAAAAAAAAAACCTAAACCTTACCTTACCTTTTTTTTTAAATGTCCAAAACCTATCGAGTAAGGTATGTAAATGAATGGCATCAAAAGACCATTCCAAACATATATATCTATACTTATAATAAAACTGTAACGGGTCCAATTCTGTACATTGAAGATATTTAGAATTATTTTTTTGGACTTTACTCTAGATTCGATACTGAAGCCAAAACTGTATTTTTTTTTTCATTTTTGTCTGTCTGTCTGTCTGTCTGTATCTTGGCTAGGCATCACGCTGAAACTACTGAATGAATTTAAATGAAACTTGGTATGATTTGAGTTCATACTACGAGGTAGGGACTAGGCTACTTTTCATCCCGAAAAAATTAAGTGTTCCTGCAGGATAGGGGTGGAAAATAATTTAAAAGAACACTTAGCTCGCTGAAACTATTAGACGGATGTTGATACAACTTGGCACAAACATAGTTTATAAGATAGGTGAAAATTATGGATACATTATGTCCCGAAAAAATAAAGGGTTCCTGTGGGGGGATATGGGTCCAAATTCTGTACATTAAAGATATAGTGTTTTTTTTTGGAAGTTATCTATATTCAATTATGAAGCCTAAACTGTATGTTCTTTCATTTTTGTCTGTATTTCTGTCAGTCTTTGTCTTAGCCGCGCATCACGCTGCCGGAACTACTGGATGAATTTAAATGAAACTTGGTATGATTTGAGTTCATACTACGAGGTAGGACGTAGGATACTTTACATCTCGATTTTTTTTGGGTTCTCGCAGGATAGGGTTTGAAACTTATTTAAAAGAACACGTACCACGCTGAAAGTAATGGACGGGTTTTGATGCAACTTGGCACTGTCTTAAGTTATATGATAGGTTAAAATTGAGGACACGTTTTATCCCGAATAAGTAAAGGGTTTCTGCGGGATATAGGTCCAAAGTTATGTTAATATTTAAGTAATAAAAAATATTTTTTGGATGGTTCTCGGTATTCGATACTAAAGCCAAACTGTTTTACTTATTAATTTTGTCTGTCTGTTTGTCCGTATCTTGACCGCGCATCGCACCCAACCTACTAAATGAATTCAAATGAAAAAAATGCTCTTGGGTGCTTAAAAAAAGGGTTTGAACAATTATTTTTTTGTTAATCGTGTCTTTCGTTCTGTATGCCTGTATGTTTGTTTGTTTACGCATCACGTAAAAACTACTGGACCGATTGCAATGCGGTTTTCATTGTTAGATAGCTTAGGGTTTGATTTAAATCTGGTGTAATTGGTATCTCAATCTGGTGCTTTAGAAGCTGAGCAATTGATAAAGTTAAGTTAACATTTTTGACGGCTGAAGAAATTTAGTTCAAATGTTGGTATATTGGTCCTGGAATAGCACATTATGGTACATTGAACCTAAAGAAAAGAAAACGCGTGCGAAGCCGCGGGTACAGCTAGTATATATATATATATATATATATATATATAATTCTGTTACATAAACAGTAAACTAAAATATGACTAAAAAACGAGCGAGCCTTACAGTAGTCGCATAATATGATGTGTAACATCAAGCTCTGTTTTATCATATACTATCTTTCGCCCCCGATTTCGTCCGCGCGGACTACAGTTTATTGTGAAACAAAGCAAACATCCTAAGTTGTTCTAGGATATTAAAAACCAATGCAAAATATAGCACCAACGCTCTTGATGCATTTTGACAGACATGTTATTATTTAGTTTTCACAGGAACCGTTCCTTACAGCGAGTTATCGATATTTTCCAGTTTTCCCGTGGAAACTTACCATTTTCCGGTATAAAAAGTACCCTATGTTCTCTACATTGTATAGTACCTACTTAAAAAGTTTCAACAAAATCGGACGAGTCATTTTAGCGTAATTTATATCGGTGTGGATAACACTAATAGGAAACACGAAGCTCTGTTTTATCATCGCTGGGTTCTGTTTTATCTTAACTCCACCACCGAAGTTGTCTGCTAGTCGCTGCGAAAGGCGCTATTTTTCAGGCGCAATCCCAATGTCGAATGTGAAGACAGTATTGCATGACTGCCTCGCTCACTCGGTTACGTTTTTCACATCATCTATCTAGCTCTTACTTTATGCAGTTTTATCCTCACAGCAGTACCTGCGCAATCTTTCACGGAGCCTAACTTCACCACCACAAAGATTCGTTGCGACTACTGTACATAATGTGATCGATTATATTCAGCTCTGTAACCACACCACACTTGTAACAAAGACAATGTTCCTAGCTGACTTTATAAGCCGTTCCAATTTTGTTTATAATCTGTTAATGCTTTTTGATAAGTAGTTATGCTGTTTTTAGTGAATTTTACCTTATTTTAAGGATAACAATATAAATGATGTTGGTTATTGGAATTTATTTTTACTACAACATTAACTTGAAAAGTAGGTTTTTGTAGCAAATGGGCCTTTATCAATCATCAATGAAATTGTTATTATGAGGTACGCTGGATGCCAATGGGTGAGCACGGACCGGAAAGACTGGCGTGTGAGATTCAGTAGTGGGAGGATACGGGCTGATTAGATAGATATAATGAAAACTAGGAATTGTTTTTTCATCTGCAAAAAGCGTTATTTCTGTTGTAAGAACGGTTGATAGTAGTGTCAAATAATGAAAACAAAATATGTGTGATGGCTTCACTGACTTTGACGGTTGAGTGAGATAAAACTGTTCACTTACCTATTTCTAGACTGCTTATACGTATCCTATGTTGGTCTCAATATTGTACAGTACCTATTTACAAAGTTTCATCAAAATCGGATCAGCAGTTTTGGCGTGAATGCTCCCCAAACAAACAAACAGACAACTATCACTTTTATATATTGGTGTGGTTAGGGAGATAATATGCTGCCCCATTTTATATTACTGACTATTGTTTTGTCATATTAAAATAAAATAATATTCTGTTTGATTGCTTATGGTCTCTTTTTCTGAAAAAAATATGTGCGTACCTCCATTTTGTAAGACCTGAACTTAAGCTCAGGTCAATATTATTTGTGTCCCATAGTTGACCTGGGTACACGAGGAAAGGTCGCGAAAATAGTACTGTTGCATTTCTATCATAGACTTTGTTTTGTTGCCCTCAGCTACACAAGATGCTGATGAGCAGACGACGGCGCAGTGCCCGTCCGACGGCAGCCCTAACCTGCTGCTGGATTGCCCACAAGCCACCCTTTACCTGAGATTCCCGCACGAAAGAGTGCTTAAGGTAAGTTCTGATGTATACTAGCCTTAAATAGAATATACCTTTAATAACTGTGTAAAAACATATATACACCATACATAACATATATACATTCTATACACCTAGCTTATACAGATGTAAGTTTCTTGGTTGTCTTATGTGGTACTTAGTGCTGGCCTCTGGTGTCAGAGTTGCCAGGTGCAATAACAGCCGTTACCAACAGCTTAATTATCAGCCTTTATCTGTCCACTGCTGGACATAGGCCTAATGCACGCCAATGAGCTCGGTCTTCAGCTCACCTCATCCGTTTTCTTCCAGCCGCTTTATGCAGGTGGTTACTCCATCTAGCCACAGGGCGTCCTACATTACGTTTGCCTAAACGTGGTCTCCACTCGAGAACTCGTCTACCTCAATGGTTATCGGGTCTTCGGGAAATATCCAAAAACTCCAAAGCATGGAGCGATGTAAAACTGCACATAACTTAGAAAAGTCATAGGTGCAGAGCTGAGGACCGAATCCGGTATAATTGGATTCTTACTTGTACTAGTATACCGCTAGGTTACCATCGGAAGTAATAAAAATGCATAAAGTTCCTATATTTTGTATTATTTTGAGGCAGGGCTGATCTGGTTTCTCGTTTTGTTCAGGGTTGGCGCTATATGATCAAGCTGGCGGCGCAGAACAACGGCGCCTACATCCACCATCAACAGCTCACTAAGGAGGATGTGCCAGTTATAGTTGAGAAGTGCATCAGCTTCATATATGCTCACGGTATTATTTTACTTCTTACCTACCTCTGTCCGCTCGGTACTGAATTTTTCGATAGCTCTATCTCTTTCTGTCGCTCAGAAGCGTCGTTTGCTAGAAGCACTGATTGAAGCGTTAGAGTGTTGCCGCCGCCACCAAGCGAAAGAAAGGAACAATAAAAAAATAACAGTTCCATGGACGATGGGTTCTAAATAAGACATGGTGATGCCTCATGGTGGAGGCTCGTATTTGATCCATTGGAAAAAACTTCACGTGCTTCACTTTATTGACCGAGCGAGCGCGAAGCGTCTCCGTTTCAGCTTGGGCAAAAATGCTTTCGTATGTCAATTTTTTTATAGTAACTTTAAGTCTCATAAACATTTGGTGAAGATCTGATGAGAATCTTCGGCGTGATGAGCGGACTAACTCCTCAAAATGCAGTAAAGTGCTCACTTTTAGGTTTCAACCATTGGAATCAGCCCTTTACCTACTATGTCGGGATTGATGGAGCACCTTGGTTATTAATGTTAGTTTTACGATAAGATAACTAGATGGTGCTACTGTGCACCGCTAGATTGTTAGCAAAAAAGTTTGTACGCGCGAGGTCTACAGCTCACAGAGCCACTAGTCTCTATAGATTACCTTATTCTGTAGGAGATCGCTGTGATTTTATTAGAAGATCCACAAATACTCCTGCACATGCATTGCCATCTACGCAGAGCTTTGAGCCTATAACAACATAGTAATAGTTCTTTGAAATCGGTTTAATAGTCACAGAGATACAAATTAAAGGTCTTTTTGTAGCTTCTCCTTCCTCCTTCCTTATGATAGTTTATTGAAAACATGAAGAGA
The DNA here is from genome assembly GCA_946251855.1 of Alsophila aescularia. Taxonomy (NCBI): domain Eukaryota; kingdom Metazoa; phylum Arthropoda; class Insecta; order Lepidoptera; family Geometridae; genus Alsophila; species Alsophila aescularia. Next base: position 103,096,662 of record OX276373.1, read on the forward strand.
GAATTCATCATCATCATGTCAGCCTTTCGAAGTCCACTGCTGAACATAGGCCTCCCCCAAAGAGCGCCATGGCGAGCGATCTTGTGCCACCTTCATCCACCGACTCCCTGCGATGGCCATAATGTCGTCGGTCCATCGTGTGGGGGGTCTTCTTACGCTTCGTTTGCTTGTTCGAGAGAGAGTTAATTTCCTCTATTTCAAAATGTTCTTTTTATAATTGCTCCTTACACATAATCATAATCGAGGCGGAAAGGGGGTGAGGAACTTAGCTCCCAAACGAATGGATCGACTTTGATGCGGTTTTTTTTATATTTAAAAGCTTATGTGATCAAGATGGTTCTTAGCTATAATGGAGGGTGGGCGGGTAGGGGGTTGTATAAATTTGTAATTTGTTGTTGTCCAGGAAGTCTATCGGAGGGTATATACCGTCGCGCGGGCGGCAGCTGTACGCTGTCCGCCCTGCTGGCGATGTTCCGGCGCGACGCGTGGTCCGTGCAGCTCAGCCCCGCGCAGCACTCGGAGCACGACGTGGCCGGCGTGCTGAAGCGCTTCCTGCGCGACCTCCCCGACACCCTCATCCCGCGTGCTCAGAACAACTCCTTGCGAGCAGCTAAAGGTACTGTTATTAATAACAAACATTTGGTTATCAAATTCACACGTATGTATGTAATATTCCTATACGGGTATGTGGTCATGACCTAAAAGTATGATTGCAATAATTCATTTTGCATTGGTTTTAGTGTCTTTAGACGTAGGGAATAGTTCAAGTTCATCAAAATCGCTTTATTGTTAATTTACCTTAGCAGGCAACAACTCCAAGATATGCTCACGATTTTCTTGCGATGGAAGCTTTGTTTCCTGAAGGATATTATGGATTACTAGCGTTCGCTTTCGAATTTGTTGCGCGGATTACTATATATTGCGAATAAAAATATAAAAGTATCCTACGACTTTCCCCAGGACTTGTACTACTTCAAAACCAAATTACATCAAGTTTTGTTTAACTTTTTAGTTGTTGAAAATTTAGAGAAACAGAGTTACTTTCGCTTTATAATATTGGTATGGATAGAGTATGGATGTATCATTGTCATTGCCGTTTAAAGCAGCTGGCCTCTCAATCCGCTCCCAACACTAACACAAGATGGATGAGATCTCATTGTGAAGCAGGAGGCCTATTGGTCATGGTTCATCAGATCTTGTCATTGGATGAAGTGAGGACATCTGCTTCCGAAGTTGCAGAATGCTTCTTTATAATCAAGCAGTAAATAATAAAAAGTCTGCACAATGAACACAGTTAAAAAAAGCTTTACTTTACTTATGAGGCAGTCTACCCAATAAGTAAACCACGGTAAATATATATATATATAATGTAGTGCCCTCTGTTTCACCTATTGGGTGAACCACGTGTAAATATATATAATGTAGTGCCCTCTGTTTCACCTATTGGGTGAACCACGGGTAAATATATATAATGTAGTGCCCTCTGTTTCACCTATTGGGTGAACCACGGGTAAATATATATAATGTAGTGCCCTCTGTTTCACCTATTGGGTGAACCACGGGTAAATTATTAAACAACAATTAAATGAAACATTTTATTTAACTAACCACTGTTAGGACTTATAATAAGATACTCTTATTATATGTTTTTAAAGATTAGTTAAATTTTCCTTTGTTACAAATTCATACTAATATATAAAAGTGAAACGTCTGTTTGTTTGGGGAGCTTTCACGCGGTAATGGCTGGACGGATTATAATGAAATTTAGAATGGAGATACTTTTTATCCCGGAAAATTGTATGTTTTCACGGTAAAAATGTTGATTAATCACTGTAAAGAACGGTTGCCCTCACAGAATGATCTGTGGTTGCCATGGAAACGAAATAACAAGCCGTTAAAAAAACATCAAGCACACTTTTGCATTGGTTTTTAATATCCTAAAAGAAAATAGGATGCTTTTTTTCGCGATAAACAGTAGACCGCGCGGACGAAGTCGCGTCGCGTTAATCATTATATTTACTTACAGGATAAAGAACTATGGGGAAACGCAGACTCAGGCAAGGAGTTCCACTCCTTAGCGGTACGCATGATAAATGTGGAAGCGAATCGCTTCGTGCCTGTAGGAGGAATATTCACCATACAGCGGTGACGCATCGCTGTTTGTCTGATTATCCTATGAACTAGTTATTCTGGTGAAAATAAATTTTAACAGACCACCAGTTCTCTAATCTCGATTATCTGAAAGGAACAAACAATCATCCTTAATGCTGCCCAGGCTAAGCTAAGCATTTATGTGGGTGTACTTGCTACACTGTTTGATACTCAATGTTTCGTCTGCTACTGTATATTAGAAGTCTGTGAAGAAACGATATATTAGACATAATTCCAAGGCAAAGAAGCGTAATAAAATCTCTTTGATCCAAGCCTTAGGATAAAATTTAGAATAAAGGAAGCTTTCTGGAAATAATGTAAATAGTATTCTCTTTGTATGTAAAGTAATGCCATTCGAGAAAAATAAACGAATGACGTAAATTCCATTTTTCAATACAGGTCATATTATATTTTAATGTTTTATATTTTATACAATACATACAATGCGATTTAAATAAGAATAGGATTTAAAATGCGCGATCTTGAACCTTGATTGTCGACAACTTCAGTTTTTTTAGTAGTGTGCAAATAAAAAGTAGTCAAGGATGTAGTACTACGTTTTTTTTTTAATTAAGTTAGTACAATTTTTCAATTCCACTTAAACTGATGTCTTCTCGCAGATTTACAAACTAACGGAACTGAAGCGTTTTAAGAGGATAGGGCACACACGCGGCTTCTACAGGTTTTGCCATATTTTTGCGTTTTGGGAGAAAACGTTTCTACCACACTAAACCATAACAAAATCCAATAATTCTGGTCTCTTTTTATTAATCACAGAATAAAATATGTGAAGTTTTTTATTTTTATCATAATTTGTAAACAATTTGAATTAATTAGTGATTTAATACCGATATTTTAACTCAAGTTTGTATTCTGTTTAAACGAAAAATAATAATAAATTAAGAAAAAATATAATCTACAAACGTTATTCTGTGATTAATAAAAAGAGACCTGAGTTATTGGATTTGTTTATGGTTTAATATGGTAGAAACGTTTTCTCCCATAACGCAAATTTCGCAAAACCTGCAGCAGCTGCATGGGTGCACTTCGGTCTTAATATAGCTACAATCTCGTATAGCTACATTTAAATAATGTTTTTCAATAAGGCGATCAGACGCAGAGATCAGATCATATCGCGGACTCTTTTTAACACATTTATATACAGTTAGACGGAAATGATTATGTCAAATCAGCATTGGCAACATTTTAGGGTGTTACCTTACGTCACATAATACCCATATGAGGTCGCTTTGTTACATCCCTCGTTCGTCAAGCTACTCATTCGTTTAGTAACTCAAAGAACACGAGTTACTCAAGGAATATTCCCTCCAAATTAAAAATCTCTAGTAACGCAGTCTAATTAGGTTTTCACCTTGGATTGTGAGATAATACGCTAGAAAATTATATAAACCTTTATTTTGGCATTCTAAAGTTTTCTCAAAAGTCTCATAAAATCTCGTGTCTGCGGCTTTGCAAATATCTTAAAACAAACTGCTGGAACTAAAAAATTTCATGGTCCTTGGTTCTTTCAGCATCAGATAAAATATAAAATTCGCCATAGAATATAGACGGTTCCTGAACTAGTTCACATTTGCATAGGAAACAAATTAACATCAGAAAAGCAAATGAATTTTAGAAATGAACTGAATATCAGAAAAACAATTGAATGTCGGGAGAAGTGACAGGTGTCAAAGCGACAGTATGTAGGGAAAGAGTGGGGTTTAAAAAGAAGAGAGACCACACCGCCAAACTGAAAATGAAGCACCTAAGATATGCAGATCCGCTCGTACGCACAAGCCTCACTCACACACTTTCACCGTGCTATGCTGATCTTTCTACCGCCACATCACAGCATTATGTCGTTCTCAAGAAAAATCAGAAACAAAGCAGTCTTTTGTGATAAAATTGTGCATCAACCACAGATCACCACAAATTATCCACAAATACGCAGCCGCCATGTGCTGTACTCGTTTGTGAGGCTTTTTTAAATCTTCTTGAATGGTCTTGTCACAAATCTCTATAGCGATCCACTGCTGCCATGCTTTTTGTCCACTATCAAACTATGCTATTGGCTGTTTCTCAGTTTGTCTGATCCATTCACATTCCCGTACCGTGTTAAAATACAACTCTATTGCACTGTGACCAAACTTCGTGCCTCCGACATAAGCCAGCGCAATCTCTGGTTCATTATCATCATCATCATCATCACAGCCTTTAAAAGTCCACTGCTGAACATAGACCTTCCCCAAAGAGCACTATGACGAGCGATCTTGTGCCACCTCCATCCACCGACTTCCTGCGATTGCTACAATGTATTCGTGGTCGCCATTCGAAAACCTTTATTCCCCAGTGGTTGAGCGCTTCTGTGAACTATATGGCCTGCCCATGGCCACTTCAACTTGCAAACTAGATAAGATAGATTAGATAAGATAAGATAAGAAACAATTTATTCTCACAAACTGTACACAGCAACTCTGAGACCCGTGTCGGTAACCTTGGTTCTTCGGAAGGTCCTTCTACGGAAATCTCTGGTTATTTTGGGTTATTTATTGTTAGATTATATCCTGGAACGCCAAAGTACGAGCTCGGTGGCGTGCATCGGGAGTGGCCCTTGCCCAGCTGGGGACTAATGCAGACTGTTTATGATATCCTGTAATGCTGACTTTAGACTCTGATCGTTTCAGAAATGGAGGACGAGAAGCTACGGCACAGCGAGTACCGTCGCGTCATGGGTTCGCTGCCGGCTGTGGCTCGCAACACGGCGCGCAAGCTGTTCGCGCACCTGCACTTTCTGCACACCATGGCGCACGCCAACAAGATGAACGCAGAGAACCTCGCCTCCGTCTGGGCGCCCACCATCATGCCGGCACCTGTGGTGAGATCACAATGCTGACTTTCCTGCTTGGCAACCTTCATGCACTAACGATGCGCATTTCTGCCTCGTTCACCAAAGCTTGGAAAACTTCATTTCTCCATAACTAACTGTTTGTTCACTTTCTCCAACCTCTTCCATGATGTAACGAGATTAGATCCAGGCAACGGCCTTCGAGTATTTAAATTGCCATACCGTCATTAACTGCATAGATGTTCCTAAGAACTCCGCCACTCGCTACATATTAGTGCTCGTGCTTGCAAAGCACTTGTTTAGCCATTGGTGACGAATCTGTTCCCTAGACTGCGTGTGACTAATATGCTGGTACTTATTAGGCTCATCGATATATAATTGCAATTCAACGGGTTATTGTCGCCAGCATGTTGGGTATGCAGAGCGTTAAATGCGTCTAGGAGTACCTATAAGCATTTATCTAACTATATCAATTAGTAGTTAGTGTTCTGTAGTAGTGAGATAATAAAGACAATTGTATTACTCTGAAGTATGTAGTTAGCCCCTTAAAGAATGTTATTTTCCCTTCATTACTGTTGTAGAGCTCTCTCAATTGTTCATTGCTGGATTCTAATCTAAAGTGTCCTTTCTGCAGCGACGCAATCGTTGGTTGCATTTAGGGATATAGCAATTACCAGGATGACATGGATTGGAACATACATTAATTTTAATGCCTTTTCTGTAGCAGGAACTGGTTACATGCACATAGGCGTAGAAGAAGCTTGACTACCAGGAGAGCATATTTGTAAGAAAGTAAACCATGCATCCAAACACTCCCAGCATCGAAGCACCAGTTAGGTATAGCTACGAGATCAAACTACCGTCATTGGGCCTTTCCTCATACTCCTACTGGGTTCTTCTACTGGTGCCACTTGGTACTCCTACCACTTGGGAGCAGGAGTAACTTTCCTCCTTTAAATACTTAAATTTTATGTAAGAACACATAATTCCTCCTGCTTTGCATTCAAGAAAAGCGATGCAAACAAACAACAAAACTTAAACCCCGTAACCAATTGCTGCACACGGGAACGCACACGACTTCATACAAAAATGAATGATGGCATCTTTGAACTAACGGTTTCATTTAGAGCGATGGTGGCCTAATGGTTCTATAGTGCAATTTAGAATCCAACAATACCGGGTTCAAAACCTAGGCTCCCGCACCAATGACTTTTCGAAGTTATGTGCGGTTTTCCATCGCTCCTTGCTTCGGAGGGCACGTTAAGCTGTCGGTCCCGGCTGTTATTGGTTAATAGCAGTCGTTAAGCCATGTCAGAGGCCCTCGGGCGGCCTGACAAGCTCTGACATCAGAGGCCAGCACTGCCTCTTATGACAAACAAACAAATTTAGCTTCACTTGTATAGACGTATTGGCTTCAAATGTTGCATGTGTTGTTTTTTTTTTTTATTATTGATCCGACTTTGATGAAACTACTCTCGAATTCAGATAATTTATAGCACATTATCTAGTGTAAAATAAAAAACCATTTTAAGTGGCCATTATCTTTTTACTAAGTAACATAGAAGCATCAAATGTTTGTATTTATCGAACATGCTGTGAAAATTTCCATAATGTTTTTGTTGGCGGATCTATTCATATGCATTCTGTAAGTAATTTTAAATGCGTCTTCGAGTTTCTTTGTGTTATTCGGGTCACACGTCTGAGTGACCCGAATAACACAAAGAACAAAACATACTTAAATTTGTTGTTTTGTGTTATTCGGGTCACACGTCTGAGTGACCCGAATAACACAAAGAACACAAAGAAATCTATGTGTTATGCATATGTCTTATGAAAAATGCGATGTACTGTAATGGATAAATATTGATTTTAAATGCAGGTAGAGTAGGTACGTCGATATTTTTAGTGACTCAAAAAAGTGACTCAAATATTTCTTCTGCGTTGAGTTGTCTGAAAAATTATTTCAAGAAGACGACTGACGACTGGTTGGTCTCGTGGCTAGAGATCCTAGGTACGAAATCGTACGGTCGCGGGTTCGAATCCTGCAAGGTGCAATCATTTGTGTGATGAGCAGAAATGTTTGTTTCCGAGTCATGCATGTAATATTCTTATCTATGTATGTTTATTTATTATCTAGTGTTCATAGCACAGGGTATCCTAGTTTGGGGCTAAATAATTGGTGTGGAAATGTCCCAAATATATTTATTTATTTTATTTTTATAATCTCTTGGTTTTGTGGTCTGCACCATGTTATTGGTCCTACGTTGTCGGCAGTTGTATTAGATCTTGAAGGTTTGCATATAAATATGTAAGTGGCAATTTAATAGCCTAATCAAAATAATAAATTTGCACCATGTCAACACGCCAGTGTTCTTTTGTCTCTATTATTCAACTGTAAACTGTTTGTTCGGCAAATGTCTAATGGAAAAATACGTTTTAAATAGGTATGTTATTACTACGAATATGTTTAATAATGAATCATGATTTAAAATGAAACATCCATATTTAAGAGGTTCAAAAACCTGACTTTGAATATGCCTTTAGGGCTGGGTTTGTATCTGATGTTATTTAGATGAATCAAATATAAATCCATTGGTTTTGTGGTAGGTTACAATGTTCTTGTTCTAATAGATCAACGGTTCCCAATGTGTTTTTATCTCGCCTCCCTAATGCCTAAAATGAAAATTCCCACGAAACTCTTGGCGCAGCAAGCGGCAGCAAGATGGATCGCCACGCAATAACAGTATACAAAAAGGGGTCCTTTATTTTCCGCTTTTATGTTTTATAATAAAAAACCGATTGTGGAGTCCCTCCGCGCGGAAGAAGTGAAACTTCGTAACGTGGAAATGAAAATAGGAAGGCCTCCATGGTAGTACGAGTATGATACTTTTCATCATCATCATCATCATCATTATCATCATCCCTCACGCGGGTGAAACCGCCGGGCGCAGCTAGTTATAGATAAGAAGCATCTCTATCACACCCGTCGTAAGATTGCAGCGCCAGCCTAACGAGACGCAATTCGCAACGTGTGATTTTGTTGATTTTGAATCTGTTTCGGGGCCCCAATACTGTTAGCTATAAAACCGCGATAACGCAAGTCGATTGCATGTTTTTTTTTTTTGCGAATTTTTCTCTTTTCCTTCTTAATAGTGCTAGAAGCAAAAATTTCTGAAAAAAAATCAAAAAAAAAACAACTGTTTATTAAAAAAAACAGAAATTGAAACTTTTCGCAAAATTTTCGCTTCGAATACTTTTAAGAGGAGAAAGAGAAAATATAGCAAAAAAAAAAACGCTTGCGGTTGTCTTGCGCTATCGCAGTTCAATAGTTAACAGAATTGGGGTCCCGTTTCATTACAACCCAAAATATACCCTGAGAAGACAATACGAATCATGAAGCTTTACACTAGTAGATTATTGATTAATCGAGTTATGAATTAATGAAAAAACCACGACTTAATCATTATAGAATATATATTTTTATTCACAAAAATACGACTTCAGATCCTTCGCTCGCCTTCGTCAGTCCGCTCCAAGACTATCGGTCTGGCTAACAAATGGTCGAAGTTTTCTGAATTACCAGCTATCACCGCTCTACTCGTCCTACTAGTGCCTAGCGCGCGTACTTCTCCACATGAAACATTTTCGTGGAAGTCACTTTTTCTTGCAGACAAACAGCACCGGCCAAACCGCGTGGTCCTGTCAAGAAGTGCTTGTGGTGCGAGATCTTATCGCGCACTTCGAGGATATATGGGAGCCAAATGAGGTAGAGAAGAGGCGCGAGGCCGCCATCAGGAGGGTGCTTATGCGGGTGATGAGCAACGCGGCGCCCGCCGCGCCTCGAGCGGCCGGCGACCTCCGCGCCTGGATCTATGTGCACGATCGCACCACGTGTCACCAAGTCGCGGTAAGTGCTTGTGCAATGGCGCAAAGCGAATGATCATCATCCACTTACTTACGTTTTGTCACTACTCGCAATCTATCAGAAGGAGATGGAAGGAGGTGATAAGCAAAAATCGATATCTTTCAATTGCGATTGACATTATTTATCTTATTGGCGAATTTTAGAAAATTTAGGAAATTTCTATTCACCATCATGCGTTAAATTAAAGTTAATGTATAAAGTAAGAATCTTATTAATCTTGTCCACAGCTATCACCGAGTAAAACAAGCGGGGATGTCTGCATAGAACTATGCGAGAAGGCAAAAATAGAGTCTCATCTACTCATGTTAGAAGAAGTGATTTGCAATGAATCTATGAGAAGAATAGTCCACAACGATGAAGTTGTACTAGACGTGGTTTTGCGGTGGGGATACTGGGACGAAGACGACCGAAAAGATAACTATTTAGTTGTGAAAGAAAACAGTATTCTGCAAGAGCTGGAGGCACTGCGTCACAGCATGTCCCTGGTTTGCGGGGAACTCAAGATCGCAACGGACTCGATGAAGACGTTTAAACTACACATGTTTGAGTTCCAGAACGGCTGCTTATGCTACTTTAAAGACAAACAAGTGAGGATTTCAACAAATAATTCTATTGTTTTTTCCTTTCTTTCTGTGCTCTCAGTGAGCGCATTGTAATTAGACATACGAATAAAATCATCCATTTACGCAGGGTTCGCACAAGATCGAAGAGTGGAACATCAAAGACATCCTGTGGTACGTAGGCAACGAACCCAAACGGAACCCGCAGTCGAGGTGGGCGATCACGTTCATAAATAGAAATAAACAGAAACGGTGAGTCGTCTTTGTTTATGGTTTTCTTTTAATAAACTCGGAAATGTATTATTTTACCATATCTGACCAGTGCTTAAAAGCTACAAAGAAACACGCCTGCCCGCGAAAAAAGGACTAATGCCAATAATCTATATACTGTTGGAATGTGCTTGCCAAGGCCTTCAATTTGATACCCATATGTAAAATTCCTTCTCTTTTTCGCCTTTAGAAATGGAGCCATAATGCAGTTTTTTTTTTTCAAAAATTGGTTTAGCCTATGTTACTCGGGGGATGTAAGGATTCTTACGATATCCCATACGTCTAAATCTGCTCAGGCATTTAAAAGTTATGGCGGAATAAAGAAACTCACATACATACATACAAACATGCAAAAATTCATACAAACATAAATACAAATATACATGAATCCTAAAAACATTGCACTCCTTTTTTGGGCCAGTCGTGTAAATATGTTAATAGTACCTAAGCCCAGCTTTGGTTTACATGATGAAATGATAATGATGATTATATAAGGAAAAATACTTGATCGCTCCATGGATTTTTTAAAACAGACGTTTATGAGAAATTGATTTGAAAGAAGAAGAAAAAGAAGCTGCGTGCATTGCTTGGTTCCTTTCAGCATATTATGCCTTCAACTCTTCGTATGTTTAAATGCACCCTTGTTAATTGCAATTTGGTTGTATAAAAGCCTACCTAATATATATATATATATAGCCTATGCAATATGTTCTCGTAATGCAATAGAGCTCTTCCAAATGTCTACGAGCATTTTCTAATAGATATGCAAGGAGTTATTCGGGTGTTCAGTAGTAGTTTGATGTATGCAGTCTATATTATTATATTTTTGCCGTCGACTTTTTAGAGTATTCCATTTATGTCATATATAATCATCATCATCATCATGTCAGCCTTTACAAGTCCACTGCTGAACATAGGCCTCCCCCAAAGAGCGCCATGACGAGCGATCCTGTGCCACCTCCATCCACCAACTTCCTGCGATGGCTACAATGTCGCAGGTAAACTCTGAGAGCTATGTTCGTAACCTTGGTTCTTCTACGGATTTCCTCCTTACGAATTCTATCACGTAGTGAAACACCGAGCATAGCTCACTCCATTGCACGCTGCGCGACTTTGAGCTTGTGTATGAGACCAATAGTTAATGATGCCATATATAGGTATACCATATGTGGCCATTGTGAGTTTTCGCTTTATTAGAATTGAAGTATAAAAACGTAGGTACAGATCTAGCAGTGGTGCTCGCGTCTGCTTCACTTGAACGTGTAATGTTTCAGGAGCAAGGAAAAGCCATGGTTCGGGTGCACGATCGCTGGAGCTGTCACAGAAGACCGCCTCAAATGGATGGCGGCTATGATATTCGCGCAACACCCCGTCATTCTGCCAAACCCCAGGCTAGTTATAACGTAGCGTTACATCAGCTCCGGGAACTAATTATGGAACCGCCATACACAATGCTACTCTACACAATGTCGTCTGTTGCATTTATCTCTCTATTTACCACAGGAGTAATGTAAGTGATAAGTGATGAATGTGACGCATCAAACAGCCGCTTTAGCTATTTTAAAGTTTATAAAAAAACCTGCCGCTGGCGGTTCTTAGTGTTGCGAAATAATACTTGGAAATTGCTGTATATCTATAATTACCGCAAGTGAATTACAGCCCGTAGCGTAAGCTCATTGTGCTACTGTAGTCAAATCTTATTAATGTTGATTTAAAGAATGCGTTGAAATTGCTTGAAAAACAAGGCTATAAATATATATTTATTAGAATAATATAGCTTAATCGAGGACACTCTTTAGAGTGCGTAGAGTTATTTTTGTAAGTATTACTTGTTATATTATGGAAAAAGTGGTTTTAGAATAAAAAGTGGTTAATTTTTATATTGTAATGAATGAATCATATAAAATTCTCGTTAGATTAAAGTCTGATATTATTGGTGCTATAAAATTGTGTATATAAACGCAGCCTTTAGAATAAAAAAATGTTCCTTTGCACTTACAAAGTACACATTACAGTTGTTTATTTCTTGATTTAGCTTGGTATTTAATAATTATATTTCATTTCATTCATAATTTGCGATTATTGCCTGCGAAATTGTATAAACAGACTTAAAAAAAGGAGGAATCTGTTAGACGCTTAAATTATTTTAGTCTTGATTTATTTACATTTTTGTTTGTATTTACACAAATAGTGTAAATATATCTATGAAATTGCCGCAGAAATCAGTTTATTTTTCAAAATCCCCTTACACCTGAATTATTTTCATTTACTGGCAGTTTGTTTATGCCACCACTGTAAAAGTCTGCTGCACTTTACAGGCGTTCTTCTCTGCCTTATCGGAATTGAAGTTAACTTTAAAGTTATCTAAACTCCGAAGAAAATGAAAGTTGTTGGGACAAGACCTTGATAGTGTCATATGTTTGTGTAATAAATACTAATAGTGAGTCAACTCCTTTGTCGCGGCGCAAAATGCCGACAAGCGACTAGTGGCTAAAATATGCTAGGGTTGGCACAAAAAATAATAATAATAAGTATAATATTAATTATGTTTTGCAAAAAAAATATTATACGAGGTCAAAATTTGTTTTCCTCATAATATATTATTGTATACTTAGTAGCTGCACCCCGAGGCTTCGCTCGATTCACCCTGATTGCATAACAAAGGAACATATGCATATATATATAATGATAATATATATATATAGGAAAACATTTTGGGAAAGTTTTTATATATATATATATATATATATATATATATATATATATAATACTAATGATAGCTAATACTAATGTTACATAGACATAATATCACTTTTCCTAACAACACTATTTCTAAAGTTTACATAACTAAGTAATGTACCAAAATAAAGATTATTATGACTTTTACATTTATAAAATGCAAATGAAGTAACTTTAAATGTTATGCCAAGCAGAAATTGTTTATCATTATGTGAATTACTATCATAGCTAACAATTATAATGTCTAAAAATGTTATGTTGTGTGAATTTAATATTATGACTTCACTAGGTTATGATTAGTGTTATTGCGAATGGCTTTAAGACAAAAACGTTATGTCAGTTAATATGATACCAATTATTATACGTTATTCTTATGATTTTTATCAACTTGCGATCATACGTTATTCAGATATTTAGAGTAGAAGCGCATTTGTAGAGGTTATTATTATTATTAGCCATGGTCATCCCACTGCAGGGCAAAGGTCTCCCTACCCTCCTTCCACTCCTCTTGGTTCAAAGATTTTCTGCGGCCAATCTTTCCAAAAAGCGTCTAACTCGTCCCGCCATCTCCGTCTGGGCCTGCCGCGACGTCGTCTAACGTTGTGTGGGCTCCACTCAGTGGAGTCTTGCCCACAGCTCGTCTGACATGCGACAGACGTGACCAGCCCAGTTCCATTTAAGGCTTGCGGCTTTTTGACCAACGTCGGCGATCTGCGTTTTGGAGCGCAGGCATACCTTGACTGCAGACTTCTGATGTTTCGTCAAATACAATGTCTGTGCACCGTAGGTGAGGATAGGCAGAATACATACGTCCATGAGTTTCTTCTGGAGGGAGAGAGGGAGGTTACCCTTCATTAGGTCTTTCATGGACCAGTAGCTCTTCCAGGCCTTTTCGATGCGTCGAACAACTTATTTTTCCTGTCTCGCCTGGAAAGAGATTGACTGGCACAGACAGATGTACTCTTAGACGTATTCGATTTCTGCGCCATCAACTCCTAAATCACGTTTCGTGCTATTTGTCATCAGCTTGGTCTTCGAAATATTCATCTTCAGTCTGACCTCGAGGCTTGCTCGGTTGAGTTCCGTGATCATGCTAGCTCAGATACCGAGGATGAAAACAGTACTATGTCGTCGTCGAAGCGAGGGTTTGTTACCTTCTTTCCTTGACAACAATGCCATTCTTATCCCAGGAAAAAGAATTCCAGAAAATATCCAGGTGAAGAATTTCGGAGATAGCGGGTCTCCTTGCTTGACTAATTTGTGTATGTGGAAGGGTTGGCCGAGTTGGTGTATTTGGTTCCTATTTCATGACTAAGTAAAGATTCAAATATTGATGAATACTTGAGGATGTCAAAAGCTTTGGTATAGTCAATAAAGGCTATTTAGAGGTTTTTTTTCTGTAGTGATAATTTAACGTAAACTTGTTTTTGACTCTAACATCCACTCAGACATAACTTACATCCCCAGTTGAGATCCCGCGGCCTTATATATAGGTCTTACTATAACTACCTAGATAGGTACTTTTCACTAAGGGTGTCGGGCCCGCGTGCAGTGGGAAAAACATAATTATTCTTAAATGAGATAGCTAATGTAAAGAATAATCTCAGAGTGTGGCAAAAGTAATATCACGTATACAATGGGCCGCAAAGAAAGCGGGTGGTAAAACAAACCCCACTAACTTCCAAAATATCGGAACTAACTGTATGAAATAAAGAGTGTTATAGACAATTTTATAGTGCTTGAATAAAAGTCATAAAGATCAAGATTATGAATTTATTTTGAATAAAAGTAGGTTAAGTCAAAATGACAATTTTTCACGAAAAATGTGCTACTGTATCACATTCCACCAGAATTCTGAGCCGATGATAAATTATAAAAAAGTCTTAATTTCTTATTTATGGTTTTTAATACTATCACTAAAAAGAAATAAAAAGGTTTTACTTCCTATATCTGTAATGAAATAAACTTTAATTATGTTATATTTTAAAAGAATTGCTCAATTGTTTGAAATGTTATCGCATTTTTTATAACCGACCTGCTTTCTCGGCTCAGTATAGATAGGTACCTGATCCAGCTATTTCTTGCTGAAATTAAATTTCTATAAGTATGATTGTATTGTTCAACTTCTAGAAGGTAGGGCGTTCCTACATAATTATGGCTAACAACATAGGTAGGTACTTCGCTTATAATACCTAGTGTTGTTAGTGTAGTCCCTTCCTTTAGCCTCCTTATTGTTTGTGCACTGACGTTTACTCCACGCACTTCATTCAACTCTGTTTGATGTTGACGATTTCGCAAGAAAGTTGACATAATAGATCACAGAACAAAGTTGACACAAAATTGGAGTAAACACTCGAATTTTGCCTGTACCACGTCTCCTTTTGTAAGAACCTGTATCTACAAACCTTCTGTACATTCTAGAAACCGTAGACTGGTTTGAATTTAAATTTCGCGAGACTTGATATTTGGAGAGTATGTTTACATACAGAGGTAACAGAGTACAACAAGACGTATTTTGAAATAAAAGCATTTCAAGGGGTTAAAAAAGGGGGTCAACGTTTTACCAAAATACCTCTATTTTGAAGACACTGCTTACATTTGAAAATTTTGAATGTAAACTCGCGAAATAAAATAAACTTAAACGTGTTTCAGGATTTTCTTCTAAGTGCATGAATAATGGCCGCACTGTCAGCGGTAAACACGAGGACCTTTTCCTCTCGCTTCTCCTCCGCCTGAGAGAAGAGGTGAATCTGCACCTAGTAGCAGCCCCATAGACTCTGCCTGAAGCACTGACGTAGTCTTGCTCAGAGCTTTGATTCAGAAAGTTCAATTTCCGGTGAATAAAAGCCGCAACCGACTCCCGTATTGTTTTTTGCATCATCCGTGTAGACGTTGGAACAATGTGGGAGTGCGAGACCATCCAGTTCACTTTCCATCGTAGCCAGCTCATACCTCTTGCTATCAAGGTGTGTGGTGGCCATCCTGTCAGTGCCCTTAGTGGGATGATCCAGTGTCGGATTTGCTTATGATATTTTCAACTTTCTGTTATATTAAGAGGAGATCATCCAGTTTTAGGAAGTTTCAATAAGTTCTGCACATGTTTCTAAATATCGTCATTGAGCCGCTTGCCTCTTCGCTGAGGGTTCAAATTATTGGCTGTATCCCCGCATAGTTATAGGTATATACTGTTATTTTCTATCAATTAATTAAAAATAGATTGAGTAAATTGATTGTTGTTCACCTTACCTACCCTTGATTTGTGTATGTGTTTATGGATGTTGTGTAGTTAACCTTTTTGTAGTATTTAGTCTAGCTAGATTATAATAAATACGTGAATCTGGTTCAGGATGCGTAAACACCAGTACAAGGTGCATATTTTAAGTAAATATACTACTACTAACTAGTATGAAACATACTCGAGTCGCAGTTCATGTGGTACTTGTATAATGTCAAAAAAGTTAAAACGCGTCCCATAAAAATTACAGACAACAGTTCGTTCCAAAAACGGGAAAGCGTGATGAAAAATAAAGTCTTCACTTGTTTTTCGTCGCGACGTCATCCATATGCATGGCAATCTAAGATAACCGATTAAATAAATAAATATAATATATATTCGGATATGTATTATGTACTCGTAAATATACAGGTTGTTTTTTTTTGAGATGGGGCAGTCAGGGCCCAAAAAAACATATATTGTATGTGCATTTATTGTATTTTTTATTATCATTTCCAGAACTCTTTCACAATAAACCCGCACACCCTACCATTTTTCTCACAAGACTAGGATGACTGGTCGAAAATGCTTCCTACATTAAGTCCTCCAAGTGCACTTTTTGTACTAAAGTATTAAATAAATAAAAACTTTCCTAGTACCTTGCTTGTAACCGATTTATTCCGGTTACTCAGTACATTTTATGGCGATATATCGCCACCCGATAATCGAGCAGAGACTATCCATCATTTTTGAAAATATTTTGACCTGCATTCACAGATTTCCCCCCCTTATTGTATTATTATAAGGGGGGCTGCAATACAGTCAGCAAGAAAATTGTAATTTTACACAAATACTTTTTTGATGCCAATCGATCTTGTTTCTTACAAGGATCAGTCTCTATCGGGCCGACTGTGGTTTGAGTACTAGAAATTACAGAAATCACGAAAAGATTTTGCCATAAATTATGTACGAAATTACCTTAACCGTTCTAGCTACAGGAAAACGTTCTTAGGAGACTGGTCTTATCTGTAAGAGTTTTTTTGACCTGCATTCACAGATTTTGGAAACAAAAATACAGTTATCGAGAAAATGGGCAATTTATACAAAACCTTTTTTTGATTCCAATCGATCCGTTTTCTTATTAGGATCATAAGTCGTTTGACGTTTTCCTGTAGCTACAACGGTTAAGGTAATTTTGTATATAATGTATGGAGAAAACCTTTTCGTGGTTTCTGTCATTTTCGTGACTTACTGACTGTTATTTTTTTCCAAAATCTGAATGCTGGTCAAAATATTTCCTAAAATTATGGACAGTCTCATAAGAACGTTTTCCTGTAACTACAATACTTAAGATACCTGTCCCTACTGCCCCATCTCAAAAAACAGCCTGTATATTGATTGTTTATACTGTAGGTTTATAATGTACTTCAACATTGAAATTGTCTACAACTACTTCAAAATTAAAAACACGTTAGGCCTGTCCAATGTGCCTTTCTGTTGGAAAGGTTGTATCTCTATGTGGTATACTCGTACTTTCAATTATATCTAGTAACAAAGTAGAGTTGTAGCAGCATTTAGACAATATCCAATAACGGTTAAATAGAAGAAAAATAATGGACTGCGAATGCGATCCATTTTTAATAATTCTAAGTGCTTAATATGCCTTATACACCTTTTATTCTTATATGTCTTACTTACCTAGTGTAAATTATATTTAAATGCCCGCTATATTAAATAGACTATAGATGGTATATTAGACTCAAAAGTTTTGAAGGCTCAAAGCGAACGCAGGAACCGGTTCTTGTACCGTGTTTTAGTAACAACAGCTACCGCTCCCATTGAGCACGACCTGTTTCAAAAATATGCATTATAATTATATATGTAACAATATTGTGATTAAAACATTGCCAAAGTTAACATGTTAACGTTGAATAAACTGTAAATTGCCTTTAATTATTATATACTTTTTAACACGTACGCCACGGGATTAGTATTTTATTTTATACATCTATTGTAGTAATGTGTGTTTTTATGTGAGCACATTACATATTTTTATACAAATTTATTTTATATTATAAACAAAGGTTAAACTTTTATATTACATTAAATAAACTTAGGAACATTATTACAAATCTGACTAATTATTTTATCCCCTAACACAGTGTTAGCGTCTGATTCAGTTGTTCGGGTGGCTTATACGAAATTTAACGACATGTCTCATATTCAATTCTGTTATTTAACATGACCGCTAATATGAAAATAAATTTTAAGTTAGTCTTGTAAGAAAATCTGCCAAAAGAAACTGTCTGGAAAGTCTGGGAAAGTCAGGGAAGATCAAGATGATCAGGGAAAGTCCGTAAAGTCCTGCCTCCCGATTCAGAACCTTTCGATAACGAACCGAATCGATTCGATTGGATATTGTGAATTAAAAATGTATTGAATTGAACGATTTGAAATCGAATCCACAGAATAAATAATACCATATCGATCGACAACTGAGTTATCGAAAGGTTCTGAATCGGGGGGCAGCGGGACACCCTTGAAAGTAAAGGAGAAAAAAAATAGACTATTTGCTCCACACTTTCCCAGTGATTCTAATATTAGGTATATATTCCATGCTCTACATTTTATTTAATGAAGCCAATTAGTTTCTACATCTGACTTAATGCAAAAATAACAAAATATAAAGGTTATGAAATGATTCATTATTAAGATTACATTTTTTTATAGAAAATTACGAAAAACTTGCTTTAAAATGAACATGGTTGTTCAGGAAATTTGCAAAAATGTCAGGGAAAGTATGGGAAAGGCTTCAGGGTTTTTTGGGCAATGACCCGTCCACCCACCGGATTCACCCACCAGTGGGTGCACGGGTAATTCGCATTTAGCTGGAAACTAATAAGAATTAAAACACATTTATGAAGAAAAAATTGCTTCCGTGCACTTGGCTCCCTGGGGGATTCATTAGGATTTTTTGTCCACACGGATTCCCTGGCCAAGAAGAATCACTGTAGGATCAACTGGGGGATTTATTTGGACTAGGACATAAATAAAAACCAAAATTAAATAATCCTCATGGTCCAAGGTTAGATATAACCTTCCTGGTGCATATTTATATACTAGTTTTCCCGCCCGCGACTTCGTCCGCGCAGACTACCTACTGTTTATCGCGAAAAAAGCTTCCTATTTTCTTCTAGGGTATTAAAAAACAATGCAAAATATATCTTATGTGTTTAGACAGACTTGTTATTCCTTTTCCATGGCAACCACATACCATTATGTGATGGAAACCGTTCCTTACAGTAATTAATCAACATTTTCCTGCTTTCCTGAGGAAACTTACAATTTTCCGGGATAAAAAGTTATAGCACCTCTTAATATCTTATAAAGTTTCTATGTTTTATTCCAGGGATATGTTTTATTCCAGGGATAATCTATCTCCATTCTAAATTTCATCAAAATCCGTTATCGCATGAAGGCTCTCCAAACAAACAGACAATGTTTGCCTTTTATATATTGGTATGGATGCACCAGGCAGTCATGAACTATCTTCTTGAAGTTAGAAAAAAATATTCCACTTATTTCAACACACATGTAATAATTTATATGTGTGGTGAAATAAGATAATTTGTTATATAATATTTTTTATAATATTCCCGTAAATTATTTTTTGGTTTTTCCAATTGCTTTTTGATGTCCCTCTGACGCCTGACCAGGCTGGTCTGCATCAGCATACTTTGTAAGGCTTGCAGTGACTCCTCGATAACGATATTGTTACGAGCTGGGGTTCGGATAAAACAATTGTACGCTAACTACACCAAAAATTAACACCTTTATTCGAAAAACCACAAAAAGAAATTAATCTAACAAATAATGCTCAAACACTCTTTAACTTGACTGTACACTCTTATCAATTATCACTGAATACTCGCTTCGAATCACTTTGATCGTTTCGTTTCGTCAGCCAAATCAGTAATGTCCCAGGCAGTCGATGCGCGCTCTATTTATACCGCGACGGGCGTTTCGAGAAGGTACTCGTTACTACTCGTATGTACTAACAGTAGTCGGTAGGTATTTGAACTTTCAAGGTCGGCGGCGCCTTTGAGTTGCCGCGCCGCACCGCGTCTGTAGGTACTTAAGGCCGGCGGCACCTTTGATGTAGCCGTGCCCGTAGGTATATACCTACCGCGCGCTCTGGAAACTTTTGTATGTACCTACCTCTACTAGTGTGTTTCAGAATGTTCCTTTAAATGTAGGTATTGCGTCATTTTAGTACCTACTGTTTTTCTAAGATTCGACCGGCGTAACACTACCCCCTCCTAAGACATGCTAGTCCCGAGCAGTGTTAGTCCCGTAATATTGGGCCAGTCGATCAACATGAACAATTTTAGGAGCACTTCTCTGGCCCTTTCGAATCCGGTACGTGACGTCATTGATTTTGGTCACAACGTGGTATGGCCCGTCTCATTTTGCTTGCAATTTTGGAGACTTTCCTTTGCTGCGTACTGGGCCATTATTCTCTATGAACAGTCACGCGCGTAAAGCGTCTCGCTGTGGAATCGTTCGGAAAAGTACGACAATTCTCGAACATGCACAAACAATTCCACGTAGATATCTTAACGCGGCGCGTTACGTGTCCGAGTGGCAATAGAGAATAAGGTCCCTGGATTATGTAACCAAACAAGTGAACCTTCTTCAAATCCCAGATTATTCAATTTCCGGTCGTATCGGGTCTTCATCCTTTCAGACATTAGTTGTCCCGATTCTCTGACTTGTTGGTAATCTTCATGCATCTTACCGCGCAAGTCATTTGCGTAATCTGTAACGCTGCGAGGAGGATCCGGTGGAATGCCAGTTATCAGATCTGCAGGCAACCGTAATCCTCTTCCGAAATTCGCGAAGGCAGGAGTGACTGTTGTACTCTTATGAACTGCACTTCGGTATGACAAAAGAAACGGCTTGATGTGCTTGTCTCAATCCCTTTGCCTGGTTTCCAACATTTTTGCAAGATATCTTTCCAAGGTCTGGTTGAATCGTTCTACCATTCCATCAGATTGTGGGTGATAGGAAGTTGTTGTGTTTTTATGATCACCCATTACTCGGCAGGTCTCTTGGAACACTTGAGACTCGAAATTCCGCCCTTGATCGCTGTGAATTTCAAGGGGTACTTCAAAACGACAAGACTTCGTAAACAAATTTATCTGCCACTGTAGTAGCTTCTTGGTTCTTGGAATGGCGAACACCTCCGGCCACTTAGTGAAATAGTCCATGACGACCATGAAATACTTGTTACCGCTGTCACTTACAGGGAACGGTCCCGCAATGTCAAGCGCTATTCGTTCCCATGGAGCCCCGACGTTATACAGCTTTAATGCCCCTCTGCTGCGTGTGTGGGGTCCTTTTACAGCTGCACAACTAGTGCATTTGCAGCACCAATTTTCCACATCATCTCGACAATGGATCCAGTAGAATCGCTCACGTATCTTTAACAGGGTTCTTTTGACACCCATGTGACCTGCTGAACATCCATCATGGTAGAGCTGCAGAACATCAGATACCTTGGCTTTAGGGACAACCATTTGTAAATGACAGTGATGTCCTCTAGCATTTTCCCATTTGTGGCACAGTACCCCATCGTGGATAGCCAAGCTGTCCCACTGTGCCCAGTAACTTTTTGTTGCTGTGCTCATTCACGCAACATCACTCCATTTAGGTTTAGGTGCACAGGCTTTAACCCACTCAAGAATTGGCCTGATGTCTGCATCCTCTTGTTGTGCAAGCTGCAAGGCTTTCTTCCACTCATCGCTAAGGTCCGTTCTCAG
This sequence comes from Alsophila aescularia, assembly GCA_946251855.1. Taxonomy (NCBI): domain Eukaryota; kingdom Metazoa; phylum Arthropoda; class Insecta; order Lepidoptera; family Geometridae; genus Alsophila; species Alsophila aescularia. The sequence goes on from OX276373.1 coordinate 103,118,188, forward strand.
CATTCTGACAGGTACCGCTTCTTTGGCCTTTTGCCTCACACAATGCTTGCAATTCTCTGGGCAAGGTCTCCTTGACAAGGCGTCCGCGTTACCGTGTGATCTGCCACTGCGATGCTCAGTTTCGAAGTCAAACTCTTGCAGCTGATGCTGCAGGGTTTTTACCACAGCGACTAACTCTCTTCTCGTGACGCAGTAGTTACGTTCCGGTTTGGACAAGGATTTGCTGAAGTAAGCAATCACAACTTCCTGGTCTCCTTTTCGTTGAGACAACACACCGCCAATACCAGTATTACTCGCATCTGTATCTACGATGAATCTTCGCCGGAGGAGACTGCATCTTTTGTTTCAAAATCATAAATCTAAACTAAAGCTTGTTTGCCTCTTTTGGATTTTGTTTTTACAAGGAATAATTTATTTTAGTTATTTTAAACTTTAAGAGTTATTATATATAAGATATAAGAGTTTATATAAACTCTAAAAATTTACTAAAATATATATATATAGGAATTAGTGAGAATGGTTGCTAATCAACTTTAATTTGTTATAGAACCAATTTTTTTTTTTTTAGTTTTTTATTACGAGCTATGCAATCGTTTGACGTCGTCAAACGATTCGTCGTGTCGTGACGTGTGTTCTTTACCTTTGTTATTGTTACGTGGCATGCTATGCCAAAGACCACTGAGGAACTAGCTAGCTGTCATTTCACCCATCAATGAGACTGTCGAAGGCTAAGTTCGGATTGGCATTATGGCGTTTTGGGCGGTTTGGAGATGGCCGTTATGGTTTTTGCAGATATTTGCCACTAACGATCCAACCAGGCGACGCACGTCCTGTCGGTCGTCTCAGGTACGCTCGCTTAACAGCATGATCGTCCTCTCTCAGTCACTAGAAGTTTACTCTCTGCTTTCTGAATGAGAGTCCATGCTTCACAAAACAGAGTATCTTCCTTTGCGTCGTTATTAAAACAGGAGACAGAAACCAGTAGATCTAGCAGTGGGGAATACTACCTACAAAGGCGTTAATAAATTCCGGTACCTTGGCTGCAATGTAACAGACACTAACAACAGAGAGGGTGAAGTAGAAATACGAGCTCAAGCCACCCTCCGTTTCAGTGCGGCCCTACATAGTATCCTGACATCCAAATTGCTAAGCCAATCCTCCTGTACGGATGTAATAATAATAAGCAAAAAAATGTAATAATTAATAAGCTCTTTCTATTGGTACATCCATGCATAACAATATACGAAAGTGAAACGTTGTCTGTTTGTTAAGGGAGCTTTCACGCGATAACGGATGGACGGATTTTGATGAAATTTGGAATGGAGATAGTAATTTTTATCCCGGAAAACCTTTATTTTTCCACGGGAAAGCTGGAATATGTTGATTACTCGCTGTAAGGAATGGTTGCCATGGAAACGAAATAACAAGTCTGTCAAAAAACATCAAAAGCGTTGGTGCTATACATTGATTATTATAGAAAGTGGTATACCTACTTTTGCAATGGTTTTTAATATTATAAAAGGATATACGATGCTTTCTTTCGCGATAAACTGTAGTCCTCACGGACGAAGTCGCGGGCGGGAAAGCTAGTATTTTATATAATACTAGCTGTACCCGCGGATTCGCACGCGTGGCGATTTCTCTAGGTTAAAAGAACTCTATTACTATTCCAAGACCTAAAATACCAATATTTAAACAAAAATCTTTTAACCGTCAAATAGTTTTTATCGATCGCTCGGCTTCTATTCATCGGATTGAGATGATAAGTACATCAGTTTTTAAGTCAAACTCTAAGCTATTTAACAGTGAAAATAGCATCGCAATCGGTCCAATAGTTTTTACGTGATGCGTGAACAGGCTAACAGACAAACAGTCAGACACGAATTAAAAAAATGTGTTATTATTTTTCAGTATCTTATTTTTAGTACCCTAGTTTTTTTAAGTATCTTCCTTTTACACATTTTTTGGTTTTTGGAACTTACTGCTTTATTATAAGTATAGATGCCCTTCACTATTGGGCAGAATAATAAAAATATGTGTTATATTACATTATTTTAATCATGCCAATAAAACAGTACCGTGATATACCTACTTACTGACTGACTGACTGACAGACAACGCCCAGCCTAAACCGGTGGACCTAGGTATTTGAAATTTGGAGGAATATTCCTTGAGTATCCTAGAGGTGAACTAAGGACGTACGAGTAACTATAAACCATAAAACATGAATACCAACTCCAAATTAAATACTCCTATCCTCATATCCCTTTAATTTACCGGTATGAAAAGTATCCAATTTTCTTTCCTCGTAGTTTGAACTCAAATCATGCCAAGTTTCATTTGAATTCATTTATTCAGTAGTTTCAGCGTGATGCACTTCCAAGATACAGACAGACAATAGACAAAAATAAAAAAATAAAAAATTGGGTTCAGTACAAAATTTTTTTTACTAATTATCTTCAATGCACAGATTTTGGACCCATATCCCGCAGGAACCCTTTATTTTTACGGTATAAAAAGTTTCTTTAATTTTCACTCATCATATAAACTATGACTGTGCCAAGTTGCATGAAAATCCGTGCAGTAGTTTCAGTGTGATACGTGTCCTTTTATTTAATTTTCAATCCCTAAACTGCGGGAGCCCTTTAATTTATCGGGATGAAGAGTACCCAATGTCGTACCTCGTAGTATGAATTCATGTCAAATTTCATTTGAATTTATTCAGTAATTTCGGCGTGATGCGCGGCCTAGATACATACAGACAGAAAGAAAGATTAAAACACTTGGCTTCAGTACGAAGACTCCAAAAAAAATTACGACATATCTTCAATGTACAGAATTTGGACTCCTATCCCGCAGGAAGCCTTTATTTTTTCGGGATAAAAGTATTCTCAATTTTCACACATCATATAAACTATGACTGTGCCAAGATGCATCAAAATCTGCCCAGTATTTCAACCGTTATCCTGCGGGAACCGTTTAATTTTTCGGGATGAAACTATCCTATGTCCTACCTCGTAGTATGAACTCAAATCATACTAAGTTTCATTTAAATTCATTCAGTAGTTTCGGCGTGATGCCTAGCCAAGTTACAGTCAAAAATGAAGAAAAATGAAAATACAGTTTTGGCTTCAGAATGAAAAACAGAAAAGCCTCCAAAAATCTTCAATGTACAGAATTGGACCTGTTACAGTTTTATTATAAGTATAGATAGTGATGGGATCATTTACCAATCGATGTTATAAGCATAGTTAAGTTTGCTTTGATTTTATTTTCCATCTATTTCATTTTATTTATTTTGAATCGTTACTAATCATGTTTCTGTCTTCATTAAAGACGAGATAGTGATACTGTAAGATAGCGCTGCACTAAGATTCTTAGTTCCCCTGACCTAGACCTACCTAGTCACCAGCCGCTAGAGTCGCCCGGTCACTTGGGCCTTTGTAAATTACTGTCCATCATTTTCATGAAAGGTTTGGACTGTATCGCAAGGGCTCTGGTCCATTGCGTGTTGGCGGGTCGCCAGAGCTTCGTTAGGTAGTTAGCAGGCTGTACCATGGGCAGATGAGGTTGGCTTGGATCTCGAGAGTTGTTGGTTGAGACCCCTTCAGCCCCTTTCATCATCATAATCATTATGTCAGCCTTTAGAAGTCCACGACTGAACATAGGCTTCCCCCAAAGAGCGCCATGAGCGATCTTGTGCCACCTCCATCCATCGACATGATGATGATGATGATGATGATTGCCACTTCAACTTGAAAACTCTGAGAGCTATGCCTTGGTTCTTCTACAGATTTCCTCGTTTCGGGTTCTATCACGTAGGTAGTGAAACACCGAGCATAGCTCTCTCCATTGCACGCTGCGTGACTTTGAGCTTGTGTATGAGACCAATAGTTAGCGACCACGTCTCAGTGCCGTTTGTCATCACTGGCAACACGCACTGATTATAAACTTTACTCTTGAGGCTCTGCGGTATCTGCGACGAGAAGATAGTTCGTAATTTCCTGAACGCTGCCCATCCGAGTTAGATTCGTCGTTTGACCTCTTTGTCGAAGTTGGATCTACCCAGTTGGATCTTCTGACCTAAGTAGACATACCTAGTAGATATGTCACTAGGGGGTTATTAACCCCCTTTACATTATTTATTATTGTAACTTAATATCTAGAAGCTTACATCTATACCCGTTTCGCTGGGATAGTATTGAGCGAAAATGGTATCAGGGCGTAATGTTTTGGTGCCAGGCGGTACCCGCTGCGGATTGAGCGTGACATCACGCCACTTCCAAGGGACAAACTAAATTACTTTTAACATTAATAATCCATATTGCTCTAATTTACCATACTTTCTCTTTCTTTTAATAAACCTCTGGAAAACGTCCCCGTAATGTGTACCTATCAGTTGTTTTTTAAAACCGCATCGTGACGGGTGACTTTTTTTGCGGTCGCGATTGTTTCTTTTTTTTGACAGACTTAATTAACATTGTGACGTTTACTTTAATTGGATAGTTCGGGGACGTTTGCGATTGCTTGAATAGTAATTAGATAGTAAACGATGGAAGACATAAATAAACCTAAACAATTGACGGAGGAGGAGATTAGTAGGGTAGGTACCTTAGGTTGAATGTGAAAGTTTTCGCAGGTGTCGTGTCGTGCACGCCACAACATATGGATTCGTGTGTTTATGGTAATGCTGTGAAATACCTACAAAATTTTACGTCTACCGTTGGTGTTGTGGCGTGTAAATAAAGCCCATATTGTGTATTAACTGTTTATTATAGTTATACCTTTGTGTAGTAACATCACGCTACAGTTTTGCTAAGTATATGGAATTATAATAACAATAATTATGATGATGAGTACGAAGGGGTAGGTTATGTGATGATTTCGATTGTTATGGGAATGCATTTTGCTAAATAATGTTTCGAACCACACAAAACATGATAATAAAATTATGGAATATGCCTGAATAAGGTCGCTGCAATAATTTAACAGATTTATATTTAATGCCTATTTGGAATGTAGTGAGAGATGTACGGTAAGGTTGAAATTATTTTAGGAATGTTTGGAATTAAATATTTTATTGACCGTATCAATCAATCCTCTATTGTATAAGTGACTAGCTTTCGCTATTGACTACGTCCGAGAGGACTTTAAAAAACTGTAGTGTTCGTTTTTGTCCGACATCTTGCCTGCGTGGACTTAGTCCATATTTTTGTTTTGGGGTCTTTAAGGAACAAAACAAAATGTATAATAAAAAAAACTAATAAAAATCTGAGTGTTTTTTAATCATTGTCATGTATTTTTTATTTTTTATTTTGCCTTGTCACTTTTTACTTATATATATATATTATCTTTCATTATTTTTTCTTTGTCATCTTTTTTTCTCTGTCATTTCAGCCGTATAGCTAATCGAGAAGTGCTCTAAATTTGAATTGCAAGAAACCAGGACAGAAAAAAAACTTACATACATACATACAAGTGAAGTAAAATAAAAGCTTTTAAAAAAGGCGTGGTTGGGCTCCTATAAAGGTGATGCCAATTTTTAAGGTTTATGAACTTCCATCATGCGGACGAACTTATGTTATGTAAGGTAAATGTCGCATATTTCGGCATCTTATGGCTCTTACGTCTTTAAGATTTTTTAAATATATTACTTAACATGATATCAGTTTGAAAGCTTTTGTAGGATGAAGGTTGGTATTCTGCCAGAAATTTAATGAATGAATTATGTAGTTTTAATTCGTATTTATTTTTATATTAATTTATTTGTGGACCTCTTGTTTGAACCCTATTTCGTGATAAAATTTGGCTCTGCTTCTAAGATCGTGAGCTCATGGCCCCTGTTGCTTAAAGCTTTTTGCAGTGAATTATGATAATTTATTAATAAAAAACATAAATGTTTAAAGGCTTTAATAATTTCGAACACTAAAAAATATGTGAGAGGGATACTGAATCTCCCTAAGATCATTTTTAAATTAATCATTTAATTTACATTTACATTATCTTAATTATTATATTAATACACGAGCAACAAAAATGTATCTAGAATTTCCCTGATTCGGTAGTGACATGAACTAGGGTACACACGAAAAATAAAATGACCGCTATTTCGTGAGTCGATTTATGTCAATTTTAAAGGGATTCTATGCTTGCATATAACTTTTTTCTGAGTCAAATCAATCGCTAAGGAACACATAAAAGCAATATTCAAAGTTTTATTCAACTAGATTTGCCTGCATTTCCGAAAGCTTTAAGAAGTACGAGTGCTAACTGGTGACGGTGACACGGAAGAAACGCACGCCGAATAGCTATTAGTGGCCGACTGAGAGTTTCGAGCGTCTCATAGCTCTCAGTTTAGTCGCCAAAATGTTGGCACTTGATTTCTTAGACAGTTTAAATGATAGAGATTTTGTAGTAATGTATAATTTAAATAAATAACATTTTAATTGCTTATTATTTGCGCAAAACAAAACTAAGGAAATAACGTAGTAGCACGAACTTGGGGCCCTTTAGATAGATAGATAAACGCTTTATTGCACACCAAATAAATCATACACACAATAATAATAATCGGAATAATATATCGGAATGTAAGACTTCATCATCATCATCATCGTGTCAGCCTTTAGAAGTCCACTGCTGAACATAGGCCTACCCCAAAGAGCGCCATGACGAGCGATCTTGTGCCACCTTCATCAACAACTTCCTGCAATGGGTACAATATCGTCGGTCCATGGTGTGGGGGGTCTCCCCTCACTTCGCTTGCTTGTTCGTGGTCGCCAGTCGAGAACCTTTATTCCCCAGCGGTTGTCGGTTCTGCGAACTATATGGCCTGCCCATTGCCACTTCAACTTGCAAACTCTGAGAGCTATGTCGGTAACCTTCGTTTTTCTACGGATTTCCTCATTTCTGATTCTATCACGTAGTGAACACCTAGCCTAGCTCTCTCCATTGCACGCTGCGTAACTCTGAGCTTTTGTATGAGACCAATAGTTAGCGACCACGTCTCAGGCCGTATGTCATCACTATCAACACGCACTGATTATAAACTTTCGTCTTGAGGCTCTACGGTATCTGCGACGAGAAGATATGGCGTAATTTCCCGAACGCTGCCCATCCGAGTTGGATTCTTCGGTCGACCTCTTTGTCGAAGTTGGATCTACCCAATTGGATCGTCTGACCCAAGTAGACATAGTGATCAACAGCTTCGATAATATCGTTCCCAACATAAACCGGCATGGGTACGACATGGGCATTTGACATGATGTTCGTCTTGCCCATGTTCATTTTAAGACCCACCTGTTGGGAAACAATATTGAGGTCACTGAGCATTGTGCTTAGGTCTTCCAGGGTTTCAGCCATGATGACTATATCATCAGCAAATCGAAGGTGAGTGTTGTATTCGCCATTGATGTTAACACCAAATCCGTTCCAGTTCAGAAGCTTGAATATATCTTCCAGTGCAGAGGTGAAAAGTTTCGGAGAAATAACGTCTCCCTGTCTCACCCCTTTTTGCAGCTGGATAGAATAGGTGCTCTGATCCTGAAGACGAACTGTCATGGTGGCCTTGCTGTATAAACACTTCAACACTTCGATGTACCGGTAATCAATCTGGCACCGCTGTAATGACTGTAGCACTGCCCAGGTCTCGACTGAATCAAAGGCTTTCTCGTAGTCCACAAACGCTAGACATAGTGGCCGATTATACTTTTTGGTCTTCTGTATAATCTGCCGGAGCGACCGCGTGGACAATTTCCACCAGCCCGTTATTTAGTTCGTCCACTGTATCGCATTCGGTAAGGATTTGGAAACGATTTTGGAGCTCAAACTGAAAACTCTCGGGGTTTTGGATTTGGGCAGGACTTGGGCGAAGAGTAGATCTCATCAAATGAGATCTCTCCAGCTTTACGTTGATATTCAATGAGCCTCTTACCATGCGGTGATCACTGCCGGTCTTAACCCTGTTGATCACAGAGACATCATTGAATATATGCTTATTGGTAGTCAAAATTAAATCTATCTTGTGCTTATGACTGCCGGGGTGCAGCCACGTCCATTTCCTGGACGGGCGCTTCTTGAAAAAGGAGTTCATCATAAAGAGTCCCTCCTTCTCCACGAAGTCGGTCAATCGCTGACCCCTTTGGTTCCGCTGTCCAAATCCAACTCTCAGTTCATCGCCATTCCTCATGCCCAGCCGTGCGTTGAAGACCCCCATCACCACTGTGAAGTCTGTTTTCGGGGCATGTATGGCATTAGAAATGTCGTCATACATAGCCTCCACTTCATCGTCCGGGCGTTTCGACGTACACCTGTATGACCTTCAACGAATACCGTTCGGTAATTCTGAGTATAAGGTATGCCACCCTGCTCGAAACGCTTTCGATCTTCACAATGTTGTTGACGAGGGACTTGTGGACGAGAAACCCAACACCATGTTGGGGCTGCTGGTCGCCCTCCCGGTAATAGAGTAAGTTGCCGGAATTGAGGGTCACCGTATCCTCTCCCTCTCTTCGGACTTCTGATAACCCTATATTACCCCAGCGCAACTTACTTAATACTTCTTCCAGCTCTATCAACTTCTCATCGGTCCTCAAGGTGCGTGCGTTATAAGTTGCCAGGTCCAGAGATCGTGGGGGTTGGTAGCTGGGTCTCTGCCGGGGATTCTTAGCACATCTGCTCCGCCGTTACCATGGCTGCTACCGGTGCCAGGAATAACGGAGCCGCCAGGGACTGGGGGCAGTCTTTTTGGTGTGTCTATCATATGTGGGGGGGGGGGTGTTACCGGGGGGGGGGGGGCATAGTCACCACGCTTAGCAGGTGGACTGGTGACCGCAGTGTAGCAAATATGTGCTCGGAGGACACTGCTGCCCATCTTCCGGTGTGGAATCCCTTAGTCGCCTCTTACGACATCCACGGGAGGATGAGAGGGGTCTTATTCTAAGCCGAGACCGCCACGGCTATGTAAAACTTGGGCTAAACCATTGCTAAAGTATTACAAGCTACCCCAGGGTGAGTAAATCTCATTTCATGGCCAGATGAGTCGCAATTTCCCTATAGTCATTACTGGCATGCTTCAATGAGCTTGATTTTTTTACATTTAGGTAGATTATACAAACAAACTCCACATAATCTCATATTGGTACTTGAATGACATTAGCTTACTGTGTACGGGTTTTTAATAAGAAAGGTAAATTTTGAAAATCAGCGCTTCTTTTTGTAAGTTAACCAAGAGTAACCTATCTTCTTTACTGTTCCTGCTCGTTTTGAACGTGGTGGCGTAACAGATCGATCAAGATAAAAGATCAAAAACTAAAACCCGACTACGGTCGGGTAAATAGTGCTTAAGAGATGCGATGAAGACGAATCGATTGATACCTCGCTTACCAAAACGACTAAGATTTTAGTTTGATAACCCCTACCTTGCTTCGCCGTAGTCGGGTAAAAAAAATGCCCATGACACTATAGAATAGGTACTTGAAGACGAATCGATTGATAGATACCTCGCTTGTCAAAGTCGGACCAATAGGAGCGACGGACATATGACATGGACATATGTATGTGGTTATGTGAAACATACGTACATAGACTGTTAAACTCATTACCTTTCCCTTGCTTCGCCGTACTCGGGTGAAAAAGATGATTACATAAAAATAAAATCGATGACAAAAGTGTTCATACAGCTTTTACCGTGTGTACATATCAACATCTACAAGCGAGCAACAAGACAACTGTCGCCTACCAAGAGTGGTGATTATGGCAATTATGTTACTCATTGTATGTGTATATCAGCAATTCTGAAATAAGTAGAAATTTTGGCCCCAAATCCGAGAGTTTATAGACAAAAAATCTCGCTTAATACGCATAGTGTCTTCAGCAATATTTAAATCTCTGAGCACCCAATGCCATTCAGAAGTGTTTGAAATCTCCAAAATTACTGTCAGTCCAAAAAATCGTTTAGATGGTTTGTTTCTATGAGCGTCGCAAATAGATGCAGCCAAGGAGGTTGGACACACTGTTATCCGGACAGAGTTGTTTTAAATAGTAACATACTGAGCTCATTTCAATTTATGAAGCAGGTTCTTGGCACTTTTTGACGCGAGTGATACCAGTACTTAGAGATAATGCAAAACATTAGCACTTTTTATAGTTTGGGAGTTTAAACATATAAGATAAAATTACAAAATATTAATCTATGGTACAAGTAATTTGTTTATTAACTACTAAAAAATACAACTACAACAGAATAACTGATAGCACTTTAACAAGTAATAGCGTACAGGTACGAAACATGAAACAGTAGGACAACCCGCATGCCATGGAAGTCCAATTTTTCTTGCCCACTACCGGTTGGCAGCGTACCCAACCATGCTGGTGGCATCGCCCCGTTGAACTGCAATGCTAATTTGGCGAGCCAATTTCGATTTCTCGGGGTGCTTAGAAAAATCAATTTGCCAATCCAAGATGGCGGACATGGTTTTTATTAGTAAATTGATGTGGGTGTCGTTTTCGAAGTTTCTAGGGGTGCATATAACGAAAATGACATCCATTTTCAAATCCAAGATGGCGGACATGATTTAATATTAATAAAATAAATTATATGAGTGTCATTTTCTGGCTCTCTCCGGATGCTTATTATTAAAATGAGATGCAATCGATGATGGCGGACTTGGTATTTATATAGTAAAATATTTAAAAAAAGACGCCGGAAATCTTGAAAATTAAGTAACATCCATATCATAGTTACTGAAATAAAGCATGTCCGCCATTTTGGATTCTAAACCAAAATGTTTCTTTTGTATTTTTATCGATCTTGCGATGTCAGATTTTCCGCAAATATCAAACACTATAACTGTCTGTGTTCGCCATCCCAAGTGCTCTATAGCACATACAAACTGCGTGCATACTTATTTTCGCTAGTGTGTATTAGTAGAAATCATGAATATGATTTTTGTATGGAAAGCCTCCGAGTGTCCACGTATGTTTTAACTCTGTTGGATCAAAATGGGGTGTAAACTAAAACCACCAGGCCTATTGATTTGACCCCATGTATTCAGTGATTTGGAATAGTTTAGGAGTTACGGGATATTTTAGTTTTTTTAGCCCAACTCCAGATTTTATTAGAAATTTAGTAATTATGACCAAACTATCAGCAAAAAGTAGTGTTTTTTTTGTGTAGGTAGTATAATAATGGGCCCTTTAAAATACATTAATACTACTGTATTATATTTTTTAGATTCTGTGAAAAAAACATAACAATTGCAATCTGTATCTCATACAAAAACTGTCTTCAATGTTTGCATGGCTATAATTTTGAATAGTAACAATATATTGTTGTAGTCTCAAAAACTTTTCAAATTCAATGGCTATAAGTCACCAGTACATTCAGTTGGCCTAAACTGAGGGTAACACAGCAAAAAGTGACTTCAAAAGTGGAAAAGACATTTTTGTTTGAGGCAAAAATTTCAATTGTTAAGTTTTTTCATAAAATTTAAAAGTTGTAACAAAGAGGTATTTATTTATTTTAAAAGACCCATTATTATACTACCTACATGAAAAAAACACCATGTTAGTGCTCTTAGTTTGGTCACAATTTATAAATTCATAATGAAATCTGGAAAGGGCTAAAAAATAACTGTAGGTATCTCCTAAACTACTACAAATCGCTGAACATACGCAACATTACTTTGATAGGTCTGAAGGTGTCCAGCTTAACCTCCTTTTGACCCATAAGTGGTAAGACACATCTATGATATAATATTACTACATGTGGCCCGCAGTTTTACCTGCGTGGACAATGATGAAAGTATTCTATATGCTATTCTAGGATCTAAAGTATCTATTCACAAAGTTTCATCAAAATCCGTTAAGCCGATAACTTTTAAACATTGGATTTTCAAAACATCTTTGGCTTACCTTAATCCATCCCTGTCGAAAAACCTTATCAAGGTATTTATTTATTTTACATTGTTAACTTAAATATCAAAGTTCATGCCAAATACAGCAAAAAATATATAGATTTTTCATATAAGCTTTCAATTGCCATTAGACCCCTTTAATTCGTCCCTGTCGCAAAATCCCTTCTTGGTTGACGTCTACTACCTTTAAACTGCCTACGTTATACCTAGTTGCCTAATTTCAGTTTCATAGGTTCAGTAGTTTTTAAGGATTTCGTGTTTAATCAGTGCGTAGTATTTTACTTTTATATTGTACTAGCTGCGCCCCGCAGTTTTGCCCGCAAGTAGAATTTTCGGGGACAAAAAAGATCCTGTGGTCTCTATGGTTTACATCATTTACACAGAAATTCTCATTAAATACTGCCAAGCCGTAATCGCGTGAAAGCTCCCCAAACAAACAAACAGACAACGTTTCCTTTTTTTTATATTAGTGTGGGTAGAACATTATAAGTGGTTAGTGAAACTCTTTTTATCAACCCTCATTTTTGCGTAGCTTAAAACATTGGTATAATGGCACTAAATAGCACCTTGGAAAACCCGAAACAGCTGTGTGCACGCTGTGCTGTGTTTCGCGAGAGAATTGCACGAGAAAGTTGACTATTTTTAGAAAATGTGTTTTTGGTGCACTTTTCTTTATTTGTAATATATTATTTATGTGATTACACTGCATAAACAGTTTTTTTTCTAAATGTAATCGCACCGACTCTCCCAGTAAATGTTGATTGGCGTCTGGCGGGAGGATCGAGCATTGAGTGGAGTTTTTCACTCATATAAGTGGAAGTATGTACGAAACACCTGCTAGGTATCTTGTTGTACTTATAACATCTATGGATGCAGCTAATCGAGAAGCTATCAAGTCTCCCTGAAGCTCTAGACGAGGAATTGATGAAGACTTTAATGGAGTTAAGCGCAATTTACTACAGATGAGAGCAAGCTTCACATCTCCATTAACAAACCGCCAATATGCACCTCTGCCTCCGATGGACCATAATGACGAGGTACTTGCAACCAGGAAACAGCGATCAAATTTTTAATACACTGTTTTTATGCGTCGCAATCAGATTGTGGCAGTTTTTCATCCCATGAAATGTTTCTACGCCAAGCGTTCTGAAAAAATATGCGCCCTCTGGTCACAATAGGGCTTAGAATACCAATATACATCTGCATCTACATGACATCTACACTAATATTATAAAGAGGAAAGATTTGATTGTTTGTTTGTTTGTTTGTTTGTACAGGATAAACTCAAAAAATACAGACCAAATTTAAAAAAAAAAACACTTAAAGAAAGCTAAATTATCAGCGAGTAACACTAGCAGCATTTTATTTTTCAAAAATTATTATTTTTATCCCAATTTGCAATAATGAAACCCGAGGTATTAAATTTTGCAAAAAATCTCGATTACTTTGCATCACAAACCAAAGAGTATATAAATACTACGTAAGATCACAAAATAAGGAGATACGGGTCTTTGTATATTTGTATATGGAACGTTGCCATGGAAACGAAATCACAGAACATCTAATAATCATTAACGTAGGAAATGCTCTATGCTAATAATTCACGATTTTTTTTAAGAACTGCCTTTAACTTGTGGCTTACAAGATTATTTACCAAAATTGTAGTTACACGTATGGAGCAGATTTAAAATATTACCGGCTCTGTGGATGTGGGTGTGTTAATTATAAGATTCTACTCTTTTTCGAACGTTTTAACATTATCCAAATGTTGTCTGTAAGAGATTGCTGAAAGATAAGCCGAATGTCGAATGTATCAATACAACACCTTTATTTTGTTTTACACTACTGTACTGTATAAGTATGATTTACGTTTAATTAGGAGCATAACTCTATTGTTAAATATTCGGTTTACTAATGAGATAATTATCTGTGGAGTTTTCTTGATATTTAGCACAGTGGATGTGAAGAAAGCGTAAACAACAGCTTATGTGGTATTAATAAAATAATCATAATTTTCTTCAAAATGTGGACTATATTCAATTTTCTACAGGATTCAAGAATACAATTACAATTTCGCTACAAAATCTCCAAAGTTAGCCCTACTTATTGCGACGAGTAGGGCCAACTTGGGACAGGACTTGGGAGGAGTTCCTGGGGCGATTAACTAAATTTTAACCACTTATAGAACATTGAATTTATAACATTATTACATTGCAAATGTTTCATTTTGCTACTGTTATGGGTGATAGGTACGAGTATGTCACGCCGGCTCATGGCTCTCGCATCCGCAACAACCTTTTTTAAAGTGTCGTAAAGTTTATGATTTAAAGCGTGTGTAATTCGCGTTAATCTTAATAAATTGTACCGTAACGACATTGCTTACTACCATGCAACATTTGCTTATATTCTGTAAATAGTCACTGTTCACCGTCGATTAATGTATTAAGAAAGGTAATTATTAGATGATACGCCGTCCGCGCCACCCCATTCTACACCTCGCTTGTTTAGTCGATAACTTTACACCTTGAATCGTGTTAACATCATTGGAACGACCACTGAAACACTTGAGGACCAACACTTTAAAAAGTGCGTGTTTATTATCGAAATTCTGGATTTGTTGTGTTCTTCAATACAATACTTAATAAATAGCAAATATATTTTAAGTTTCGTCAACTTTATTTAAAACAAATTTATCATGTCAGTGTTTCTCAAATTGACCTAGTTTATTTGAGTGATGAATGTGAACAAGCTAAGTAAGTTGGAAAAAGCTGAGGCCAGGGAAGAGTTTGAGAACCAGCTGCGTTATGCGTTTGCAAAATACGATTATGTGGAGGAGGATGAAGATAATTCAGAGGTACTTACTTTAAATTATTATACTTACCGTGGTAGATATCCACGTCCTTGTAAACTTATTCTGTCAGACTTTTAGGACTACGATACTCCAAAAAACTATAAAAAAATGTGGAAAAATTAGAGATTTTAATGATCTACTTCTTTTTAAGAAATAAGAGGGACTCGTAGAAAGTAAGTCTACGTTCCTTTATTTTGCCGTTTCGTGGAAACTTCAAATTGAAAATAAATTTGGTTAAGAGAAAAACTGAATAAGATTATATATATACATATATACTATTATATATATATACATATATATATATATATATATCTATATATAATAGTTTAATAGGGTCAATGGTGCTATACCTACTTTTGCATTGGTTTTTAATATCCTAGATCCTAGAAGAACATAACATGCTTTTTTTCGCGAGAAAGCTAGTATAGCAATAAAAACGGAAAAGTCTGTATACAGAAGATAATTTAAAAAAAAAGTCCAGGGTACTTAAAATAAACTACTGAACAAGAATATACAATTTTTAAAATTCGTGTCTGTTTGTCTGTATGTTTCTTCGCGCATCACGTAAGAACAACTGAACCGATAGCGATGCGGTTTTCACTGTTGGATAGCTTAAACTGGTGTATTTGTTATCTGAATCCGATGAGTAGAAGCCGAACAATCGATAAAAAAAATTGACGGCTGAAGGAATTTTGATCAAATGTTTATTGCTATTTTAGGTCCTGGAATAGTACATACAGTACTTTAAACCTAGAGAAAAGACCATGCGTGCGAAGCCGCGGGTACAGCTAGTTTTAAATAATAAGTTGTTTGTGATAAACGAGGAGCTCAATAATGTTTCGGACGTACACATTAGGCCCTATTTTTAAACGGTTTTATTTAGTTTGACCTGTTTGTTTTTTTGTTTGTTTGTTTGGGTCAAATCTAGTAATTGAAATTTTACCACCTTCCTGTTGACCGTTTGATTTGAAATATGGTACACGCCTTTAGTTCTGCTAACAATACAATACGTATATTCTGTATCATTGTAAATTCAAGATGGCTGCCGCCACAAAATGGCGGATTACATATTTTTATTCAACCCTTTAATATGGGTATCAAATGAAAGGGCTTATTAGTAGAATACAGCACACAATGAAAATTACAAATTTCAAGATGGCCGCCACCACAAAATGGTGGATTACTTATTTAGTTTTCAATCCTCTCAATATTGGATATCAAATGAAAAGGCTTGATAAGTAGAACAGAGAACACTTTTAAAAATAGCCATCTAAAAAACGAAAAACTAGAAAATAAAATAAGTTGCTTTTTAAGTTTAACGATTTTATATGAACTGAAAACTAAAACAATAATTAAAATCGTGGGCGAGTCGAATCGTAGCGTAACTTGAGTAACATAAATTAGCCTCGCCCCACGATTTTATTTTATTTTTTAGTGTTTAGAACATACAAAACCACTAAAATTAAATATATTTTTTACTTATTTTATAATGTAGGTTACAGTTAGGGGAGTTCAATGTATTCTCGGTATAGGCATGAAAGAATAAGCAGAAAATTCTGAATAAAATTTATTTTTCAATGTCTGAAATCACTAATTTGTCCTGGAAAATAACTTTTCAATTCCCTACAAAAAATATTTTTCTTCCTGGTCTGAAATTAACTCTTCATCGTCGGAAAAATGCTTGCCTCGAAGTTATTTTTTGAGATTTGGGAACAGAAAGTAATCACTAGGGGCTAGGTCCGGGCTGTAGGGTGGATGGTTGATTTCTTCAAATCCGCAATCCCGCACAGCAGCATTGGCAATGCGCGCCTTGTGAACAGGCGCGTTGTCGTGCAGAAGCAATACACCTGCGGTCAATTTTCCCCGTCTTTTTTCTTTTATTGCCTCCTTTAAATTGCGCAGGGTGTTAGCGTAAGTTGCGCCAGTAATACTCTCACCTTTTTTTGCGTACTCAATTAATAAGATTCCCTTGGAATCACCATGGCACGAGGGTCGTCTTCAATACTCTCTCTACCCCGTTTAAATTCACTTGACCACTTCTGAATTGTAGATAATGAAGGGGCAGAATCTTGGTAAACAGCCATCATTTTTTCGTGAATTACTTTTTGAGTCTTTCCTTGTTTTGTGAGGAATTTTATCACAGCGCGATGCTCGATTTTGTTCAACATTGTCGTATCAGTCATCGTAGTTGCCTTTCCGAAATCGGATATTTTGAATACTAATGGCGACAATCAAATAAAATTTTGTATTTATACCCTCAATGAGTGTCCTAAACGAATGAGATAATTTAATTACCCTCATCATTAGTATATTACCCCGATACCGAGAATACATTGAACGCCCCTCGTATCTGTCGAAAATGGGTGCCTCATGGGGAAATAAGTTAAAAGTGGCTGAAATGTTACACGCCAAAATTTGAAATGAGCTACATAATAGCTCTCACATTGGTATACCTAGTTAAAACAAAAGCAGAAGATCGCTCCCGATTCTGGTTTCTGGGCATTGACAAGTGTTATTATTTGTTTCATATTGCTAATAACATTTATAAATATAATTATCTCGTTCTCGTTAAGGATAAGTTATCATTAGCGACAGCTGAAAAACAACAACCAAATATTATTCTATTACCAAATATTTAAAAGGAAGTGTCCGGAGAAAATATTGTTTATGATTTAGTTAATATTCCTGCGCTGGAGCTTCCGGAGATAGCCCGCTAGGACAATAACCACGAAGGGAGTCAGTCCTTATTCGAAAGTAGGGTGTCTTTGCCTTCAGAGGGTCATTACTGGACTACCAACATACAAAAAATGAAAACAAACAGAATACTTGTGTTCATCATGTCAGCCTTTAGAAGTCCACTGCTGAACATAGGCCTCCCCCAAAGAGCGCCATGACGAGCGATCTTGTGCCACCTCCATCCACCGACTTCCTGCGATGGCTACAATGTCGTCGGTCCATCGTGTGGGGGTCTCCCCACACTTCGCTTGCTTGTTCGTGGTCGCCATTCGAGAAGCTTTATTCCCCAGCGGTTGTCGGTTCTGCGAACAATATGGTCTGCCCATTGCCACTTCAACTAGCAAACTCTGAGAGCTATGTCGGTAAACCTTCGTTCTTTTACGGATTTCCTCATTTCTGATTCTATCACGTATTGAAACACCAAGCATAGCTCTCTCCATTGCACGCTGCGCAACTTTGAGCTTTTGTATGAGACCAATAGTTAGCGATCACGTCTCAGTGCCGTATGTCATCATACATCATACTAATTGTGTTATGTGGGTCAAAATTACTAAGTTTGTGACAAAAGCTGGAGTTTTTTGACTGGCACCCGCACGCCGGTTATGAACCAGTGTTAAAATGGCCATCGTGTTATTATTGCTCTGCCCCGTCTAATATTCACCAATTAGCCTCCCTTATCTCCCTTAAAGGTCAAGTCAGCACAGAGCTAAAATCACAAGAAGGCCTAACGGCCTGACCTAAGTAAGCCTGTTGATGGCAATTTTCGGAGCAGATATAAATAGCCACGTAGCTATCCCGACCTACTAGTCAGTACTAGGGCATGCAAAACTCGGGTAGTTTAAAATACCCGGGTTTTTCGAGTTTTTCTTTATTTGGGCCTTAAATAAATTATTATTAGTGTGTGTAAGTAAAGAAAAGGCTGAAATGTAATTAAAATATGTATTTACTTTCGTATTATTATTTTTTAGCTATACCAAGAGATCACTCAAGTAACATTTAGTATATGGACTATTAATAATCAAAGTAACATTTGGTACTAGTAATAATTAAAAAACTGTCTGTCCGTCTCCAAGAGCACGAATTCTATTGAATTCCAAAAAGGGGTGAGACAGGGAGACGTTATTTCTCCGAAACTGTTCACCTCTGCACTGGAAGATATATTCAAGCTTCTGAACTGGAACGGATATAGAGTTAACATCAATGGCGAATGCATCACTCACCTTCCATTTGCTGATGATATCGTCATCATGGCAGAAACCGTGGAAGACCTAAGCACAATGCTCAGTGACCTCAATATTGTTTCCCAACAGGTGGGTCTTAAAATGAACATGGGTGAGTCTAACATCAGTTCAAATGTCCATGTCGCACCCATGCTGGTTTATTGTAGAAACGGTATTATCGAAGCTGTTGATCACTATGTATACTTAGGTCAGACGATCCGACTGGTTAGATCCAACTTCGACAAAGAGATCAACCGACGAATCCAACTCGGATGGGTAGCGTTCGGGAAATTTCTCCATATCTTCTCGTCACATATACCGCAGAGCCTCAAGACGAAAGTTTATAATCAGTGCGTGTTGCCAGCGATGACTTACGGCACTGAGACGTGGTCTCTAACTTTGGGTGTCATACACAAGGTCAAAGTCGCGCAGCGTGCAATGGAGAGAGCTATGCTCGGTGTTTCACTACGTGATAGAATCCGAAATGAGGACATCCGTGAAGAACCAAGGTTACCAACATAGCTTGAAAACTTTGCAAGTTGAAGTGGCAACGGGCAGGCCATATACTTCGTAGAATCGTCAACCGCTGGGGAATAAAAGTTCTCGAATGGCGACCACAAATAAGCAAGCGAAGTGTAGGGAGACCCCCCACACGATGGACCTATGACATTGTACCCATCGCAGGAAGTCGGTAGATGGAGGTGGCACAAGATTGCTCGTCATGGTGCTCTTTGGAGGAGCCTTATGTTCAGCAGTGGACTTCTAAAGGCTGACTTTTTATCATTAAATTTGTTTTTTTATCATCATCATGATGATAATGATGATAATAAAACAAATTTCTTCCCCTATCGTAGACATCACATTTAGATAAAGAGCAGGTACACTACATAAACACACACACATATAATTAACTATAAAATGGCATTTAAAAATAAAATCGACATAATAAAATGTTTTCAAATAATTATGTGTGTGTTTCCTATCTGGTAATTACGATAAAGTGTTTCGTATCGTATCGTAAATCACATAAAATAAGTTGTATTTCTTGCTTATACAGTAACTTAAAATAAAGATTATTTATTTTTATTTAAAATAATAATTAAACTGAGACGATTCCTAATCAAATCAAAGTAGAAATTGTGCAAATTTATTATTAATGGCCTTATTATCAAGATCCTCTGTCAAGTTGTAAAGGGACCGTAATAATAATTCTGCACCATTTTTACTATTTTATTGAACATTTTGTGACTCTAGTAAAGTTGATACTTTAACAGTAAACACTAACTAGAGTTACAAAACGTTCAATAAAATCCACCGTTACCAGATGACTCCCGTAGTCTCGTAGTGCTCGCAGTGCCTCTCTCTCTCTCTCTCAGTGCATTCAACGTCAGACCAAAGCCTAACAAGTAACAATATATTACGTCGTACCTATAATTATTATAGATTGTGGTCAGCCTGTCCAATTTATTCGCTCAATAAAGTAGAAATAGGGAATCAGTAAGTTTTTGAGAAGTTTGATTTTTTATTAATTTTCTGATGGTGGTATTATACATAAACCATCATTAATGAAAAAACTCGAAAAACCCAAAAAACCCGGGTTTTCAACCTTAAAAATCCGAGTTTCAAATCAGTCGGTTATTCGGGTTTTTCGGTTATTCGTTTATCCGGTTTGCATGCCCTAGCCAGCACCTTTCACCACACGCGGGGTGCGCTCCTGATCCAGCAAACAGCTTTTGTATGCAATAGAGTCGCGAATCGAGCAATTACACACGGTAGGTGCGGAAGGAAATCTCTTAAAGATCTAGCCTCGGCAAGGACTGAATACTCGTTTTCCCTTTTGGGTAGAAAACGGTTGTTATTTTTTAACCGACTTCATATGACTGTACTTTTGAAGATATTAATTTCATTACTAACTAGCAGTACTTGCGGCTTCACACGCGTGGTTCATTTCTTTAGGTTCAACGTACTATACATGCTATTTCAGGACCTAAAATATCAATATACCAACATTTGATAAATATTCCTTCAGCCGTCAAAAAGTTTTTATCGATTGCTCGGCTTCTACTTATCTGATCCCCATTTTTTTTAAGTAAACCCTAAGCTATCCAATAGTGAAAACCGCATTGCAATCGGTCTAGTAGTTTTTACGTGGTGGTGTACTTGGTATCTCAATCCGATGACTAGAAGTTGAGCAGTTAAGTAGTTTTTACATGGTGGTGTACTTGGTATCTCAATCCGATGAGTAGAAGTTGAGCAGTTAAGTAGTTTTTACATGGTGGTGTACTTGGTATCTCAATCCGATGAGTAGAAGTTGAGCAGTTTAGTAGTTTTTATATGGTGGTGTACTTGGTATCTCAATCCGATGAGTAGAAGTTGAGCAGTCTAGTAGTTTTTACGTGGTGGTGTACTTGGTATCTCAATCCGATGAGTAGGAGCCAAACAATCGATAAAAACTTTAAGATGGCTGAAGGAATTTTGATCAAATGGTGGTATATTGGTATTTTAGGTCTTAAAATAGTAGTAAATGGAGTACTTTTAACCTAGAAAAATGACCACGCGTGTGATGAGGGTACAGCTAGTTGCTTTATAAATCAAATAAATTTTACACTTGAAATTAGGTGCAATAGCTCACCAGTCGCAGACGATCGTTT
Source organism: Alsophila aescularia (assembly GCA_946251855.1). NCBI lineage: Eukaryota > Metazoa > Arthropoda > Insecta > Lepidoptera > Geometridae > Alsophila > Alsophila aescularia. Next base: position 103,139,561 of record OX276373.1, read on the forward strand.
GCGTGTAGGCTCATATAAATGTAGATGTAAGTTGTAATTCTTTGTGAGATCATATACATTATTTACATTTCTGTTATTTATTTTTAGCCTAGGTAAAATGATTTTTATTATTATACCTAAAAGCTATGTGCAAAAAAGTGTCAAGTTTAGCTTAAAATATATTGTAGTCAGATTTAGGTGTTCTATATAAACATACAATTATCATGTTTTGCGATAATGTGATAATAGGGATCAGGGGAAATAATTCCACTTGTCTTGTTGACCAAGTATGTTATATTGTTATTATTTCAATAATAATAACAATATAACAAATTCATTTATTTCGGATGATAAACTTCCATAATGTTTTGATCCACAAAGGCTTGATTCAATATCTCTTTAGTATAAACCTTATTATGTAGATTGTTATGTAGAGGTACTGCCACCCGGCTGAATTATAATATTCTGTCCGAACTAAGGAATCCTTAGAATTATGATCTACTTCTATGAAACCATGACGAGTGAGCGCTTACCACACTCTATTGACAACCCAAATAAGAATCTAGACCAACCAGCTCAACAGCCATCACCTTAGTAATATTTGTAGCATGGCGAATTGATGATACATTTACATTGTAGATTTATTTTGAAGTACATCCCCGCAAATGATTCTAGAGGACTATGTTAAAACAAACTTTCAAAATAAATAACATACTAGTGCGAATAGTTATACCTATCCCCTTAAGATGATCAGTATAACGATATGTCTGAAGGTCGGGCCTTATCTATTCGAATGTTCCACACAAACATATTCTTTCAGCCTGCTTGTCAATACAAATTATGATGCCACCCTTCTTTTTATGTACAACATGCCATCGAACATGCTATGAGATCGCACACACGCGGCGCTACTTACAAGTCAGTCAAAAAACTTTTTCCTTCTAACTTGACATGTGCTATATTCGGAAACACATTGCGCAATTATGATTCTAACTCGGCTACCTAAACTACTAACTACCTATGAGAGTACACAGTTGCCATGTCTAAAAATATAATAAGTAACATCTGTTATTTCAAAAATCTATTCGATTAGTTTTGAAATAAAATGTCTTATTGTTGGACTGATATCGGTATTTACAATGTGATGTGAATGTGAAAAGACGATTGAGTGTGTTTGGAAAAACGAGAAAAAATAAAAATGGATGAAGAAGCAGTACAGGTGATAGCTAAACACATGCAACTTTATAATATGACTTTAATAGTTTGTATTTGATTCAAATCGATTATGATCTGCATCTAAATAAAAATATTATTTAAATGAACGCAGAAAAAAATACATAGCTTATTTCCGCCAAACTGTAAGTCAAACTAATTATAAAGGGAAAAATAAAAATAAAATAAAATATGTAAACAATCCCCTTTAACAAACCCTTTATTAAAATTGATTTAACGTAAAATAAAAACATATGGCCAACAGGCCTTATCTACCTATTTTACTTCCTACCCATAATATGGAATATGGATTTCCGCATATATCTGAGTCTATCAACTAACAACATTATTTTTCTTAATAAAAAAACGTCTTCATATTCAAAATGTTTTCATGTGAACAAGCAAAAAAAAAATTGCACCTGAACAACTTCTTAAAAATTCAAAATGTGATTATTTATTTACCATTACAAAAATATAAAATTAAAACTTTAACATACAAAAACTTAGTTTTTTGAAGTAGGTGGCAAACCGAGCCCTAATTAATATGCTGGGAAATATATTTAATAAGTACTTGACGTGCTAGTGTAATTAAAATTTAATAAGTTTTAACGTAATTATGTACAAATACTCTATCATTTGCTAGATTGTGTATACTTGTCGATCGGCTTAAGGACGTGTGAAAGTATTCTATCAGTTCACACACAGTTTGACAGCTTATTAGGGTGTGTAGATAAGTATGTATTTAAATAGGTTACAATTATGGCTCGGCTTGGCACTGAGTTCAAAAAACTTTTTTTCTTATCTTATGTTGTATTTTTGTATTGCAATTACATTCTTAAATTTGAAAAAGTGATAGTGTTCTGTTTTTTTTTTTTTCGTTTTTGATTCCGGGCATATAACTGCGTATGAGGTTGTGTAGATACTAGATACGTATGTAGGTATTCAAATATATTATACTAGTTTTCCCGCCCGCGACTTCGTCCGCGCGGACTACTGTTTATCGCGCAAAAAGCATCCTATTATCTTCTAGGATATTAAAAACCAATGCAAAAGTATGTAATGTAGTATGTATGTATGTATGTGTACCTACACATGTATATTACAAACAATATAAACGACGACGTATGAAGACGTTTTTTTGTTTCTTATTATTTTATGTATGCTTTTGATGTTTTTTGATAGACTTGTTATTTCGTTTCCATGACAACCACAGACCATTCTGTGATGACAACCGTTCATTACAGTGATTAATCAACATTTTTCCAGTTTTCCCGTGGAATCTTACAATTTTCCGGAATAAAAAGAGATAGACGGGATATTCTATGTTTTATTCCAGGGTTTAAGCTATCTCCATTCTAAATTTCATCAACATCCATCCAGCCGTTATCGCGTGAAGGCTCTCAAACATACAAACAAACAACGTTTCACTTTTATATATTGGTATGGATTACAATTATGGTTTGGTTTGTCGCAGATCTCAAAAAATATTTTTTATCTTATGATTTATGTTTGAATTACTATTAATTCAATATGAATAATTTTATCATTTTTAGTGTTTATTTAAAAAAAAAAAACATTTTGTTGGTAGCATGCACTAAAAAGAACAAATTAATGAAATATGAATTATTTTTACACGTTCGCCTAACAAATGAATGTATTTTTTAGGATTCATGTTTGTACGTATGTATGTGAGTTTCTTTATTCTACCATAACTTTGAAATGCCTGGACAGATTTTGTTTTATGAGGTATCGTTAGAATCCTTACATCATCCCGAGTAACATAGGCAATATTTTTTATTAATTTCAATTTGAAGGCATTATTATGCTTCATTTTTAAATGCGAAAAGAAAGTATACTTCGTATTTTAAAATATGGGTATCAAATTGAAGGGCTTAATGAATGCATTCCAAAAATATATTATTTATCGCCTTAACTCATGACTTGTCACTTAAAAGTAAAAATACAAATATAAATAATAAAAAAAACATGACTGCACTGCCAAAAACGAACTAAAATGTCAAAAAGAAGTGATATATAAAATGTCATTGCAATCGGAGGACCTCTTAGATTAAAAGTTTTCCACAGACCGTTCTGTCCAATGAAATGACAATTTTATTTACCTCGTGTTTTCTGCTGCCAAATCCGTGTTGTTCTACTACAGACTCGCTGCATGTCTGTATTCGCACTTTAGCGTTGAAGTCTCCCATGATAACGTTAAAGTGAGCCTTGGAAGTGTTGTGCAAGGCTTTAGATATGTCTTCGTACATATCCTCTGCTTCATCATCCGAGTGCTTCGAAGTCGGTGCGAATACCGAATAACCTCTCGGTTAGTTTCATTATACGAGTACAACATAACTAAATTATAATTTTTAATTTATTTTTCCCAGTTTGATGGTTTGATGATTGTGGGATATCTCATTGTCACTTTTATCTTTTTAATTTATTTTTCCTAGTTTGATGGTTTGACGATTGTGGGATATCTCATTGTCACTTTTATCTTTTTAATTTATTTTTCCTAGTTTGATGGTTTGATGATTGTAGGATATCTCATTTCACTTTTATCTTTTTAATTTATTTTTCCTGTTTTGATGGTTTGATGATTGTGGGATATCTCATTGTCACTTTTATCTTTTTACTTTATTTTTCCTAGTTTGATGGTTTGATGATTGTGGGATATCTCATTGTCACTTTTATCTTTTTAATTTATTTTTCCTAGTTTGATGGTTTAGATGATTAGATGATGATTAGTTAGATGATTGTGGGATATCTCATTGTCACTTTTATCTTTTTAATTTATTTTTCCCAGTTTGTTGTTTGATGGTTTGATGATTGTGGGATATCTCATTGTCACTTTTATCTTTTTATTTGTAATTTAAATGTGTTATACTATGATTTCTGACATTTGAAACAAATACAAAGAATTAACAAATAAATGAAAAATAACATCCCCTTAGAGTTTCTTGGTACTCTCTTCTCTAACGGCGTATTTCCGGAGCACCGATAGTGTCAGAAGGGTATTTCTTTTTCCCATGTGAGAATTTACTCCAAAATCCAAATTTTGTGCCAAAATCTCATTGTAGTTCCAGTAATGAATCGACATCTGTATTCAGCATTAGCGTCTTAAGCAAATACTTCGATCGCCTTAGAAAATTAGTATCGCGTGAGATATTAGCCGTCATATTAGACATCCAAAGGGTTCTTTCTGACTTTATAAATCTTTGGATTCCTCGATGTTGCCCCGACGAGCCTTAAATCGTTCAAGTCTTGTGAATCGGAAATATTGAGATGTTTGTACGATTCCGTTGAATGTGGAATGATTGGAATGTTTGAATAAATAGTCCAACACGAATATTAAATCTTTAAAATGGTGTTGTTGTAAAGTGTAGTGTAGCAAATCTTTTAGATCATCTATGTAAATCTATATCTATGGTGCATTCGTAAAAAGATGTCGGCATAAAAAAAGCAGTTGATACCGATTTATTATTAACTATATATCAAATTAGGCTTTGAATCGAGAAATACAAAACGTCGAACCTTAAGTAACAATATAATTTCCAACAACAGAGTCAAAGTTTCGAAGCAACCCGTGATGTGAGTCCATAAAAATTGATATCTTGGGGCTTGGTTACGTTATGATAGGTATAAGTTCAAGCAAAAAATTGGTACCAAACGTTTTTGTACTCGAGCGAAACACATAAACTGAGAATTTATGAACTTACGACCAGCTCCACAAACTTTTTGAGTTACGGTGTTCGTGCATCCAAATACTACGTCTATGGCAGTTTTTATCGCTCGACGTATGGATATAAAATACTAATATATATATAGTATACCAAAAACACATATACCGGATAATGTAGCTTTGCGTTTAGTCTCGCGATTTCTTTCACACGCATTCAACGGATTTTTTATATTTTAACCAAATTTATGCATTACGATGGTGGCGAATCACGACAGTTTTATGTGTACCATTAATCATATTACCGAGTGATATGATACATTATTGTGCTTTATGCGACTGTTTGCGTGTTGTCATACGTAATCATTTACAGCGAAGCGCACATAATTATGCTTGCTAATACGTCGTATGTTGAAACATTAAATTTATTAGTTTTTATTAGTTTACCATGTGCTTAAAATCCTTGTTTATTAAACTTTACAATGGATTTAACTGTGCTTGGGAGAGTTATCAGTAATTTTGTAAGTATTTAAGCCAATTGTCAAGCAATGGCATGTTACTTAATACGAGTATGAGTACTTATTAGGGACAGTTACAATTATATTATCCGCATATTTTGTTAAATCTGAATAATCGACAAAAAAAAGTACAGCAATTAAAATGTAAACAATCAAAACAATGCAGATATCATACGAAAAAAATAGTCTAGGTTTAGTACTAAGCCACATAACAATAAAAATAGTCTAGGTTTAGTACTAAGCCACAGAACAATAAAAATAGTCTAGGTTTAGTACTAAGCCACAGAACAATAAAAATAGTCTAGGTTTAGTACTAAGCCACAGAACAATAAAAATAGTCTAGGTTTAGTACTAAGCCACAGAACAATAAAAATAGTCTAGGTTTAGTACTAAGCCACAGAACAATAAAAATAGTCTAGGTTTAGTACTAAGCCACAGAACAATAAAAATAGTCTAGGTTTAGTACTAAGCCACAGAACAATAACAAATATGTAACTACTAGCTTTGCCCGCGGCTTTGCCCGCGTGGTCATTTAACTGGGCAAAAAATAACTTATGTGTTATTCCAGTGGCAAAAGTGCATATAAAGTACAATATAATGTACTATATTTAATCAAAATTTGTTCATCATTCAAATAGATTTATCGATTGATCGGCTTCTATTCATCGGATTGAGATACCAAGTACACCAGTTCTATAGACAAAACCTATTTTTACGCGATGCGCGTACAAACATACGATTAAAAAAATACTTGTTAGCTTATTTTATGTAGCTTAGACTAGAGCATTTTTTTAAATTGTCTTTTTTGTGCAGAATTTTTGTAACTTTCTGCTTTATTATAAGTATTTAAATTAATAGATGCCCGGGCAGTTTGAAAAATGCCCAATATGAAAGGGCAATATGATAATAACTATTGAAAACAAAATTGACCGGGTTTTATGAATACTGCCCTTCACTATTGGGCAGAATAATAAAAAGATGTATTTTATTAAATTACTATCTGTGCCCGCGGCTTCACACTCGTGGTCACTTCGCTAGGTTAAAAGTACTCTTGTGCGGAAGTTTTTCCAGGGCCTAAAATTCCATTTTATCAACATTTAATTAAAATTCCAACTGTTTTCAATATTTTTTTATAAATTGCTCGGTTTCTACACATCGGATTGAGATATCAAAGTACACGAGCTATCCATCAGTGAGAACCGCATTACAATCGGTGAAGTAGTTTTTACGTGATGTGCAAACAAACAAAAAGACAGGCGCGATATAAAAAAAAATGTATATGTAGAATTTCAAATTTATAAATAAGATGTCATTTTAATAACATTATGTACAATATATAACTGTGCAGTACGAATTACAATTTACATATCTTGAAAAATCAGAATTCCATAATTTTACAGATTACAGGGGAACTTCTGGTCCTACAAAGTTTCACTTGTGCTAATAATTTTTGTTGTAATAACTAATCAACTACATTTTCTTGATTTTCCTTGTTAAATCAGTATTATAGACGATATTTTGCTGGGAAGTCGGCTAAAACTAAAAATTCAATATTTTTAGGAAAAATGGCGAATGTTTGAAGTACTTTTTTTTTTAATTTGAATAGTTATATCTCCAAAATAATTTTACATAAATTTCATCAAAAATGGTTAAGTAGTTTTTTTTAAGTAAATAGATAGATAGAAAGATTAACACTTTATTGAAACACCACAATACAGAAATATACAATTAATAAACTTAGTCTAACAAAAACATGTTACAATTGGCGGTCTTATCGCTTAAAGCGATCTCTTCCATACAACCGTGCATGGAGAGGAAAAAATATGTTTTTCTGTTCCTTAATATATATAAAAATCTAATCTAAGTTTGAAAACTTCTTTATTTACAAGGATAGACCTCCAGCGTAATTCCATATGACTATTATCAAAATTGGTTTAGAAGCTTTTTAGTAAATCCATTTTAAGCCGATTTATGGTTTTAAAAAAAAAATGTTTGTAAGCGACCCTTGCACGAGCGTCACGAACAATGAAAACAAACTTAAATAAAGTAATGTTGTCAAATATGTATTCTTTTATTATTTCAACTTTTTTTTAAATATATTCATTTAACAGCGAGCACAGGATTATCGGTTTAGCTCGCGCAAGGTAATAAAAAGACCAGGGCCCTTATTCGCCATGACCATTCACGCAAGTAACGCGCCACGTTAAGATATCTTCTTGGAATCGTACGGCAGTTGCCGTACTGACGTCACACGTTTTCGGCAAGGAATTTTATGCGGCATAGTGAATAAGCGCCCTGAATAGCTCCTGAACTTACTGAATTTGTTTGGTAGGAAAGATTATAAGCTACCATTAAGCAAAAAATAATTAAGATTTTACAATTTAGTTTTTGCAGTACCTATAGATCAGAAAATGTGAAAAAAGCCCCGTTAATTTTGACACTAATTTTCATATGTACCATTGATTTGCCATGATTTGATGGCATTAGTAGGGGGTGGGATTGCAACCCTCACTTTTATTTTTTCATCGATAATATTAGGTGCATAACACGCTGTTTCGCTAATTCAAAAATACGCGCTTATAATCTACGCAGAATGATTGGTGGTTTGGTGTCCAGTTTGAGAGCCATATTCCTTTTTCATTCCACTTCTTTCGCCTCGCCTTTTTTCCACTCGCACGCACGCCTTCTATGTATATCTGTTTCACGCGTCGCGATATGACGCGTGAAGGTGCATAAAAAACGCACAAGATTGGGTCTCCGACCGTTGGTGGAGAACGACGAGTTTTACGCTGCACGCTGCAGCCTGCCGCTTATAGAAAAAAGATGTCTGATGGTCTAATCGAACAAATAATATCTCCACTTCGCTAAATAAATATGTAAATCGGTTATTCCGGTAAGATAAAGACTATAAAACGAACGCACAAATAGTGGTGATTAAAATAGTGAATAAAACAGTGTTTTAGTGACATTATTAGAACACGTGTGTCGCTCCATACCGGCACGCCAGCTGCATTCTTCAAGGACAGGATTTCACACTAAAGCAGGCCTGTAGCAGGCCTTCTCAATAACATCGGAAACTTGGGCAGAGGAGGAGATCAACAAAAGGTAGGCGTGCATTGCCTTTTCTTTCACGTTCTTTTCTACAATCTACCCTTGGCTGCTAACCTATCGCCAATCTGTCACCACAACGCATTTCGCCCTATGAATAACAAAATACAGTCCACAAAACGCGAAGGTCACATAATTTTATAATTTGATCCTTCCGCACCAGGATTATATTCCTGGAACATTGGGATTTCCTCTGATCTCAATTTCCGCAAAACCGCATTCCGTGGAAACGTTCCTCAGCGTCTCCACACGCTGTTAAAGTCTCCGAGTCATGTGTCCAGACATAATTTATATATTGACAAGCCACTGTAAGAATAATGATCTCTTTAGAACGTTCCCTCAGAGAATCGAGGGATTTCATATTGTATATGGAACGAATTGCTCTCTTCTGCAGCACAAATATTGATTGAATTTCCGTGGCCTTACCCCACAGCATAATGCCATATGACATAATACTGTGATAGTAACTAAAATATACTAATCTTGGGTGGCTATATCGGTAAACTGTCTAATTTTACGTACTGCTTAGGCTGCAGAGCTCAATCTACCATCTATTAATGATTTGTGAGGACCCAACAGTAATTTTGAATCTACGGTAATACTAAAAAATTTGGTTGACTGCACAAGGTCTACAAGGTTCAAGGTCACAAGGTCTATTTATTAAAATAATTGAATTTGGAGGAACTCCTCTGACATCGTGTAGTGATAATTTGATACATTTAGGTTTCTTAAATTTTACTCTTATTGATATTAAAAAATCTGTAAAAGCAAGATATTAAAAAAAAAGGTTTATGGTACTAAAAATAAGTCTGTTAGTCTGTTCACGCATCACGTAAAAATACTGGACCGATTGCGATGCGGTTTTTTTCTGTTGGATAGCTTAGGGTTTGACTTAAAAACTGGTGTACTTATTGTCTCAATCCAATGAGTAGAAGGAATTTTGATTAAATGTTGGTATATTGGTATTTTAGGTCTTGAAATAGTAATAGAGTTATTTTAACCTAGAGAAATGACAACGCGTGCGAAGCCGCAGGTACAGCTAATTTATAATAAAATTCCATTATCAATCAAAGATCTCCTTTTCGGAATGTTTGAAATTGAAATTAAATTAATTTAGTCAATGTAACTAATACTGCTGACTTACTATTTTTACTATGAAATTTACCAATTTATATTTTCATCTGACCTATTTTAATTATGATATTAATAATTAAATACTTTTTATTCTTATTTTATATGAAGTTTTCAATTTTGCGTTAATTATATTATGATTTCACATGTTCATCATCAATTCATTTCATTTCATTAAAATGGTTAGCGTCACGCCTGCCCATAACAGTTGCAGTGCTACTGTCACTGCACTGTGCTCGTAACCCTGAGACACTGGTTGGTTTTTAAGTGTCACATTGCCCTTCAAACCGAAACATAGAAAAGGGTACACACTACTGCTTCGCGGTTGAATAGAATTTAATTGAAATTTTCGTCGAGGTTAGTCAAAATTATATTTTGATGCACGATTAAACTCTTTTAGACTTTTAAACAAGACATTAGTTCAAAACTAAAACCCGACTAAAGTCTTGTAAAACATAGCCAATGACACTCTTGTGGAGAATACGAATCGATTGATACCTCGCTTTTCGAAATCAGACAAAGTTTTTAGTTTGACTCCGCTCTCATAAATAATTACACTAATATTATAAAGGCGAAAGTTTGTATATACTCGTACATATACGAGTATGTTAGGATGTTTGTTACTTCTTCACGCTTAAATGGCTGGATGGATTTGAATGAAATTTGGTGCCGAGGTAGCTTGTACCCTTAACACATAAGCTACTTTTTATCCCGGAAAATGCACGGTTCCGGAGGGATGCGGGTGATACCGCGGGCGCAGCTAGTATCTATACTAATGTAAAGTTCCTTCATTTTTTCTTTGTTTTTTTTACTTTCTTTTTAATAGCTGCAATTTAAAGAAAAAGAAAGAAAGAAAGAAAAATCGTTTATTACTTTAAAAAAAAGTAACACTTATATAAAAAAAGTAGTAAAATTAATATATAAATTAAACATATAAATGTAAGTGTTGAAACGGTCATGCCTTAGCATAATGCCAAGCGTCTTCGATACTTGACGCTGATTTTCAGTCACGGCCCAGAGGGACCAATCGCGAAAAATTGAGTTGTAGTTAATAAAAATAATAATAATAATAAGCTCAGCAAGTACCTTGACTTGGCTCATGAGGTGACCGCCATATGGAATGTTGACTCGACGATCATTGTCCCGATAGTTGTTTCGGCGAACGGCCTTATAGCGAAGAGCTTCGACCAACATCTTAAGAGGCTCTCGCTAGATGGTTGGATTAAGGGTCAGATGCAGAAGGCAGTACTCCTTGACACGGCGCGTATAGTCAGGAGGTTCCTCACTCTGCAGCCCTAGCCACCGGTAGTTTGGGCCCTGCTCCGCTACCGTTGGTACCCTAGGTTTAGGTTTTTTATAATATTTTTATTAGCTTTTATTTAAAGAAATATTGTAAAAAAATTAAATTTAAGATATAAAGATAAATAAAGTGAATAATAATAATAATAAAAATACATAATAGATATACACATATATAATTTATATACAATAAATATTCAAATAAAACATACAAATACAATTTCAACATTAGACTACATTATTTACATTAACTTGAATAAACTAAAATTGAAAATGTTGTAAGAAGCAAAGGCATTTGCTACTGTTTAGTTTTAAGAATTATATATTTTTGAAATGGTTTTTTTAAATACCTACACTATGATACCTCACTCAATAGGTTTTGGTCATTTTTTGATCCGTGAGAAATACAATACAGCAGTTGTAGTTTTCTTGACATTTTATATATGCAAATAGAACTCTCGTGATCAAGACGAAGCCAATGATACCTCATTTATCAAAATCCGTCAAGCCGTTGAGGCTGTAGGACGCGTTTAAGAAACGTATAAACAAACTAACATACAACCCAAACATATAATCCTCCGTGCAGTCGGGTAAAAAGGGGATTTCATACTGGGGGAAAAATAAATAGTTTGAAAATAAAATTAATGATCTAACGTGCCCTTTTCTCCATACGCTTTGTATATTATGTTACTAATACTGATTGATACACATAAATATTAATATGATATCACTGATTTTATTTAGAACTAGCTGCGCCCCACAGCACTGCGCGCTTGCAAACTTTGCCACTCCCGTTCATCCCGATAGGGGTGGAATTTCAAAAAACCCTAAGTGCGCCTCTACTAGGGCATGCATTTCGAAATTCCTTAATTTCATAGTTTCCAAATTTCGCACCAGATTTGAACGTTCTGTAATTTCGGAATTGATACCCAAGTTTCGAGAATTCGAAACTTACTTTTATTTCAATACGGTCTAGTAAAAAAATTACGTCGTTTCTGCATTTCGAAATTCCTTAATTTCATAGTTTCCAAATTTCGCACCAGATTTGAACGTTCTGTAATTTCGGAATTGATACCCTAAGTTTCGAGAATTCGAAACTTACTTTTATTTCAATACGGTCTAGTAAAAAAATTACGTCGTTTCGTGTATCTCGGGACAAAGTAAGCCGCCGTAGTAAATGAATAGGAAACGCCAGATGAAAATTATCAGACAGAAGATAAACTGGAAGATTTTGAAGAACAAATCAAAATACAAGTGGAATTATTTAAGGTGGTAAATGTAAACTATCTTGATGTGGGTCTGTTCCAGAGCATCTTAGCTGCGCAAACATCTAGCGCAGTTAGGATGGTCTATCAATCCACATACAGGTTGGTCAAAAGCAGTTAAAAACTAGTTGGACGACTCAAAGCCCCTAAAATAAAAATAAAATATTGAAAACGTTAGAAAAATTGCCCGAATATTTCGCAAATCCCCAACTCAAAACGATATACTGCAGAACTACGTAAACCAAGAAAAAGGAAATCGTCTAAATCTAATATTTGATCGCAAATCTCGCTAACAAAACAACCTAACATATCACATAGTGAGCTCCACTCACTATGTGATATGTTAGGACGTTTTGTTCAACTGAAAGACTACATAAATAAAGCTTACATGGAATTGAAATTAGAGTTCTCTATCTATGAATATATGATGAAATTCAGAAGCTTGAAATTGTACATAAAAGTTTTGAGGTGATCAAAGTGACTGTTATGTTCCAAGCTTTAGAAGAACAGCAGGCATAGCCAAGATGAAAAAACATCTTGGCTAGGCCTGCAGAGCAGTTTTTTAAGTGATAATCTGGTACGTGAACTTAAAACGCGATTCTAGCAAAGGTGTTTAACAGTTTCCTCTGTTCTGATGTATTTACATGATCCGGAAACCTATTTTGAAAACAATTACGAAAAAGATTTTTTGGTGAGCGATCATACTAGTACATCTATGAAAGAGAGGCCGTCGTTAGCTTTAAATAAAAAAAGAGAAGAAACGAAGGAACTCGGACAAATTGCCAGGTGGCGAATTATTTTTTTCGTACCAGGGCTGCCAAATATCTCGTACTTTCAATTCGTACATAAAACTATAAAGTTTAAAAATGACATATAGTCCTTAAATCACACTAATGTGGGATTTTTAGGATCTGGCTGCAGTCAGTATCGAAATACCAGATGCTTTAACCACTCATCGCGAGAGGTTTGCGATAGATGTACATAAATCGTGTTATAATCGTGTTATCTGCATGCAGGCTGAATGCACTTTACCTACTTTTTAATATTAAGAACTTTATGTTGTGTATTCTAGCAAATACATTATTGATTTGATTACTCGTTTTTTTTTTGTAAACCATCCGACCATTTTTGTTATTTTTCTAGGTGGAGTTGATGAAGATTCGCTGTCACTAGGTACACATTATGTCAAATTAACGATGAATAAAAAGAGAATGCCGAAATGCACTGGAACTTCAACTACTTTGGCGTAAAATGACTTAGCCCCACATGTTGCAACTATTGCAAAAGAGATAAGAAATCAATATACTCATAAGTGCAATAAGGACAGTAACTTTGTCGGTTCGGATTCCCCGATAAGTCGATCGTTTGGGGCATGGACCATTTGTTACATTTTTATTACCTATGTTTTGATTTTTATACATGAAGCAGGCAGGCAGTCAACATTGTTAAAATGTCGTAAAAATGTGTACGAGATTTTCATTTTCCTCGTACATCTCGTACTGAGACTGCTAAATCTCGTAAGGGTACGAGATTTCTCGTACGTCTGGCAACATTCTCGTAAAGTGGCATTTCTAAGAAAAGGCACTTTACGAGAATGGCGGCAAGCGAGGGGAATACCTGGACAAGTCCTACAATTATTTATTATCTATTCACCCTACAAGTAAAAAAAAGATTTCTGACCTACAAGTGTCGAATCTGAGAGAGCTTTTTCCACAGCATGCTACATTTGTAATCGGCTGAGGAGCTCTCTTTGATAAGCAGCAAAATGCTTTGATAATCTTTCCTTTTTAAGGAAGTTCTTAAGAACAAAAAGTTCTTAGGAAGTTCGGTTTCTTTTTAAGAGTAGTTAGCTTTTCCATAAAAAAAAAAACTCTTTGTCATTAGTATCAATAATTGTAGTTGCTAGTTCGATTGTTAATCATAAGTGAAATGAAAAAAAAAAAAACAAAAAAATTATATTTCCTTTTTACTTTTTAGAAATGTACATAGTAGGTATCTACTATGTACATTTTTTATACACTAATTCAAGATTAAAGCGTAGAAGTTATATTTGTACTAAAGAGTTGCTTAAACTTCCAAAGAACATAGGTGGAATTTTATGCGATAAATCTTACAGTGTCTAGACATATCATTTCTACAGAACTTAATTAATTATTTTTCTACGTTTTTTCAACATAGCATGTAAGCTAGAAAAACCCAGGTTAACAAATATATTTAAAAAATCATGAAATTGTAAACTTCATTTCCTTTCTACAATGTTTAACCGGCCTTGTTGCCTGCCCAACGGGTGAAAATATATATTTAATACAATGACGTTTCCGGTTTGGACGTCAAAATTGTCAACACAGTATACTTCCCGCCCAGTTTTTTAAACCAAAGGAGGTTGAATTAAGCTTGCTGGCGTTAAATCTTTTTCTCCTTGCGATAAACAGAATAATAATATAGACTGTGCTATAGACAAAATGGTACGTCAATATAAAACCTCTACACAAAACATTATACTCGTAGCAAAAGGAATACAATGCATTATAGTTTATGGAGGAAGTGTAAAGCCGGGTCCGCTGCGGCATGTTTTCGTGTTAGCTAAAACATTAACATGTTACTAACACGAAAAGTAGGCGTGGTTTTGGTGTTAGCTAACAGGATAGCAAGCTAACACGTTATCCGTCGTGGATGGAAAACATCACCTGCGTTCGCCTGCGGGGGGTTTGTAATTCATTTTGTGTTAGTACTGTGACGAGGTCAAACCTCCTTCGTAATAATACACATTTGATCTCTAAATTCTTTCATAATCCATTTCATTCCATTTGATCATCATCATCATGTCAGCCTTTAGAAGTCCACTGCTGAACATAGGCCTCCCCCAAAGAGCGCCATGACGAGCGATCTTGTGCCACCTCCATCCACCGACTTCCTGCAATGGCTACAATGTCGTCGTTCCATCGTGTGGGAGGTCTCCTCACACTTCACTTGCTTGTTCGTGGTCGCCATTCGAAAACCTTTATTCCCCAGCGGTTGTCAGTTCTGTGAACTATATGGCCTGCCCATTGCCACTTCAACTTGCAAACTCTGAGAGCTATGTCGGTAACCTTCGTTCTTCTACGGATTTCCTCACTTCTGATTCTATCACGTAGTGAAACACCACCTGGGCAGTGCTACAGTCATTACAGCGGTGCCAGATTGATTACCGGTACATCGAAGTGTTGAAGTGTTTGTACAGCAAGGCCACCATGACAGTTCGTCTTCAGGACCAGAGCACGAATTCTATCCAGATGCAAAAAGGGGTGAGACAGGGAGACGTTATTTCTCCCAAACTGTTCACTTCTGCACTGGAAGATATATTCAAGCTTCTGAACTGGAACGGATTTGGTGTTAACATCAATGGCGAATACATCACTCACCTTCGATTTGCGGATGATATAGTCATCATGGTTGAAATCCTGGAAGACCTAAGCACAATGCTCAGTGACCTCAATATTGTTTCCCAACAGGTGGGTCTTAAAATTAACATGGGCAAGACGAACATCATCTCAAATGCCCATGTCGTACCCATGCTGGTTTATGTTGGGAACGATATTATCGAAGCTGTTGAGCACTATGTCTACTTGGGTCAGACAATCCAATTGGGTAGATCCAACTTCGACAAAGAGGTCAACCGACGAATCCAACTCGGATGGGCAGCGTTCGGGACATTACGCCATATCTTCTCGTCGCAGATACCGCAGAGCCTCAAGACGAAAGTTTTTTAATCAGTGCGTGTTGCCAGTGATGACATACGGCACTGAGACGTGGTCGCTAACTATTGGTCTCATACAAAAGCTCAGGGTTGCGCAGCGTGCAATGGAGAGAGCTATGCTATTCCATTTGATAGTTTGTCATTATTAATTCTAAATTCAAATAACCTGTCATTCCCATATTGTCTTTTGGATTAGCAAAAACTGCAATTTTACAAATAATATTATATAAAATACCTAACTAAGTTTATTACAAATATATATGAGTCTTTTAAATGTATCTGATAATACCTTTGCAAGTGGTTATTTTAATCCGTATCGTTGAAGTTAAATTGA
Organism: Alsophila aescularia; assembly: GCA_946251855.1. NCBI lineage: Eukaryota > Metazoa > Arthropoda > Insecta > Lepidoptera > Geometridae > Alsophila > Alsophila aescularia. Next base: position 103,155,822 of record OX276373.1, read on the forward strand.
GAGAAGACTGAATAGAATAGTCGAGTGCAAGATCTCTGTCTATCAACATCTCCATGTACTGCTATTGTTCCTGTAATTTTGTGTCACTGAGGTTTGGTCCCTGGGCTAGTGGAACAAACTCAAACCCTAGGACCGCCTCGTGACAGTACTCGTGCCGTCAACATCTCTGTTGGATATTTGAAAATCATAATCTCCCTTTGTAGCATACAATACTTGTAATTGTATATTATACAGAGACTTTGTAGCTTTTCTTGAGTTGGAATCAATTGAATTGGTATCAAGAAAACTTAAGCTAACACGTCTTCCTCGTCGGAGCTCATTTGAGAGAATCATATTTGCTAATAACAACATAATTCACTATCAAGTCGCAGTGGACGGGCTGTGGTTACTCACATGATAGATAACACGGTAAGCTAACAGCATTTTGTTAGTAACATGTCACAGTAGACCCAGCTTAAGGAATTGCTGTTAGGTTATGTTTTTTATTTAATTTTTTTTTTTTTTTTTTTAATCTCAAAATTTTTAAGTGACTAGTCACTTAGTGACTATGTCAGCCCCGTTTTTTACTTAATTGTTTTGCACAAAAATATTGTACAAGGAAGGACTTAATGCTAAACAGCACTATCTACCAGTCATCCAGGTCATGAAAAAATAAAGTACGCCCTATGTAGTGCGGCTTAAAGTATTGAACAATAAATACAAAAGAAACAAATGTTTGTGTAAATAAAGTATTTAGTGTAAGGAGTTGTTGCAAAATATTAGTGCTAATATTGGACAACTGTTTCCCTGCACAGTGAAACAACAGCAACATATCTGAACATATTGTTTTGTAATCACAGATTGAAAATATAATTATTCAAAAGGCTAGTCTGTTACTTTAGGTAGGTAATGGAATAGGTACAATATCTTTAAACATTGTATCACGCATAAGTACTTAATTGCCTACCTCATTAGGCAGATAAAATAATTAAAATCTCTATGACTTGTTTCAAAAGTCGTTAATAGTAACATAACCTACAAAACTTTGAAGCCTAATAACAATTATTCCTGGCCTCTCCTATAAAAAAATCTTATGCAAACAATCTCAGGAAATAATGCTGAATTACAAGCAATTTTTTTTTAGAGCGTTGGTGGCCTAACGGTTCTATAGTGCAAATTAGAATCCAACGATACCGGGTTGAAAACCTAGGCCCCGCACCAATGACCTTTCTAAGTTATGTGCGGTTTTCCATCGCTCCGTGCTTCGGAGGGCACGTTAGGCTGTCGGTCCCGGCTGTTATTGATTAATAGCAGTCGTTAAGCCATGTCAGATGCCATCGAGCGGCTTGACAAACTCTGACATCAGAGGCCAGCACTACCTTATACGACAAACAAACAAACAGCAATATTTTTTGTCTAAAGATGCCGTGAATTTTACTGACATAAAAATACGTCTCGTAATATATAATAAAATACGGGAGTTCGCCATTGTTCTTTCGAAACTAATGACACTAATTTCATAGGCCAATTTCAAAACTGAAAATCTATGAAACTGCATGCCCTAGCCTCTACGATACTCAAGGAATATATCCTCCTAATTAAAATCTCCAGGTCCACTAGTTCAGGCTGTGCGTTGTTGGTCAGTCAGTAGATATGCCACGGTAGGTACCGTTTTATAGGCATAGATAGTGGTTATTATTTTTATATAAAACTAGCTGCAAACTTTGCCCACCTCCCTTCCCCCTCTTTAAGGATGAAATTTCAAGAAACCCTTCTATGCACCCCAAGTTGACATATGTAACTTTGATTCCTGTTACTTTGACACTTGTTACTTTAACAATTTCGATATTTTCGAAATTTTTCTTCTAATACTTAATGTTTTTTTTGGCCTGCAAATTAGTTTAGGAACACAGAGGACAAACATATTTACATTCATTTTAATATATCCATCACTTCTTATGGTATACGCGTCTCTAGATAAATAAATGTGTGAAATAATAGTGATCAATTTAAACATTGCGTGCCTCCGTCAAAGTTAGCGGAGTTCAAACAAGTGCGACGCCGTACCACCCCCACCCCTTATAATGACACCCACTACTTGTCCGTTCAATTTGCATATTACAATAATGGTTTCGCCTATCCTTGTATTCAGCTCTGTCGCTCGATAGTTGTAGCCACGCAGCTTACAAAGGCTGTCACTTAAAAAAAATAGTTTAAAAAATACAATGCCGTTATTAAAACAAGATAAATACAAGGATTTAAGATTTTGAATATGTTACTAAAACAGCCAGGAGTGTGGCGCCTTAGTGACCGTGACTCTGTATATCCCCATACAGGATCTGAGTAATATTGTAAAAATCTTATCTGTAACAAACATCGTTCTAAAATGTTCGTTTGTGGGATTAAACCGGGCTCTAGTGAGGAGGAAGAAGAGGAAGATGTTATGGACATTCTTCAGGTCTGTTCATAGAATAACCCTAACCATAACACGATTTAGTTTTAAAATATAAATCTGGAACTTTTAGAAAAGGCGGGAAGAATGCGAGCGCAAAGCAAGGAGAGGGGAGATGGACCCCCGGTTGGAGTTCACCTTCCAACTCCTCATCGACGGCACTGGTCTTCCTCGACACGCTATCATGGATCACGTTTTCGAAGGAAACATGGTATTCATTTGGGTACTAATATTACGTTAGCCAATCTGATATACACTTGCAATATATACTTTATTTTCTCTTTTATAGTTGGATGACATAAACCAGCTTTTCCTACCGCACATGAGGAATAAGCTTCTTTGGTATTACCAAGACGTGGAGGAGATTGAACACCGTCCTCAGCCCGAGGGGTCCAAGCCTCGCCAGCAAGGCCAGGGGAAACAACCACCGCCTCAAGTGACACTAAAAAAGAAGCTGTTCTTGTCCGACGGATGGGACGTCCGCTTCACTGGGATTTGTATCTACATGTTTCGAATTAACGTCAGCAAACAGTTACCAGAAGAAGGATTTCATAAAGACCTGTAAGTGTTTACAAAAGAACTTACAGAAAATCCAAAATATTAAAGACTGGCTGTACCCGCGGCTTCGCACGCGTGGTCTTTTCTTTAGGTTCAAAGTACCATAATGTGATATTCCAGGACCAATATACCAACATTTGATCAACATTTGTTTAGAAGTCAAAAATACTTTTATTAATTGCTCGGCTTCTAACTCACCAGATTGAGATACCAATTACACCAGTTTTTATATCAAACCCTAAGCTATCTAACTATGAAAACCGCATTGCAATCGATCCGATAGTTTTTACGTGATGCGACAAACAAACATACAGACAAACAGACAGAAAAAATAAATTATATTCGTGTTCAATACCCTTTTTGAGCACCCAAGAGCATTTTTTTATTTATCTCCTTTTTACAGCCTTATTCGTACCTATTGCTTTATTATATGTATGTGTCAATTTGCATTAAAAAAAACCATCTAGTAGTTTCAGCGTGATACGTGTTCTTTTTAATAACTTTCAACCCATATATTGCGGAAACCCGTTATTTTTTCGGGGTGAAAAGTATCCAAAAAACGACGGTAAAAGTTTTTTTAATCCAATGACCTACCAATGATTTCAGTTCTAGTATGAAATCAAATCATACCAAGTTTCATTTGAATTCATTCAGTAGTTTCTGTGCGATACGCGGTCAAAATTCGGACAAACAGACAGACAAAAATAAAATAATAAAACAGTTTTGGCTTCAGTATCGAATATAGCGAATCATCCAAAAAATATTATTTATTCCTTCAATATTAACATACCTTTGGACTAATATCCCGCAGAAGCCCTTTAATTTTTCGGGATAAAACGTGTCCTAAGTTTTAACCCATCGTATAAATTAAGACGGTGCCAAGTTGCATCAAAACCCGTACATTAGTTTCAGCGTGGTACGTGTTTTTTTAAATAAGTTTTAATGCCTATCTTGCGGGAACCTTTAAATTTTTCGGAATTAAAAGTATCCTATGTCCTACCTCGTAGTATGAACTCAAATCATACCAAGTTTCATTTAAGTTCATTCAATAGTTTCGGCGTGATGCCTAGCCAAGATACAGACAGACAGACAGACAGACAAAAATGAAAAAAAAAACAGTTTTGGCTTCAGTATCGAATATAGAGTACCCTCCAAAAGGAAATTTCAAAATATCTTCAATTTACAGAATTGGACAGTTTTATTATAAGTAATAATAATAGACTAGTTTTTCCGTTCGCGACTTCGTCCAAACGGATTACTATTTATCGCGAAAACAAAGCAGCCTATGTTCTTCTGGGATATTAAAATCCAAATAGCACCACTCTTGATGTTTATTGACATACTTGTTATTTCGTTTCCAAGGCAACCGTTTCTTACAGCGATTAATCAATATTATTCCAGTTTTCCCGTGGAAACTTACAATTTTTCGGGATAAAAAGTATCTTATGTTTTATTCCAGGGTATAAGCTATCTCCATTCCAAGTTTCATAAAAATCCGTCTAGCCGTTATCGCGTGAAAGCTCCCCAAACAAACAAACAAACAAACAGACAACGTTTCTTTTTTATTTATTGGTATGGATGGGTATTATTAAATCAGAACCCATTTATGGAAGTTCGTAACACCTTGTGAGTTGATTGCGTATTGTTTCAGTTTCTGCGGGGTTCTGAACGCGGAGAAGGTAGGCCTGGTGACGGCGATTGAGCGAGTCATGGAGCATGTGTACATGAACGCGTTGGCGCACCCCAGCAGCGATGGCGACGACGATGAGACTCGTTTCCCCATCGTCAAGAACCAGCTGCTGCCTGGTCTCCGCTCCTTCTGCAGCGCTCTCAAAGGTATTCACCGCGATTTAGATAATTTCTAAATGCTTTACGTCTTGCAGCTCAGTTTTGTTGTGGAGCACTCGAAAACGTCATTCTGTGATTTGGGAATTAATTGAGTGCAATTGTCAAAAGTTTGAACCGTCACAATTGAGAGAATGACTTGCAATGCTATTATGGATCGTGCCAACTTTAGATTGCGTAAGCAGTTATAAATTATACTTATCCGCAGATAAATAATTTAAGCACCACACACACACACACACCTTCAAAACTTAGCACCACACTTTTAATGCCTGTCTGTTAAACACTACTGGGCCGATTGCGATGCATTTTTTGTTGTTGGATAGTCTAGGGTAAACTGAATTAAAAACTGGTGAATTGACTATCTCAGTCCAATGAGTAGTAGCCAAACAAATAAATAAATGATCTAAATCTATTAACTTTAAAAGTGTGGTGCTTAGTTTTAAATATAACTACTAGACTGATTACGGTGTGATTTTCACTGTTACATAGCTTAGGTTTTGACTTAAAAACTGGTATACTGGGTATCTCAGTCTGATGAGTAGGAGTCAAGTAATTTAATAAAAACTATTAATTTTAAAAGTGTGGTATGTAATTAGTTTTGTAGGTCAGTGTATTTTTGCAGTTAACGGACATCCAGCGTTTCGCTGATTCATTCATCATGCGAATTGCTAAGGAATTTAATGCACTTTAAGCTATCTGGTTTTCTAAATACGAGTCTCTTGAAGTTAAGAGTCAGGCCTTGCTCCACTTTAGACTTCATCATCACTTTACAATTAGATGAGATTTTGTCAACAGGTTGACCATTTCAGCATAAATTTGATTAGGTTTATAACGTCACCAACTTATTGACTGACAAGTGACAACAAATTGTTGTAACTAGGTAGGAAGTGGGTTTGTTCGTTTGTCGTATGAGGTGGTGCTGGCCTGGTATCAGTTTCTCGGGCCGCTCGAGGGCCTCTGACATGGCTTAACGACTGCTATAAATCAATAACAGCCGGGACCGACAGCTTAACGTGTCCTCCGAAGCACGGAAAGGAAGTAGGTAAAAATTCTAATTAATTTTATAGAAAATTAAGTTGTTACGTTGATGGCAGTATGCGAAGACGTGTGCAACCAAGTGAATCTTTTCGACGACGGACAGGCGCACATGGCGAATCTGCACGACCACACGCAGCTTAAAGAGATGATAAAGAACCCCAACACTATCACCATGCTCGAGGAGCGCGTTAATGAGTGGATCAAGAAGGTCATGGAGGTAATGTGTATAATATTATATAAATATGACTAAACATGATTGAATAAATAAATATATTTAAGGCTGTGGTAAAAACAAGTGTTTTGGATATAGTCTATTTAAATGTCTCTATTTACTATTTACTCTGTGTACAGATACTGAGCGAAAGTGAACAACTCAGACGCGAGGTGGATTCCAGCGGACCCCAGGATGAGTTGGAGTACTGGAAAAAAAGAGGCGCGCAGTTCTCACAGTTGGTTTCCTATTTGCAGGTGATTCAAGATTATTTTTGTTAGCCTTTGCTTCTGGGCGAGGCCTTCCAAGTGTCTTTCCTGGACCACTTAAGCCAGTCAAACCAGTCATCTTCGTACATGTCCAAATAATCTCACTACCTCTATCTTGGACCAGTCTCGGTGGCTTTGTTCATCTTCAGACACTCATTGTATTGCAAGCTTTGCCCATAGGCCGATCGGGATGCGGCTAATATGATCCGCCCAATCCCACTTCAGCCTGAGAGCTTTTCTTGATTCAACTGTTTCATTTTAAAATCTGATATTATTTTATTACTTTGCTCAACTACTAGTTCTTGCTTAACTTTGTGGTTATGCGAGTCGGGATTGTCATTATAACCCTCTTTAATATTTTGGATTGGATCGATCCATTGATGGACCCGTTTTTTTTTGTCTAATTACTTGAATCTATCAAGCAAATTAATAAAATTGGTATAATTGAAAGTTGGTATACAAATTTGAAAAAAAAATTAAGCACACTTTTTTTTTAAATATTAATTGTTTACCTCCACGTGCCCTTATTACTGATTCTAATCGGTTCCGCATAGACCTGATTAGGGTAATTAAACGGTCTTGGGGAATATTGTCCTATTCTTGTGAAATTGCTATTCTTGTGCTGCCACTGTTGTGGGCACAGGATTTCTCGCAAATATAGCTCTTTTTAAATTGTCCCAAATGTGCTCAATCGGATTAAGGGCCGGGCTGCGTAGGGGCCAGTTCATGGTACGTGTCTCTACCTCTTCGCAATAAAGTCGAACTTGTGCATCGGCGTGCGGACGGGCATTATCTTGCGTTAGAGTACAATTTTCACCTATGAATCCCATTTATGGTACCACGTGATCTTCTAAAATCCCTGTTATATAGCAATGTGCCGTCAAACCCCCTCTGTTAACACATGTCAATGAACACAAGTTCCGTTCTACTGGTCATTGATATGCCACCCCAATGCCCACACCCAAGACCACCATCCACGAACCATCTCCAAAAGGAACACGCTCCTCAATGCAACTTTGAATATATCCCTCCCCACGTCGACGATAGATTGTTCTACACTGTAGGTGAGGATGGGGAGAATTCATAAGTCCATGAGTTTCTTTTTAAGGGTTAATGGCCTTCATCAAGCCTTTCGTGGACCAATAGCTCCTCCAGGCGTTTTTGGTGCGTCGAGCAACTTCTGTTTCTTGTCTCGCATGGAAAGAGACTGACTGGCCCGGATATAAGTACTCATGGATATTCTCAATCTCAACTTCTTTAATTTCTAATGTATTTGGCATGGCTTGGTCTTTGACAAGTTCATCTTTAAGCCCACTTCTGCTGAGTTCTGCAGCTAAAGAGGAGAAAATAACAATATCGTCGGCAAATCGGATCAACGTGAAGATTGTGATTGTTGCATTGTTGCATTGATTGCTCGGCATCTAATCATCGGATTAAGAAACCAAGTACCCCAGCTTTTAATTCAAACCCTAAGCTATCCAACAGTAAAAACCACATTGCTATCGGTCCAGTAGTTGTGATGTGCGAACAAACATACAGACAAACAAACAGAAAGGATTTTAAAAAAGAACTTGTTTGGTAGCCTACTTTAAGTACCCTAGACCTTTTTTAATTATTAAAAGCTTGTATTTAACTTCACTTGTATGTATGTATCTATGTATCTATGTGTTTCTGTCTGTCCTGGAATCTTGCAATTCAAATTTCGAGCACTTCCCGATTAGCTATCCTGCTGAAACTTTCAGGATAGCTCACAAATCAAAGAAAATTCAAAAAAAAGATAACAAAACTTAAAACTATACAAGCGACATAGCAAAAAAATAATACAAGAACATACTTAAAAATAAAAAAGTGACAATGCATAAAAAAAATAACTCGAAAACCTTTTTTTTTTTATTTTTATTTATCTTCTTTGTTCGTCTTTCAGTAGGTATGTCACGTACAGTTTTATAAAGAATAGTACTTTAAAGAGAAGTAAATAATTTATAACAAAAAAACTCATGGGAGGAATCAAGTGGCCTACGATCCATTATTTAGAATGATCTTGAATGATCCGCGTATCTTCGTGTTATGTGTGGATTGTGGTCGTTGAATAGATATGCTCGACACTGCATCAAGCCGTAAGAGGCTGAAACTGCTTGCTAAGGTTGTACTATTATTTATTCTGTGGCTAAGGTGTGAGCTGCAGTACTCTACACTCTACGCACTCTACGTTCATTTTGTAGAGATGAAAGGATTTGAAGAGAGGTTGATTGGGCCTCTTCATCCCAAATTAGTATAGTCCTGCTTTACAGAACGATTAATAGAAGTATACTAAAATGAAAAACTAGCGTTTTACTTTACGGAATATATATAATTTAATTCTGATCTATCATTTTATCAATTTAACATTTACTGAGAAATACGAGTATTTTTTCTCTCCTAGACTAAACTTGACATAATTCTATGACAATCAAACTTGTCTTCTTTATTTGAATCGTGTTAGAATATACAAAACACTGCAAAGGTCGGTTACAATACTAAAAAGGGTTGGACGTGTTTTCGCCACAGATTCAAGTGGAAAAGTATCCTTGGATCAATTAATGGATCTATCCAATATCTATAGAACAAGTCAAGTGGACAGAGGGCATTATATATGAACGAGACAAAATTGAATGAAAAATAGTGTGTATCAACCACATAAGTGTATTAACCACATAATTGTATCAACCACTTATATGTATCAACCACATAGGTGTATAAACCACATAGGTGTATCTACCACATATGTGTATCAACCACATAGTACAAATAGTTTTTCTAGTATCGACGTTAGAAATAGTTATTATACCCTTTCATTAATTTAAACCTAATAAATAGTATTTCTTAAAAAAAAAGTTAACACTTTGTATTTTGATTAATGATAGTCGGAGAAATATATTACCATCATTATTTTCGACAGGACAATGAAGTCCAACTTACATTGACGTGCTTACAACTGGCTAACTCTAAAGTGATAAGGCTGTGGCGTGACACTGACCACAAAATTACCTTCTGCTACAACGAAGCAAAGGACAACGCAAAATTCATCCAAGCCATGGAAAAGTGTTGCCACTCCTTATACCTAGACGATCCTGTGAAGATAAAGGATTCAATACTCAGCCTGTTGCAGACTGTCAGGTTGATCCACAGCGTGTCGCAGTTTTACAACACTTCGGAGAGGATTTCCTCTTTGATGGTTAAAGTAAGTTCATCTTAACTTTAAGTTATTGTTACCGGCTATTTACTTTTATTACTTCTTGTCAAGCGTAATATAAGTAACTAGTAGTAACAGTGAAAGTATACAATAAAATTAAATTAAATTTGATTTTAATGATGAGAATATTTAACTTTTATTTTTATTTTTATGAGATTTGCTTTGAGGGTGGGTCGATAAGTACATGGCTTTTTACAGAAAAGTACAGACAACTTAAATTCGGTTTTATTATGCAACATAATTGCCCTTGGACAACATTTCGATTTATCCAAAGACAAAGAAAAAAAAAAAAGTTTATGAAAAAAATATTAAAATTCAAATATCTGGAAAACGGTTAACTTTTTAGTAGGTAAACGAAATAACGTCCTTAAATCTAGGTCAACTTTCCCTGTAATCCTTTATAAACTATATCTCTACCTCTATGATCTTAGGATTTATTAAGGAACCCACGGACAGCTTTATATATTTCCTCTGGTTTCTCTAGGATTTTATTACTTAAAGGATCTTTTGACTTCGTGGTCAGATAAGAAAACCGAATTAAAAGCACTGTTGTATCGGGAAGGGAATATCACAACTTAAAATTACCGGGCATTGTATTGAAAGTGTACTGATAACGCCTGATTCTGACATGGTTATTAAACTCTATCCTTATGCGTAACCCAACACGCACTTATCTGTTTCATATGTTTACAGATAACAAATCAAATGATAGAAACCTGCAAGCAGTACATAACTTGTCGATTTAAAGAAACAATCTGGTCTCAGGACAGAACTATAGTCCGGGACAAACTGATCCACTGCATAAATCTCAACAGAACATATCGAGAGACATATCTGTTCGTTAAAAACCAACCGTTTCTTCCCAACACGGAACAGTTTAGCTTTTCAGAAAACTATGTGTTTGGAAAATTTGACACATTTTGCAAACGGTTGAATAAAATAATAGCCATGTTCGATTTGATGGATGATTATAATAATCTGTTTGAAAAAAGAATGGAAGGTCTTCTTTTAGGCGAGGGTAAGTACGACTATCCTTTTACATTTAGCCATCGCAGGAATTCGGTGGATGGAGGTAGCACAAGATCGCTCGTCATGGCGCTCTTTGGGGGAGGCCTATGTTCAGCAGTGGACTTCTAAAGGCTGACATGATGATGATGATGATGATGTCAAAAGGTACTTGCAATATTCAATCCTAGTACTTGTTCGTTGCCTTAATTTAGCAGGGTTATTAACGCGTGCTCCTTTATAAAGGACAGAAGAAAACCATTGATCAAATAATATTTCAATAATATTTTATATATGTGTGGATATCTTTTGGCAATAGCATAGGCCTTTTGGCACAACTTATTTTCTAATTGCTCGCAGTTCTGTTTGAATACACGTTTTAAAACTGTCGATTTATATCTAAGTACTATCAAATAGTTTTTTCTAAAAAATTAGATTTTAAATACACTGGTGGAAATATTCGATTGTCATAAACAATTTCAGGCAGTTCTTCATTGTTCTCACTTCCTTAACAATTCAAAAATATTGTTATTGATGTCAGAACGTTTGTGATACTCCTCATTCTCTATATGTAGAGTATCCCAACTTGATATCATTGGTTTCCTTGGATTGATGGGCTGGCGTTTCCTTCAAAATGATGGCTTGTTTATTTTTGGCGTATGAGATAGTGCTGGCCTCTGGTGTCAGAGTTTGTCAGGACGCCCGAGGGCTTCTGACATGGCTTCACAATGTGAAATGACAGCTTGTATCAAATTTTCTTCAAGCCCGGCTGTTCCAGACAATATTAATATTCCAGACTAAACCCAAGCGTTTTGTCTGGAATGTTAATAGATTGAGCCTTCAGATTTAATGTAACATGCTTCGCCTTGGTTAGCTTTTGGTGATAATATTCTATATCGATAAGTGCTCGTAGAATAACTGCATTATTTTTTTGTCTTGATTTGTAATGTATACAAAAAATTAAATATATTTAATTTTTTTTTTTTTATTTATATTTTAAATATAAAGCTATTATTATCAAAAAAAAAAATTACGACCATTTATAAGTGGAAGGGCTCTACTTCCGCAAACATGTATTATTGAAGACAATTACTTTTAATTTTAAATCAATAAAGTTAAGTGTTCTGCACATTTTTAAAGCGTCTGAACCTCGCGTCTAAACCCACTGCACAAATTCAAAATGCAAACGGCAAACGGTATCCATGAATATAAATAATCGCGGTTTGAAAAATCAAAAATATTTTTTAGATTTGGAAGAAGCGATGCACGTTTTTGAAGAAGCAAAGAAAGCTGTTACCACCTGCCAATACGACTATTTGGACTATAGAAATAACGAATTCGACAAAGACTACCAAACGTTTGAGGAGAAGACCAATGCCCTACGAGAATCTATAGGCAACACTATAGAGAACAATTTTTCCAGCGTCTGGGAAACTCCTCAAGGGATTAAGTTTTTGACAAGATTCGAAAAGGTATAATTAAGTTGACCTATTTGATGTGGACAACCAATGAAACGGGCGATGTCCTTTAAATTTTAGCCTATTTTACTTTACTGTTATTTGTCAGTCGTATGAGATAGTGCTGACCTCTGGTGTCAGAGTTTGTCAGGCTGCCTCTGGGCGGCCCCGACATGGCTTAACGACTGCTATTAATCAGTAACAACCGGAACCAACTGATTAACTTGCCCTCCGAAACACGGATCGACGGAAAACCGCTCTTATCATAGAAACGTAATTGGTGCTAGTCTCCAGTACTGAACCCGTTATCGTTGGATACTAAATTGCTCAATTGAAGCGTTATCATCGCTACTTTATATTTTACTGTTATTAAAATAAAATGTTCGTTATCTAGTTATATTCAAGATTATCATAAGGTCACAATCACAAACAAAATTATTACAAAAACATAATAGGTGCAATACAGATATCAGAGAGATCGTCATGTTTTTTTGTTAAATTATAGCATTGGCTATGTCTAGATACGAGGTACTCGGTTAGTCATAGGCTTTGAAACACGTTTTCATATATCTTCAGGTTAGCCAAAAAATTCAAATAACTAAACTGAGCGAAAAGTACGACAGAGTTCTTAAGTATTCCGAGAAGGAAGTGGACAAGATCATGAAGATGTTCAAGAGGCAGAAGGACGACCCACCATTGCCCAGAAACTATTCCCCAGTTGCAGGTTTGTACTATTTGACCCCCGATACAAAAAGTACGACAGAGTTCTTAAGTATTCCGAGAAGGAAGTGGACAAGATCATGAAGATGTTCAAGAGGCAGAAGGACGACCCACCATTGCCCAGAAACTATTCCCCAGTTGCAGGTTTGTACTATTTGACCCCCGATACAAAAAGTACGACAGAGTTCTTAAGTATTCCGAGAAGGAAGTGGACAAGATCATGAAGATGTTCAAGAGGCAGAAGGACGACCCACCATTGCCCAGAAACTATTCCCCAGTTGCAGGTTTGTACTATTTGACCCCCGATACAAAAAGTACGACAGAGTTCTTAAGTATTCCGAGAAGGAAGTGGACAAGATCATGAAGATGTTCAAGAGGCAGAAGGACGACCCACCATTGCCCAGAAACTATTCCCCAGTTGCAGGTTTGTACTATTTGACCCCCGATACAAAAAGTACGACAGAGTTCTTAAGTATTCCGAGAAGGAAGTGGACAAGATCATGAAGATGTTCAAGAGGCAGAAGGACGACCCACCATTGCCCAGAAACTATTCCCCAGTTGCAGGTTTGTACTATTTGACCCCCGATACAAAAAGTACGACAGAGTTCTTAAGTATTCCGAGAAGGAAGTGGACAAGATCATGAAGATGTTCAAGAGGCAGAAGGACGACCCACCATTGCCCAGAAACTATTCCCCAGTTGCAGGTTTGTACTATTTGACCCCCGATACAAAAAGTACGACAGAGTTCTTAAGTATTCCGAGAAGGAAGTGGACAAGATCATGAAGATGTTCAAGAGGCAGAAGGACGACCCACCATTGCCCAGAAACTATTCCCCAGTTGCAGGTTTGTACTATTTGACCCCCGATACAAAAAGACTTCTGCCTGTGGCATCGTAGCTCCCAAAACGTATAATCAATTCCAATGGGTTTTTAATGCACTCGCGACATTCTATGAAAGCACTAAGATGTCAATTAATGTTTGATGCCTATTTATGCTGAACAACATGACGCGCAACACAACAATGTTAAGCATTGTAACATTAACTAAAAATAAGTAAACTGTACATACATGGTTTGTTAAATTCGATTATTAGACGTTTTTAAACCCACGCGGACTTCACGGGCTACAACTACGGGCACAACGATGAAATCGCGTGCAATAAAGTACCACTAGACTTTTTAAAGTTCTGCTACTCTGTGGAGTTTGAGTTTTGCATATAAAAGCTATTTAGCCATCAAAACAATATAAAAGAGCACACAATTATATAAAGCGTTATATTCATTGGTAAGCAAACATTTATTTACAACTTTGTAAACATTTGTAGCATAGCTATAAAACGAACCCCAATTTTTTATTTCAAACATAAGCTATCAAATGCCGCAAGCTCCATCAAGTCCGGTCAGCACTTTTGGAGTCTATGTATGAAACAAACATCTAAAAAGGCCCAGATAATAACTCTTTAAAGCCGATGATACTTATATTATCATAAAATCGTATGTAGCCCGCGGCTTCGCCCGTATGTATACGTGATACAATATACTCGAATGTTATACCTACTTGAGCCAAACCATCTCTACAGTATGTTATGAAAAGCTATCCCTGGAGTATTCATTCAATTGCCAGAGCCCCGATTCTGTTAGCTATTGAACCGCGATAACGCAAGTCGATCGCTTGTTTTTTTTTTTGAGAAATTTTCGCATTTATCACTTAAAAGTGCTGGAAGCGAAAATTTTGCTAAAATTTTCGCTTTTTGTTTTTTTTGTTTTTTTATTTTTTGAATATTTCCAAAAAAAAACACTTCTAGCACTTTTAAGTGGTAAATAAGAAAATATCTCAAAAAATTTCAAGCGATCGACTTGCGTTATCGCGGTTCAATAGCTTACAGAATCGGGGCCCTGGTGAGCTGCAGTTTCCCTCTGCTTATTACTGGCATCGTTTCAATGAGCGCGTTTTTTATATGTAGGTAGGTATGACTCACGCTTCTTACATAGGACATTTATGTTAAGTATATAAAAAAAAATATAGCCGTTGTCATTTTATAGAAGTAAGGTATGTCACAAGCTACAAAGAGTACCTACCCATATTTTAGTTGCACCGTTGTATTTGGATATTTTTGTTTTTTTAATGTGTGCAATTTTTTATACATTTGTAAGTCCTGTGATGTTCAAGACTCCATTTCAAAGTGTTTTCATGCCATAGATCAGATAAAGGTATTTTTGAGGTTTTTATCATCTATCATAGTCGCGGAGGCATCAAACGGAACATTAAAGCAAATGATTTAAGTTTATAGCTGTAGTGTCCAAGATTCCTTTACTAATAAAGAGTGATCAGAGCTGGTTATCTTGGGAATAGTTGCACCGATTTATTACAAACAAAAACCATTTAATTAAGGCTGTAACTGCACCGGTAAGGCGACTGCGACGCGACAGCGAATTCGTTAAAACACACCCCTATACAATTATGGCGGTGGCAGCACAACATGGGCGACGCACTAAACAAAATTATTCGTCGACAAGCGACGACATTTGATTTTCGTCGTTTGAAGCCACGGCGACTCAATTGAGACTTGAGGCGATTTCCAATAAAGTCTACAGAAATGCTTTCGAGCGGCACTGCCACTTGATTGGGCGCGTACGCGTACGCGTCAGATATGCTTTGCGCGACGAGTTGCGACAGCGTACCTCGCGACGTATACACATTAGTTTGATTTTGTCGCTTGATCGTACAAGTGTGTTAAGTTTAATAACGCTAAATATGAGGTATTATACTATCTCTTTAAAGTTTAGGGAAAGAATTATGAAAGAAAAATATATTTCATTGGTCGGAAAAATCCATAACGACACGTGCGTAGAAGAACTTAGCGATGTTATCCACTGTTACTACTGGGCAAGGAAAAAATCCTTTATTATTAACAATAAATACTACCTACAAATACCATCACATTCGTTCAGTTACTAAACTACAAATACATTCCATAAATACCTGAATAAGTGGCTTCGATTTGTCGGAAAATATTGTACTAGGTATACGTACTTCTTTTATGCAATGAATAAAAGAAGGACTAATATATCGGAGCTTTGAAGTTCTTGTACTAGATCAATCCCAAATATCGTTTATATTATCAACTGTATACCGATGGATCTAAGGATGAAACTGGATTGGGTGTGACATTCTTTGATCCTCAAATAAGAACATACGCTAAATTCAAAATAGACACTGATAGTTCTTTAACGCATAGTGAGCTAATAGCTATCTCGGAAACACTGTCTTACGCCTTTACTATTGGCAGTAGCAAAATCTTATCTGATTCAAAAAGTGCACTTTCACACTTGGCTTCGTTAACCTTGAACATTCGAGGTCATCCGATAGCGTATAGCATCCTAGATTCCTTTTGCAAACTTCGCGATTTCAATAAAATAATAGTTGTACAGTGGATACCATCGCATATTGGCATTATGGGTAACGAGGAGGCTGACCGGACGGCGAAACAGGCCGTTAATTCACTACAGTTGCTCACCGTTACACATTGAACTGTTGGGTAAAATTAAATATATGTGTAGACGCAGTTGGCGTGAATATTTTGATGAGCGACCGTTAACTAAGGTAATATGGTATAAAACAATACAATGTGAACTTCCTCGCTGCCCATGGTTCGATATGATACCGATTAGTCGTGAACATATGGTGGCGACGTTGAAACTCCGTTCCGGATACATTCGATCTTACAAGTTTAAATTCCTGATAAAGTAGTCAGACTCGCCAAATTGTTCAGATTGCGGTATGGCTGAAGACGTGCAACATATGCTGATGGAATGTGTTCGAAACCAGGCGTTGCGTCAGAGCTTATTGGTTTTAGATAATAGGATGGGAATTTGTAACAGTATATCTTGGCTTCTCTTGATACTGCTCAAATTGTACTTGTTCCTTTTCGGTGGTAGATAAATACCTTATTAATGGGTGACATTTTCAGAATTCTGATAAAAAACCAATGCAAAAAAAGAAGAAAAAAAGAAAAGATCTATAAGTAACTCTTCTTCTAATGTCATAACAAACTCGACTGCATGGTGCTTCCGGGAGCTCCGGTACTCGAGTCCCGAGGCCCAATGCTCATCGCCGTCGCCTGTCGCCGCGGCAAAATGTATGGCAACTGCGGTAAGTGAGGACACCAATCGCTACAGGAACATCGACTGGCCCAACCGATGCGGCCACCCATTACGCGACGTAATCTCGATTCGTTGGTTTGTCGCCACTGCAGTGTGAACATCTGTATCGGCAGTCGCCTTACCCCCATTCCTATAAAAAGGAAACTAGTCGTTTTTCCAACGACTCGTTATTTTTTGACGTTTTTTATGGCGTTTATGTCATAAGGTTACATATGGTAAGCGAAAACGGTTTGTTTTCAGATGTAGCATAACCGGCCATGGTGCGGCCTCGGCCTGACACCTATTGTGTAATAAGTTAGTAGCCAACTCCTAACAGACACCTAGCAATAAAGATGTATCCATAACATCCTATTTCATTCGTAACTGTAAGCACCAATCAACCACATGACAAGGCGACCCAGCATATAAATCACTCCATCTATCAAATTAAATAACCGTATTGATATATAAGTCCATTCTTTTGGAAGCTACAATGCCACATACAGACAGATAAAAGCTTTTAAGCTTATATGACCCCTATATTTGCTTCTAGGGTTATATTTAGGTGATAGTTTGGAGATCATATCAATGTTGTTTGGCTTGAGTCAATTAATAACTATTATGCTCCTATCTTGAGTGTCATATCTTAGTACTTTTTAAAGTATCGAGAAGACTCCGACAATCGTGGTCACGGAAAAGAGAGCATTTCGCACGTTACAGTATAGCTAGTTGCCTTGACGAGCGTGTAGCATGTGGTCGTGTTATTTACTTTGGCGACACGCGATGGTGTAGTTACCTGTGCGAGCGAGTAGCACATCAACGGGTAGTTAGATACCTTGGCGATACCGAGCGTGTAGAACGCGACGCAACCGTGTAGTAGTAGATACCCTGGCGCAAAAGCACACATCAATTTCCTATTCAAAGTATTTTTACTTTCAAGGCATCCAAGTACTTTTTTTTCACAAATACAATTAAGCCCCTTACTTATATGAAACCAAAGATCGATCGATATCCTGTGTACACCTTGTGTGTGGTTCAGATTCATTCCCATATACAAGTAATTTTAAACGACTGCCCTAAAAAAGGAGTGTAATGATTTTGGTATGTTTATTCCTTTGTATGTATGTATGTGAGTTTCTTTATTCCACCGTAACTTTTAAATGCCTGAACAAATTTAGACGTATGGGGTATCGTCCTTACTTCTACTTCCTCCAAGTAAAATACGCATTTATTTTTTTGAAAAAAATAAAAGAAGCATTATAATGGCAGTAAGGCTCCATTTTCAAATGCGTAAAAAAAGAAGCATTATTATGGCAGTAAGGCTCCATTTTCAAATGCGTAAAAAAAGAAGCATTATAATGGCAGTAAGGCTCCATTTTCAAATGCGTAAAAAAAGAAGCATTATAATGGCAGTAAGGCTCCATTTTCAAATGCGTAAAAACATACTTCGAGTTTTACAATATCGGATTCAAATTGAAGTCCTTGATAAGCACATTCCAACAGTATATAATTGAAGTCCTTGATAAGCACATTCCAACAGTATATAATTGAAGTCCTTGGTAAGCACATTCCTAGAGTATATAATTGAAGTCCTTGATAAGCACATTCCAACAGTATATAATTGAAGTCATTGATAAGCACATTCCAACAGTATATAATTGAAGTCCTTGATAAGCACATTCCAACAGTATATAATTGAAGTCATTGATAAGCACATTCCAACAGTATATAATTGAAGTCCTTGATAAGCACATTCCAACAATATATAATTGAAGTCCTTGGTAAGCACATTCCTAGAGTATATAATTGAAGTCCTTGATAAGCACATTCCAACAGTATATAATTGAAGTCCTTGATAAGCACATTCCAACAGTATATAATTGAAGTCATTGATAAGCACATTCCAACAGTATATAATTGAAGTCCTTGATAAGCACATTCCAACAGTATATAATTTAATGTCATTAGTATTTTTTTGGAAGGGCAGGCGTGTTTCTTTTTAGCTTTTAAGCTAGTAACTTCCAAGGCTTTCAAATACTTCTTTCTCAAACATGATTGTGCTCCTTATTTTATATATAAGACAGAAGTTCAAAAATTAAAACCTGACTACTACGTTAAAATAAAAAATAGCCTATGACACTCCTGCGATAAATACGAATACATACATACTTTGCTTTTCAAAATCAGACCAAGTGTTTCGTATCAATGAAGACGAATCGATTTATACCTCGCTTGTCAAAATCGGACCAATAGGGGCGACGCTATAGTGGAATATCCACATACCCACATACATACATACATACATGGACTATAAAACTCATTACCCTTCCCTAGTTTCTCCGTACTCGGGAAAAAAACAGATCAATTTCCTATGCAAGTATTTTTACTTTCAAGGCTTCCAAGTACTTTTAACGCAAATAAGATTGTGCTTATGATTTATATGACACCAAAGATCGATTTCTTGTGTAAGAATTTTAATTTTTTTTAAACTCAGTACTGAAAGCATTTGAAAGTATTTTTAACCCTGGTGTTTGGCGCTGGAGGTTTAAGGTGGATGTACTTTGAAGCCCTGGATTTTCAAGTATACGACCCATTCCTAAACCTGACCGTTTAGTAGTTACCTTGGCGATCGTGCAGGCAGTGTTGCGCGTTGTTGCTCAACATGCGTTGTGCGTTTGTTGCGCTTCTAATGTTGCCTAGAGGATACCTATGTATTTGGCTTGATGATAATGATTCCAGGTCGTATAAAATGGGCACGCTGCCTCATGTACAATATGACAGAGACAGTGGAGAGCGTCTCGGCGCATCCGGTGCTGCGCGCGCTGCCCGCTTCCTCCGACATGATGCGCAAGTACGCCAACACGCGCACGCTCATACTCAACTACGAGGAGACTATGCGTGCCGTTTGGATGAACCAGAACGTGAGTAACACTAACAGAATGTAATGATGCCTGTTTAAAGCCTTTTAGTCGTGATTGATGTTGAATGATGATGTGTTCAATGATGTTATATTTGCAAAGCCAATGAAACTCGCAAGCAACTACTGCCGATACATCCAGAAATCCAGAGGCTGAACAAGAAATTTTCTGCTTGAGCATAGCAGCTAGCTTGAACTCCAATGTTTAATAATAGATTGTAATGACAACCGAGCAAAAACATATTTATATGGCGTGGGCGCTATTTGAATCCAGAGCGGAGCGAAGATTCTATAGTAGAATCCTGACGTAGCCAGGGATTCAATTTACGTCACGCGAGGTAAAATATTTTTGCGCCCGAGTGTTACATTCTACTTTTCATTCCCGTCTATGAGAAAAATAAATAAAAGGCGAGTTTAGATACTGTACAACATATATTTATATAAAACTAGCTGTACCCGCGGCTTCGCACGCGTGGTCTTTTCTTTAGGTTCTACCATTCCAGGACCAATATACCAAATTTGATCAAAATTTCTTCAGCCGTCAAAAATACTTTTATCAATTGCTCGGCTTCTAACTCACCGGATTAAGATACCAATTACACCAGTTTTTAAATCAAACCCTAACTTATGTAACAATGAAAACCGCGTTGCAATCGGTCCAGTAATTTTTACGTGATGCGTGAACAAACAAACATACAGACAAACAGACATAAAGATGCGATTTAAAAAAATATTATATTCTAATACCTATTTTTAAGCACCCAAGAGCATTTTTTTATTTATCTTTACAGCCTTTTTCGTACCTATTGCTTTATTATAAGTATCGATATATGATTGTGTCAATTTGCATAAAAAACCGTCCAGTAGTTTCAGCGTGATAAGTGTTCTTTTTAATAACTTTCAACCCCTATCTTGCGGAAACCCTTTAATTTTTCGGGATTAAAAGTATCCAATTGCCTACTTCGTAATATGAACTCAAATCATACTAAGTTTAATTTGAAATCTAGTAGTTTCAGTGTGTTGCGCGGTCAAGATACGGACAAACAGACAGACAAAAATAAAATAGTTTTGGCTTCAGTATCGAATATAGAGAACCATCCAAAAAATATTATTTATTACTGGAATATTAACATAACTTTGGACCCCTATCCAGCAGAAACTCTTTAATTTTTCGGGATAAAACGTATCCTCAATTTTAACCCATCATAAAACTTAAAACTTCCAACGCCTATCCTGCGGGAACCCTTTAATATTTCGGGATTAAAAGTTTCCTATGTCGTACCTCGTAGTATGAACTCAAATCATACCAAGTTTCATTTAAATTCATTCTGTAGTTTCGGCGTGAAGCCTAGCCAAGATACAGACATACAGACAGAGACAAAAATTAAAAAAATACAGTTTTGGCTTCAGTATGAAATATAGAGTACGCTCCAAATTATTTTTTCAAAATATCTTTAATGTACAGAATTGGATCCGTTAGTTTTATTATAAGTATAGATGGCATTAACTAGACTAAAAATAAACTAGTTTTATCTACATGTGCGGTTTTCCATCGCTCCTTGCTCCGGAGGGCACGTTAAGCTGTCGGTCCCGGCTGTTATTGATTAATAGCAGTCGTTAAGCCATGTCAGAGGCCCTCGGGCGGCTTGACAAACTATGACACCAGAGGCCAGCACTACCTCATACGACAAGCAAGCAATCTACATAACGAAAAATTCATACGTATATTTCAAACTGTTATAGAATTCTGAAATGTTATAATATGATCATCGTTTTGCAGAATAAGTACAGACTGTTGTGGTCTTGTTTATGTTAATAATCAAAATTTAGTTGATGAGGTGTATGCTCTTCGATTAGAATAACATATTTACAACTGATTTAAAAGATAGTTCATGAGCCATGAATAAGAAAGAGCCATAAAATTATTCAAAAGTTAATGTCCATTTGATAGCAAACATTTATTTAGTACTCCGTAAAACTCAAACGCCGCCATCTCCATCAAATCCGTTCATCTCTTTAAGTAGGGTATAAACATCTAAAAAAAGTGTGGATATATATATATATATAGTTCAATAACTTTAAATTAATACAGTTAGTTTAAAAAATACTTAAGTAGCTACGGGCTTAAGCCCGTGGCTTTACCCAAACGAACTTATACTTGATACAATACTGGAATCTAATACTTAACTCTTGAAACAAACTACTTGTGAAAATATATCCCTGGAGTAGACCTTGTTATTCAGCAATACGAGCTGGTTTAGTCATTACTGGCATATTTCAATGAACGCGTTTTATTTACTGGTAAAAATGGTGATGTATATATTTTGTATTACGTTTTATACCTGTAAACACATACGCTCATACATCATTGGTGCTTGTAATGTCCATTGTCACGTCACAATATCGGCATTACACACACACAAACCAACATTTATTATTTTTTTTTTTTTTTCACTGACCAACATTTTACAGTGGCATTGTGTGTATTGGTTGTTTTATTGTGCCTATTTTGTACATCATATTTTTTTTCAATCGTGTTTCTAACAGTAATAACAAAAAAGATGAAAACAAAATGTTTAACACCCTTTTTAACCTCTTAACTTAGAAGATGAAGTTCACATAATCGTTTCTTATTTTATAGATTCATGATATAAATCTCCCGTCCGAACTTTAAGTTCATAGCTTTAGCGGTTTAGCCTGTTCGTTGATTATTAGAATCGAGTTACTCTTTTATAATAATGTTCGTTTGTACGACTGATGGTAGCTATGGGATGTGGACGACAGCCTGACCAACACGCTATTGCGGATCGACGAGAGCGGCTGTATTGTCGTGAACCTGGACCCCACTGTGCGGCTTCTCATCCGCGAATCCGACTGCCTCGTCAAAATGGGGCTTGAGCTGCCCATCGTGTGCCACTCGCTCTATGCCAAGAAGAACTACTTTACGCTCGTCAACGACTCCTTGCAGGTACTTGTAAAGCTCATTATATAAGACCATGTCTTCTATGCTTTTGTTCTTTCAACGCGCAAAATTGATCCTTATTCAGAGCATTATGGGACCACTCGCTTCTGTTCACGCAACACCAGATTGTAATACCGCTTTAGTTGGTTGAGTTAAAATGGAACTGATATTATGCAAGTAATATTTTCTTTTTACCTTTTTACAAGCCCCCAGGGCTTGTTCTGTTTCAGTAGAATCGGGGCCAAGACAAAAACCAACGGAATAATATGCTCTAGTAGCCACCATTTTATTTAAAGTTGTGAACCGAGGAACCGCTGAGGTTTTTGAGGTTCTAAAGAAGTTCTACAATAAAAAAAATAAAAAAACTATCAACGAACGAGTTTTAACACTACTACGGCAAAGCAAAAAGGATGGTTATGATTTTGCCCAGGTATGTGTATGTATGTTTTAATTTGAATAATGATGGAAGTGTTTTGATCGTCCGCTGGTTATAAGTATGTGACGTCACATTTTATTAAATATGGCGAAAAAACATAAAGAAAAAAGAAAAAGTAGATGACACACACATAAAGAAAAACAAGATGACACATACATAAAGAAAAACTAGATGACAAAAAAAATGATGCTGTTCGGGTATCAAATGATTAACACATTTCAAATATATATATATACTGTTAGCTGTTGCTTGCGGCTTTGCTTGCATGCACCCGATAATTATAAACACGCCTTAATAATTTAAATAAAAAGACACACAGGGTTGACAAAAAGAAATGTCATGACTATCGACATCTGATGTTTGTTGATGTTCGATCTGAAATAGTCATATGATTTATTTTCATATTTTTATATTATAATAATGTTTTTGACATTTCATTTGTGATCGATAATTGTAATTATTATGCTAAAGAGTGCATTTCTTATATTCTCTCTCATTCTCATCTCATTATACCAGTTCCTCCTAGAAGACTACCTTCGCACGGTGCGGCGCGTAAAGCTGGAGGTGCGGCCGCTGTTCCTGCCGCAGGTGGTGCGGCTGTCGTCACTGCTGCTACCCGCGCTGCGGTCCGTGTGCTGGACTAGCGCTGACTGGTCCGAATTCGTGGAGCGTGCCAACCATGCTATCAAGAGCTTCGACGTGCTAGTGACACGCGTGCACGACATCTATTCGAACCGCATCATCTACGTGCTGCAGGGCATGCAGGAGGTTACGCTTACCTCGCTGCCGGGTCAGTACACGCTTATGCTCCAATGCAAGCCACTTCTGAAATGAAGACATCTTCTACTATAACTCGCGACAGTCAGTCAAATTACCTAACTTAACATGTAAAATTTATCCATAGAAGATATTCAATGGTGTCTGAGAGATGCAAGATTTTATACATTTTTAGACCTTGGCGCAGAATAAATAATAGAGCTAAGTGTAAGGGCCAAACCACATACACACGATACGACGTCGCGTCGTGCCGCAATTTTGAAGATTTCTACGACACGACATCGCGGAAGAGCGTCCCGTTGATTTTGTGTTTATCGTATCTCTAAGATTTCTAAACTGATTTGGGTGATTGTTATTATATTCAACAGTGTCTTTTTTGTGTAGTCTTATATAAACTTCATCAAAATTGGTTCAGTACTTTTTATTAAAAAAAACTATTTGTTTTAATGTTTATGTTCTCTCATATCTTCGGGATTTCTAAACCAAATTAGATGGTTATTTTTACTTGAAAAATATACGTTCAGTGTGGTACCGTATAAATTTCATAAAAATTACTTAAGTAGCTTTTAACAAACTTTTATGTTATTCACTGAGTTATGCTTGGGACAAGATTGCAAGTCAATTTTGAACCTTATAACTACGTCCAATGAAGCTGAAGTTTTGCTCTTGGGTGTAGTTCTGATGATAAATCAATATTATTATGGTACTATTGAGCCGGTCTGATGATGGAGCCGCAAGGTAGATATCAGGAACTCTATAACAAAAATAGTTATGAAACCCCTTCAAGTATGAGCTCATATCGTTTGTCTTGATAAGTTCTCTGGTTTTATGTGGTATCTAAGGCCTGATGATGGAGCCGGAAGGTAGTTAAAGGAACTCAACAACAAAATGATAGGACCCCTTAGAGTTTGGACTCATTTGGTTTGTCTTGATGAGTTCTCTGGTTTTATGTGGTATCCAGGGCTGATGATGGAGCCGAAAGGTACCCACAGGAACTCAACAATCAAGTGATGGAACCTCTTCGAGTTCAGGCTATTTAAGTTTTTCTTAATGAGATCTCTGGTCTAATGTGGTATCCAAGGTCTGATGGTGGATCTGGAAGATAGTCACAGGATCTAAACTATTAAATGTTGGAACTCCTTCGAGGTTGGGCTCATGAGTTCTCTGTTGTCCTTGATGACAAAGCAATGAGGTAGTCACAGGAACCCATTGCACAACAATCAAGTAATGAAACACCTTCGAGTTTATGCTTATTTGATTGGTATCGAAAAGTTCTCAGTTCTTACGCGGTACTGGTGTTGGCTTGTAAAATAATGTTTAATATGTTTATCCTTGTATATTAGTAAATCCCTATGTTTTTGTGTTTATGTTCCCTCATATCTACGATATTTCTTACTTTTTTATTTGAAACTTTTTTGTTCCACTGAAGTCACAGATAATTTTCATCAAAACTGATTCAGTATTTGTATAAGAAATTTATCTTTGGCACAGCGTATCTTTGGTTTTAATTTGCTAACTATTTTAGCTAATGTATATTCTTTCCGTTGTTTGCTAAGGCACTCAAAATCATGAAATAGAAATGTTTTTCCAAGAAAAAGTATTTTTAGTGGTAGTTTACATAAGATCATTTGTTTTATGAAGATATATATGGTACAATATTTTTATTTTCCTTGTAACCTTTTTATCTTTTGTTCCCTATCAAGGGACGCTCGTCCACTAGGGTTATTAATTCATCTGCATCAATGTCATGCGTCATCTTTGACTATTGATCTTCAAATGCGGCATAGGCGCAGGATTACAACGTCAGTTTTCACGACACGGCGTCGTGTCGTGCATCTGGCACGTTGCGAAGTCGTGTCGCGATGTTTTCTAAGATTTCCACGATACGACATCGCATCGCGACACGACGTCGTAACGTTCCACGATGCGACGTCGTAACATGTGTATGTGTTTTGTCTCTAAGCGCGGGTTTCGAATAAAGCGAACCATAAGGATATGTTTTTTAATTTGTGTTGTTCACTCTGTTCATTCAAATGAATATGTGTGGCTTGGTGGCACTTTATTAATATTGTTACTAATACTTTTGTACCACAGTACATAATTATTATCCTTACGGACAGTAGAGTATCGGGTTTTTTTTTGTGAATTTGAAGGCGGGTAATATTTGCTATAACATGCCGAAGTAATGAATTGGTAAATTCTTCATTGTTTACAGAAGAAACGCCGTGGTCAGTTGAAGAGTTTATTGAAAGCGTCGAAAGTGGTTGCCGGTACGTCAGATCTTTGTTCTCAAATAAATCATTATTCCATAAAAATGCTTTATTTTTGAAGGCGATGCGGGAAAAATGAGGTCATAATCCCATCTACCTACTTTGAACATATTGGTGGGGGAAAGGAGAGCAATTTTTAAATTATCATAATCACCAGCAGTGGGGATAGTCTGGTAGGGATTATGACAATGAACCATGAAATCCTCCCAACCTGGCGATAATGTGGGATGGAATTTTGCTTTTAAGTAGAGAGACATTCTTCGATTTCGCCTTGGCGATATAGACTTGTTTCAAACTTATATATTTGATGCCTGGTATGTTATACCTTTAAAAAAAACTTCCGAGCAGATGCTATATCTGATGAGGCATGTTATTTAACTACTTGCTAGTTTTTATCACATTAGTAGGAGTTATACATATTAAGCAACCCATTGAATGAAATGACCCCTTCCCGGTCAGAGTAGCAATATTAAACTCAGCGTTGTCAAACATGAACTGTGAGAGTGCTGTGTTTTCTTATGTTGGATCCCACAATTTCACAGCGGAAGACTCAAACAAAGCAACGTCTCTACAGTTGAAACAGACAAAAAATTTGTAATTGAGACTACGATGTTTATCGAACTGGCTTTTCTATACCTGTAAACTGTAAGACCGAATTATTCGCCTTTATGTCACTAGTACCACTGGGCAGTACTATTAAAAGTGCTAGTGACACTTGTTTGTATCGCTAGTACCATTAAATAAAATCATCATCATCACCAACAGCCTGCATTAGTCCACTACTGGACATAGGCCTCTTCTAATGCGCGCCACTGAGCCCGATCTCCAGCTCTACTCGTGTAACTGTTGCCAGCTACTTTGCGTAAATCGTCACTTCACCTGGCCGGAGGGTGTCCTTCACTACGTTTGCCTTCACGTGGTCTCCGCTCAAGAACTTGTCTACCCCACCGGTTATCGGTTCTTTGACTAATGGGACCGGCCTATTGCCACTTCAGTTTGCTATTCTTTGAGCTATGTCGGTGACTTTCGTTCTCTGCCGGATCACCTCGATTCGGATGCGATACCTTAGAGAAACCCCAAGCATAGCCCGTTCCATAGCTCGCTGAGTGACTTTAAATTTGCTGACCAGTCTCACAGTCAGTGTCCACGTTTCGGCTCAATATATATATGTTTGTGTTCGTTCCGTATATCATTACGGGTAGGACGAGCTGATCAAAGACTTTCGTATTTAGGCTCTGTGGAATGGGCGAAGAGAAGACATGACGTAGTTTCCCAAATGCTGCCCAGCACAGCCGAATCCGCCTATTGGTTTATCTCTCAAAGTAAAATACAAGTATCAAATTCGGGTAATCTGCTGTGTTTGTTATAAGCAGAGGCTCAAATGTCTTCCCGGATTATGTCTGCTGTTTTTTTCACTATTTTTAGTCTTTGATCTATTATTGCTCGCTCTATCATTAAACCAGTTCAGCAGTTTCAATCCAGAATCACAATGCACGTAACTTTGAGCTATTTAGACAAACTTGCAAAGACTACACCAATGCCATATTTATCACATAATTGTCTCCCACTCCAAAAGTCCTTACGGCTATAGAAGTTCCTTGAGGTAACTTTTAACCATCGGTTTCAGCTCATTCATATATAAATGACTCTCAAGAACTGTTGTTTCAAGATGGCTGTACTATATAGGTAGTTTTTTTAGCCGAGAAATAAATATTTACATAACAATATTTTTGAGACCATGACATCTCGGCTCCGGCAGCCTAATTTCTAATAGAAGATCTCATTAGTAGGGGAGAATGGGTATGATACTCGTAGAAACAGGGTACGGTTGAAACAACGTGAATATCACGTGAACCGTCAGGCGAGGGGTGAAAGAGGAAAAGTGAGCAAGTGATAGGTCCGTACAAGACTCCCAGTGCCACTCCGCTCTAACGAATTTAAAAATATTATGCGTTGTATCGCGCTAAGCCTAGATATATGTTTACGTTTAATCTTCCCCAACCTCTGTTACAACCGACCACGGTATGGAGACGATTGAAACAGTAGCAGTATTTTTTTATCCACCTCCTGAATCGTAAGCATGTTACCTGAGCATCGAATTCTAAAACTGCACCCTTTCATTCAAAGTGTTTTATTTATAGTCCCTCCGTCCACTTGGATCCACAGCTCGGCTCATAGTATAGTTCCATAATTGCAGCGCTACGGGCAATCATAGCGGAATTGTTTCAACCGTACCCAGTATTTTCTACATATAAATGTGACAGTATCATAATAAAATTAATATCAGTATGTGATATTATAAAATAATATCATAAAATAAAATATAAATGTCAGTTTGTAATAGAGTTTCTTCGTGCGATCTTCTCTTATTTCCGAAGCACCAGTATACCAGTATGAAGTACCAGTTAGTACTTCCTTTTCTTGTCCTTGATTCAATTCTGAATCTTTACCTAAGTTATAGATTTGGTCTAATGCTTTTATATTTTCTCTTTCTTTCGATAGGAACGCGTGCGTTGAGTTGAATCGAAAGAGCCTGATGGTGGAAGAAGCAGTAGAGGAGGTGCTGGATCTAGTGAAGAAGGCGGCGCAGCAGATTAAACCAGCTGAGATCAACCCCGACTTTGAGTTCCTAATTGCTGAAGGTTAGCAGCTACTTATATCCACAATGATTATGCTCTATTACCACGATAAATCTAACAATTATATATAGGTTTTTTATACAACTGAGAAACGACACAGCAAACACATGCAAAGGCTTTTGAGGGCTCATCATAATAAGACACTGGTTTGCTCATATCCAATCAATCAATTTCACTGGAAACATTGGCCTTCAAACCGGAATGGATGAAACACTACTGTTTCTTAGTTTATGAGATAGATATACCACACACTCTAGAAAAACTATACTTCAATCTAAGACAAAAGTTAGTACGAGATAGTACACATCAATGCTCATTCATTAAAAACATTAACTTAGTCCGAAATTTTAGTGACATATATGTACGTTTCTATTATAATCTTTCAAATTTACTGTGTGTAGTTTGTACCAACAGAGTTTCCACCAGTGTTATATTTAACGTAAACATTTTCTATTATGCTCAAGAAACGGTTGGTGTGGAAACAAAATATCAAGTATGTCAAAAAACAGCGAGAGCATTGGAGCTATACCTACTTTTGTATTGGTTTCTAATATCCTAGAAGAACATAGGATGCTTTTTTTCGCGATAAACAGTAGTCCGTGCGGACGAAGTCGCGGGCGGGGAAACTAGTATCTGATAAAACGGATTGTGGGTTCGTTTTAAAACAATCACCATGAAATACTTTGTTTTTGTTTTCATCACTGCAATTTTTTCTGCCAGTTAATATCTGATGAAACTAAAGTCTCAGGCATCTTCTATTTCTAAAATCATCCATTTTGGGATAAGGTGATTTTGAGATACAATAATAAGATAAAATATAAGAATCGGTCTAGGTAGTGAATCCTCTAGCATGGGTATTTTAGATATCCACGTGGCCCATACGTGGCCACATATTGTCGGTCTGTGTGGCAGACGATGGGGCAAGCGGTAGCGGCGCGGCATCGACGGCCAACGAGTCGACGTCCAGCGGGCAGCAAGATTGGTCCGCGGTATGGGAGTGCTTCGAAAGCCCGCATCGGCTTCTTTCCACGCCAGCCGGCGGCTTGTCCAAGAGCATGCAGGTATTATTATGAAAACTAAATTAACTACATTTTAAATTACATACATTTAAAACGGGAAATTTGAAACGGGAGTTCCTCTTCTTTCAGTCGTTTGCTCACTGCTGAGCATCGTGATGAGCCCGACCAAGCTTCTTCTTAATGATTTCCCACCATTTACGGCGGTCAGTAGCGTAGTGACGGGCATTTATTATCTTGGTGTCTAGCTTCGGTCACCTGATTGGAGCACCTCTCTGGACTTTGACCCCTGGATCGTTTCCCCTCCACCTTCGTTACTATGAGGCGTTCTAATTTTTCGTCGGGTTTCCGCGATATGTGTCCACAAATTGGAGAACCCGACGTAGGCATATGGTACAAAGCCTTTGATTTATTTTAATTTCGTCTGTACGCCGTCAATGGGATTAGAAGTATACACAGCCAGCACCACATTTCAAAGGAATTAATTCGACTCCTGTGGTTTTTCTTAAGGGTCTAGGATTCAGTGCCATACAGAATGACCGGAATCACTAAGGTCCTGGCTATTACTTTAGTATTCTTGAGTATGTTCCGATCCCTCCATGTTTTATCGAGTTGGCTCATTGCTGATTTGGTCATGCCAATTCGTCGTGTCATCTCCATTTCAGCTCCACCTCTGTTAGATATGGTTGTGACAAAATATATGAAATCCTGTACATACACTGTATATCATACTAGCTTAGAGCATGACTTTTGGCGGTTTCTGATCTGTCAATGATCAAAATCTTCGTTTTAGCCTGGTAAATCATGAGTCCCATTTCTTGGCTAACTGAGTCCAAACTTGTAAGTAACATCGCCATTTCGTCCTCTGAAGCTATTAACAAAGTGGTGTCATCTGCATACCTTAAGTTCGAGATTCTTGTACTGCCAACTTTTACCCCACCATCTCATCTCTCTAGGGTTTTTCGCATTGTGTATTCCCCATAGATGTTGAAAAGAATGAGCGAGATGATGCATCTCTGGCGAACTCCTTTATCAAACTCAAACTCCGATTATCGAGTTGTACCGATCCTTACTGACCAATGTCCCGACACGTATAGAGCTTTAATCAGATGGATCAGATGTAGAGGCATTTCCATTTCTTGAAGCACTTCCCACAGATGCTTCCAGCTCACACAATCAAAAGTCTTCTGGTAGTCAACAAAATACATAACTGCTGGGATGTTGAATTCATAGCATTTCTCTACTATCAGCCTTACGTTAAGTATTTGCGTTCCCTTTCCTTCCTTTCCTTTCTGGCAAAACCAGCCTGCACCTGTGGGATTTGCCAGTCCAGAAAGTAACGAAGTCTGCAGTTAATTACGTGCAGCATAACTTTGCTCGTGTGCGATATGAGGGCGATTATTCTGTAGTTTTCGCACTTCCGGTTATACCTTTCTTGTGAAGAGGAAGAATCGCGGAATGGGACCAGTCTTTTAGCCATTGTCAATTTCACCATATTGCGTTACACAGCTCTACAAGCTTCAAGATTCCATGTTCACCTAGAGCTTTCAGCACTTCAGGCGTTATATTGTCTACGCCAACTGCTTTTTTAGTTTTAAGTTTCTGCATGCTTCTACTTCCGCGTGTATTTATAGAATATATAAGAATAAAGAATATTTTGTAATATTCTTTATTCAGTGGCGCAAGAATATACATAAAAATCTGTAACTGCTTTTTGGATGAAACGATTTTAATTAAAAAAAGAGATAAAAACATCCACAGGAATAAATTTCGGCAAACAACATCAAAATCCATCCAGTGGTTTTTGCGTGATGAAGTCACAGACAGACAGACAGACAGACAAAAATCTAAACGTTCTTTTTGGATTCTCCTACTTTCAACTTTACTCAAATAAAAATGTTAGTTATTTTAAATTCTCTTCCATGAACACAGATTTCAATTTGTATATAGTTTTATTATATGTATAGATATAGATAGATATTTATATAGATAGATATAGATAGCGCATGTACAAGAAAAGTCACAATTAGAATATAGAAGATAAGTGAGCAACATAATTATATGATCGTTTTTTTTTGACATCGTTCTATTATCTATTTTTTCTTTCACTACTCCAACCCTAGAAATATCACTCTGGCAGCTGTCAATGGCGATCAAGCTATGTTGTAAAAACTATAGTATCACATTTTTTTAAAGATCTGCATTCTGATATTTTTTTCTTTGTTTTAAACGGGAGTTACTCACGCATATCAGTTGAATTATTCCAACTATAGTTTCAAACACATCCGGTAGTCTTTGCAGCAATGAAAAATGAAACCATGCAGATACTTACATCCTCCCCGAACCTTCTGCCCGGTTGTTTTTTCGATCGAGGAATTACATTTTCTCGTAGTCAGTAGGTTATCGTTATTGTTTTCGTTCAACTTTCACGTGTCTCGTCTTACTGGTCCTGTGCTAATTTAACCACGCATTTTTGTGAACTATCATTATTGATCTGTTATGTCTGGCCATAAATATTGTCACAAGGATAATATCTTTTCATTTTCTATTACATGAAATATTTATAACTGTGGTGTGCGTTAGTTTATGGATTAATTTAACGGCATTTTAAAAATATGGAGCTGGTCATTACTTCAAAAATGAATAGGGAGTTAAAATCAAAACAACTTCTTAGATGGTACACAAACTTGAAGGGAGGTCACAGTTTTTTTTATTTGCCAACAAGTTTTTTACTATTGACCAACATTTTAATGATCAAAATGAGCAAACTGTTCCAACTCTAGGGAAACTTCTCAATTATTTTTTAGGATACAACGTGGACATTAATCCGGCTTTACTGATGGTTTGATGGGGTGTTAGCTATTAAGGAGTGACTGCGCCACATATTTGTAGTGAAACGTCTAGTTCAGCCAGTTTTTTGGATTGCCTACTTATAGAAGCAAGTTTACAGACGTATCCGCGTTCCGCGTGCCTTTGAGTTTTTAAGTCGAACCCTAAGCTATCCCACAGTGAAAACCGCATCGCAATCGGTCCAGTAGTTTTTACGTGATGCGCGAACAAACATACAGACAAATAGATAAACAAACAAAGAGAGAGACAAGAATTTAAAAAATGATTCTTGTTCAGTAGCTTATTTTAAGTACCCTAGACCCATTTATTTTTTATTTATCTTCTTTGTACAGACTTTGCAGTTCTTATTGCTTGATTATAAGTATAGAAGATCATAGAAGATATACAGAAGATTATTAAATGTTATTACTTAATTGCTAAAAAATCGATCATTCCTGATTTATTTATTTATTAATAGCATATTCTGTGCTTATCTGCATAAGTGGACCAAGAATCAATATTTTTTTCTTTATTCAGGCAATAGTTCTGTTCTGCATATACGTCATGTTATTTTTTTCTTTCTCGTTATTTGAAGGCGAGTCATTCCCAGCTGTTAAGACGGACATTCTCAGTTTTAAATATTCCCAGCCTTTACGAATATGTTCCCGAGAAAGAAGAGGCAACGACCAGGCTAGATTTATTATGTTTTTCGAACACTTTCCTTTAGAGTGTGTATAACGTTAGAAGTTCTTATAATTTAAGGCATAAAACCTTATAGGAACTGCTCTGTCTTCCTTTCTCAATGGTCATTGGGCATATAGTAAACGATACGAGCGTCTTATAGTAAATTCTCAGCGTATGGACGTAATAGATTTGATTTATTTGGGAATTACGCTTGTTACGGTATGAAAGTATACTTGTGATTGAATGGTTCCGTAAGGGGGCCCCGCGTTATCCCGCAATGGATAACGCGCCTGAATACGGAACAGAGGTAGATTCAAATTCTGGCGGTTTTATGTTTGATTTGAGTAGTCCAAAGATGCAAGAAGTATATTTTTGTTATGAATTTCATAAAGCTAATGAAAGTGCCCAGCACCGAACCAAAATAATGGCCAAAAAGTTGTATGCCTCTAAATTGGCCCGTTCTTGCCTCTCCGTACATAGATAGGTGCTTTGTGATGATGATATTGGAAGTCAAATTCGTCCAATACATGCCAAAGTCGTTTTGATTCAACCAACTTAAATTCTCAAGGCAAAATTAATAAAAGTCAGTTGGTATTTTTAGGAAATGGTAAAGAACGCGGTGAGCGAGATGAGGCGCTACTACAGCCGGAAGGTTGTGGACGTGTTAATCAAAGTCACCAGGCGGACGCTGGATTTGATCATCAAGCAGTTCACTGCCGACAGCGACCACATGCAGGGTGACGACGGTAAATGGTACTAGGCACTAGTTATTTTTATAACTGAGTGTCCGAGACAAGCTGGTCGTTTCCTTGATTCTAAGCACCACAGCTAGCATAATCTTGCGCAACACTGCACTAAACCTTTTATTTAACTTGTAATGTATGCATGTATGTATGTATGTATGTATGTATGTTTGTTTGTTTAGGTCAAATCTTCCAAGCTGAATTAGATCCACTTCCTCTTATCCTACGGAGTTTTAAGGTAAACATGGCCTGAATCGACATCCAGGATTAGCTTCACACAAAGGTACTCTTCAACGGTCAAAAGGACACACACAAAATTTTGTGTACGCATTTTATTATTGTAGCTGGTTTAAAGTTTTACATGATATGGTTGCTGCATTCAGGGTTAGGTCCTGACTATGGTGCTCCTCAACGATTTAACAGAAACAAAATGATGTATACGAATTTAATTGTAATAGCCCGTTCTATATTTAACCATGACATGGCTACTGCATAAAAGCTTCATTTTATGTTTTTTTAAATTAATTTATTTTAATTGACATGTGTCGTGATATATTGTCAACAGGTCCTCAAAAGAAGCCTATTTTCCTGCTCAATGCCGCCCTCATGATCCCTAACGTGTCCGTAACTCCTACATTGGAAGAGATTCAAGAAGTATTAGTGCTGGCAGGCAAGCACATCTCCGGGTTGTCAAAGGGAGTCGCCCAGTGGAGTGGCGGGAAAGCACCGAGGGTAAGAAGTTGAATATACCGGGGCAAAAATAAAAATATACTTTTGAGCATACAAATGTCCGAACTATATTGTCAATTGTTCTCTTGGTATTTATTAGAAAATTAATGATGGAAACTGATCTATCCAGTACCGGGCATTTCTGCACAACTGCCCATAAATAAGAGTAATGTTTTTAGGATTCATGTATGTTGGTATGTAAGTATGTGAATTTTTATTCCACCATAACTTTTGTATGCCTGAAAAGATTTAGACGTATGAGATATCGTTAGAATACTTACATCCCCCCGAGTAACAAAGTTTTTTTTTTTTTTTGAAAAAAAAAAACAATATGGCGCCAGTATGACTCCATCTTCATGCGAAAAAAATATTATTATTTCTAATTTATTGGCATAAGTTCTTTTTTGGCAGGGCAGGCGTGTTTTTTTAGCTTTTAAGCTAGTTATAATAACAATAGAATAAAAATGTTATTCTAGTCCATATTGTAGTCGACACTGGAAGCGTCAAATTGTTAAAATGACACAAAATTTATTCCATACCTTGTTGATGCCTCTAAAACAAACGAACAGCACAAAGATTACGTTTTTTTTTCTAAACTATCGATTTAGATTAAACCGCATATTTTGACTTTAGTTAAGTATTTAAACCTTGTATCCAACAACTTGCCATGAAAGTGTTATTTACCTTATCCGTGCATGAATTTTGTAAATATATTTTTAATACATAGTTAAATTATTTTTCCTCCATTGTAAATACACACTAATTTAAATTGTGCAAGCTTCAAATATAACAAATCTACTTTATAATAATTATTTAAATGTTAATTACAATAACAGATATTATAGTATTACTTTGTCTTAATCCATTACATACTCTTAACTGACTCCGTCAAAAAACAACACAAATATAATATATATAAATAAAAGATTTGGTCACCATATGAGCATGCAACTAATTATGAACATTTTTATTAACCCCAGTTTTCTTTTTCTCCTTCAATTTGTGATGTTAATTGTATTGTGCCGTTCAATATTTAATGCACATGTACACCCGTGTGATATTGACTGTGTATTCGTCCGCAACACCTTCTCCCTGCTTTACGTTCCACCACTGTGCGGTTCACTTGATGTGGCTTTTGCACCGTATTTAAGTTTTTTGGTTACCTTTGTTTGGCCGCCCTTCCACTCGCTTTGTGTGCATGGAATCTAGGTGAGCTGGAAGAAGGTCGCTGGTCACCAAGCCAATCAGCTCCTCGATGTTGTCACCAAGCTTGACGAACAGGTCTCATCGACGGCAGCGCCGGTGAACATGCAGAAGTCAATGAAAGTGGGGGATGCTGCAAAGATGAGGAAAAAGAAACACTACAGGCTAGAGTCTGAAGAAAAACCGACCTTCCCTTTTCAACAAAAGAACTTCTACAATCACGTGATGGAAAATAAGGAGATAATTAAAACCTTATCTTTGCTGTCATCATGCTCTCAAAATATTAAAACGGTAAAAATAAATTATTAATTCTTCTCATTATGTCATTAAACATATGGACGTTTGTTCCATAATCATGCTATGCTAATTGAAACTAGACATTTTCAAAGATAAGACTAGCATATCATAGGAAACTAATTATCCCAGAAAAATGCAGTTTCCGCAGAAAATTGCGTGCGAAACCGCGGGTGAAGTAGGTAGACTTTTGAAATGGTTTGTCTGTAAGTACTTATTATTACATATATAATATAACTAGCTGTGGCCGTGGCTTTGCCCGCGTAGTAATTTCTTTGCATTAAAAGTAATCTATGTGTTCTTCCAGGATCAAAAGTACCCTTTATAAAAAAACGTTCAGCCGTCAGATACCTTTTTATTGATTGCTCGGCCTCTACTTATCGGATTGAGATATCAAGTACACGAGTTTTTAAGTCAAACCCTAAGCTATCCAACAGTAAAAACTGCAACGCAGTCGGTCCAGTTGTTTTTCCAACAGTCCAGATATTTAAAATGTTACATTCTTGTTCAGTAGTTGTGTACAGACTGTTTGGTACTTACTGCTTTATTTTAAGTATAAGATTCACACTTGTATTCTACAATTTCACAACAGGAATTAAACACTCTGGTAAAGCGGTGGCGTCCATACCACTACCTATGGAAATGCGAGAAAACCCTTAGACAACTCCTCGCTTGGAACCTGAACGACTTTGAGCTGTCTCTGAAGAGGCACAGCGAGCTTGAAGCAAAATTGGCTACAGAACCCGACGTTCTGATTATAGGAAACTGTCTCGCCGTTTCTACAGAAAAACTAAAGCTGGGATTGAATACTGAACTTAAGAGTAAGGTCATCTCATTTCGTAGTATAAAATGTATCCTATAATATATTTTTTTAAATTTTGCATATAGTTAATCTGGTTTTACAACTTCTCATTTCGTAATATAAAATGTATCCTATAATTATATTTTTTTAAATATTTCATATAGTTAATCTGGTTTTACAACTTCTCATTTCGTAATATAAAATGTATCCTATAACTTTTTTTTTAAATTTTGCATATAGTTAATATGGTTTTACAACTTGACTTCTGTTCTCCATCAATTTGCGTTTATTTAAGTATTTTGCTCAATGTGATGAAAATTTCAAAACAATTAACCTATTATATGAAATACATGTAGAAGCTTTGGAAAGTTAATATTTCAGATGTCCACGTAATTATTTTAAAACATGTATCGCTAAGATTCTATCGAGAGAATTTTATACAATTGTATATTAAATTCTGCGCAGATATAAAAATCATGTTGCTGAAAAATCATAAATCTTCTTTAAATTATTGAATGCGAAATAGGAACACTACCACAAGCAAAATGTTTCAAATGATTATTTTCTTAAATATATAATAAGCCAATACGAGCTCCATTTGAAAGCTGGCATGTTAAAAAAGAGAGGCAAATCATATTGGAAAACCCTAAAAATACATAAGTTAAAAAAATAATTACAACATATACTATTTCCAGACGGAACACATAGGATTAGCCAAGCTATGCGCAAGAAATACAAACGTGAGATGGATTACGTGTACGCTATCATGAATGACTTAGAACGCAAATTGGAGAGGCCGATTCGAGACCTGGACGATGTCAGAACAGTTATGGAAACTCTTAAAAAGATCAGAGAACAAGAAGTGGACATGGAGCTTAAGATTGATCCAGTTGAAGTATGTATATTCATAACAAATTAAAATCACAAGCACAACTAAAATAAATATATAACCCCCGACCCCCACCCCCTATTATAGCTAAAAAGCATCTCGATCACATCACTCATCATCATCAGATCATCAGATCACATTAAAATCAGTCCGTTCGTTTAGAAGCAAAGACCCTCACCCGCAGCTAAATCGGTCCATTCGTTTTGATGCTACGATTCTCACCACCTCTCCCAATATAGCTAAGAACTATCTCGATCACATCAGCTTTCAAACAGAAAAAAACGCATCATAATCGGTCCAATCGTTTGGGAGCACGATTCCACAGACAGACACACACATAGTGACACAGTGATACACATCCTAAACAACATGTATAAACTTTTTAAAACAGGAAGCTTTCAACGTAATAACTCGTTACGAGCTACCAGTGAGTAAAGAGGATATAGAGCAGGTGGACAACCTGCGGTACACGTGGCAGCAGCTGCAGGCTCAGGCACTGGCTTCCCACGTACAGCTTCTGAGGATGCAGCCGCAGTTCGAGGAAGACCTAAAGAACAACTTGGACAGGTTATTTAAAATTTTATTGAACTTGGCGAATCATAGTTTGCATTTATATTTGTTAGGTCGTCCATAAGCTTTGTATCGTTGTCCGTTCTTCATATTTTTTTTTAGATATCTCGTTTTTTCTAGTTCGTATTTGGAGTGTATGGGGTACAAATGCGAGGGTTAAAAATGTCAGAAAATAAACATTCAGATCTAATCGGTTGACATATACAAACAAGGGTTCGGGCATCTGTTGGTACATTAAAACTATTCTTGTTTTATTTTAGGTTTCGTTGAATTATTAAAAACTCAAATGCTTCATACAAAATCTAACCACGGATACCTACCGTCTCTGACTACGGACACTGTAATTAAGCCAATCTGACCAGATATACAAAAACAGTATCCTTGGTCAGATCAATCTAACAAGCTATCTGACCAAGGATACCTTCCGTACAAATATTATTGTACAAGGATTAGCTAGTGGTCTGATTAATATGTATGTAGCCATAACATAGAATTGATATCTTCATGACATGGTTGATAATTTCATTAAATAGTACTATTTCATGTAATGCCCAGCTAAAACTAACCATATCGTTGAAACATCAACTTTAATGATATTTCAATCCACGTTTGGCCATATAATTAAAAGGGTTTTCATGATACCAAAAGTGTAAAAACAGATAGTTTTTCAATTCTAAAAAAAAAACAAGATAAAAGCGCGAGCTTGCTACGCTTCGCGTCGAAGTCGAGTTTCGTCTTCTATTTTACTGTTTGACCATATCATTAAGTAACCGTGCGTTTAGCTATGCATATTGTCAAACGCTAATCATTCATTCATCTGGCCAAACCATTCCAAGATATCACCAATAATTTAATGATATAGAACTTGTTCATGATGTGGCCAACCATGTCATGATATGATCAATTCTATGATATCGCACGACATAAGCACTTACTCACAATAGCCACATTAAAATGTGTGTTTGGTAAAATTCCAGGTTCCGTGAAGATAACACTGAGTACTGTCATGAGTATAGACACGCTGGCCCGATGCAGTCTGGCTTAACTCCCAGGGAGGCATCTGACAGACTGATCCTGTTTCAGGTACAGTTTTTTTAGGGTAACACTCTTGGCCCTATATCGCTTCGTATATCGATGCCCGCCTCTCCAAAACATAATCTATCAGTGTTTTTGTGAATTAATATGCATAAATGGTACCTATAAAGTGAAATTAAGTAGTTGTATTTTTGGCCGTTAGCCGGTTGTGGATGGCGTTAGTATTACAAGTCTGAATACGACACTTCATATCATCATACACACATACATTAATGAATTTGTCATTCTATCTTAAGGGGTAAGGGTGCGAAAACGAGTGGCACACTTCGTAGTTCAGTCAAACACCGACCAAATTGTCGTTGCAGTCATCTGTAGTCCAGTTTCCTCTTCTTATGTTGTGTTGGCACAGTTTTGTGCATTTATATGATGCATTTCTAAACGATTTGGGTAATTTTACGTTATCCTTAGTGCAGTATCTCATAAAAAAACACATAAACATTTTTAAGTGGGTTTTCATACTAATTACCTCTCAATATATTATTTCTCTTTCCAGAATCGTTTCGATGGCATGTGGCGTAAGCTTCAGACATACCAAAATGGCGAAGAGCTGTTCGGTCTTCCTCACACTGAGTATCCGGAACTTGCTCAAATAAGAAAAGAGCTCAATCTGCTGCAGAAGCTGTACAAATTGTACAATGACGTTATTGATAGAGTAAGCAGCTATTACGACATTCCTTGGGGAGAAGTGAATATAGAGGAGATCAACAATGAACTGATGGAGTTCCAGAACAGATGCCGGAAGTTGCCAAAAGGGTACTGATAATTCAATCCATACGTAATTAGTAACATTTTGTTCTTAAAACTAGCCATTAGTGCGTGGGTTATACCGGTTTACACTAAATTCCTATAGACTGCCTCTTGTCTAACTTAATACTGGATTTCATCAACGTTCTTTAAAATATAAGGACACCTATTTCAGATATTATGGTATTTTTTCGAAATGTTTATGTTTATAGGTTGCGACGCATGCTGTCTCTGGTTTTCTATTCGGTGCTAATTTTGTTTCATGCTTAATTGTCTCCATATTGACACGCGCTGTCTCTGGTCTTCTAATAGTTGCCCATCTTGGATGGATGGATGAATGAATGAATGAATTGATTATTTGGTTATAAGTTACCGCTGTCATGCGTTTTGCAAATGGTGGACAACCTCATATGGTTATTGTGTGACGTAACATCCTGAAATTTTGCAAATACTGTCTTGATAAAATTATTCCTGTCCCTTTTTACTTGAAAAACTGTACATGTGCTAAAAGAGATCGCGACAGTTTCAAAACGCCTAATCGAAATACATTATATTGTGGGTATATCTAAGCAGTTGTCACGAGGCGGTCCAAGGTTTGGGTTAGTTCCACTAGCCCAGGGACCAAACCTCAGTGACACAAAATTACAGGAACAATAGGAGCACAGGAACAGGAGATGATAATAAACAGAGATCTTGCACTCGACTATTCTATTCAGTCTTCTCTCAATTTAACTTCAACGATACGGATTAAAATAACCACTTGCGAAGGTATTATCATATATATTTAAAAAAACTCATATATATTTGTAATAAACTTATTTAGGTATTATATAATATTATTTTGTAAAATTGCAGTTTTTGCTAATCCAAAAGACAATAGCGGAATGACAGGTTATTTGAATTTAGAATTAATAATGTCAAACTATCAAATGGAATGAAATGGATTATGAAAGAATTAAGAGATCAAATGAGTTTTGACATCGTCACAATACCCCGCCTTTGCGTTCCAGCACAGTCACACCGGCAAGTGGGGTGCTGCACACGTCACGCAACATACGCATATTGTCTATTTCTATTACTTTTTTTGCGCCGCATCCGTGCTGTGTAGAACTAACCCGTAACGCTTTTTTGCAAATAAATAAGAGTTGAATTGCGTGCTTTCGCGCAGCATCGACTCTTACGTGTGCTTGCACGCACGGTCTGACATCCAACAGGTGACACCATACAACGTGATTCCCACAACGCTTAAGCCTCATTCAGACTTGCTATAATGATGTGGGTACACAGCGTTTCATCTATTCCCACTAGTTCAGTTGTCTAGTTCACTTGACAGAATTAGTAACTCTGCCAAAAAAACAATAAAACCAGAAAACCTGTTAAATCAGTCACATCAGTCGAATCACAATATTGTTGAATTCTGGCATTAATCAATCAGATATATGGGAACGATTGTAGAGTATTGTGTTTTTGCCATACATTAGATCTATTTGTTTCCTGTACTAATAATAACTGTCAATTATATGAAATTCTGCCCTTATGACTATCCTACAAATACAGTTTCTAAAAGTTTAAATTTTCCGATCAACAGCCTAAAAGAATGGCCCGCATTCTTCGCTCTAAAAAAGACCGTAGACGACTTCAACGACATGTGTCCCTTATTGGAGCTAATGGCAAATAAGGCAATGAAACCGCGGCACTGGCAGCGGATCGTGGAGGTCACAAAATATAACTTCGAGCTTGACAATGAGGATTTTTGCCTCAAGAATATCCTGGAAGCACCTCTTTTGCCCAACAAGGAGGACATTGAAGTAAGCATGCTCATGCGTTTGTGGTCGAAAGCATATCTAACAAATTGCGTAGCCTAAGAACGTCTACGCCCAACCTCATTGCTACTCCTCAAGCTTATGCTGTACGTATCGTCATAGTATGCCGGTCAAATACCTTTATAATTATGTTGGTCAAAGCAAGCGTTACTACAAGCAATAAATGGCAGAATTGTACAAAAAACAACGGCAAGTGTTGACTATAGGCTATAGACAAGACACAAGTTTGCCCTGACTATGGAATATAGAACCATACTTACCGTTTCGCCACCAGTCAAAAAATCCTGCCAATTGTGGAAAAAAGTAAATTGTTTGTGTGTCGAATGAGGCACTGGCCTCTGGTTTCAGAGTTTGTCAGGCCACCCGAGGGCCTATGACATGGCTCAACGACTGCTATTAATCAATAACAGCCGGAACCAATAGCTTAACGTGGCCTCCGAAGCACGGCACGTTGGAAAACCCACATAACTCTAAGAAAAGTCGGAAAATTGGTGCGGAGCTTAGGACCGAACCCGGTATCGTTGGATTTTAAGTTGCACTATTAGGCTACCATCGCTCTCAAAAGGTAAATGAGCTGACGAAAGTGGATTCTGGCTGGTGGATGTGTTCCAAATCGCATTTAGAAGTTAGCAAAGGCTATAGCGTCACGGTTTATATCCTCGGGATGTGCTTTCACTGGTAACTGGTAATATTTCAACAGCCTAAAACAAAGCTAATGATTGTGTCTGTGCACGTGATAATGAAAATCTGATTGCAACAAGATATTTGATTGCCCCGCGGGCCTTTTTACTTATCTGTAATGTAGTGATTTAATTATGTTTGTTATTTCGCTTTCGTGATTACTTAAACTTGCATTAATCTCCAAACCTTTAAGCAGAATGGTTTGCTAGTCGTATATTATCCACTTGGGCATTATTATGAATCTTAAGATAAATCTTTTGTATAAGTACATTTTTATGTATATTAATATTTAAATATTTCCTTTAGGCTCTAGGATCTGGTTATTTTACTAAACTTATCCAACTTCACTAATGCCTTCTTTGATATTGATAATATTTAGCGATTGATCTCGATTACAAGGTATTTTGTCCAATGTTTGTGATTTTGACCTTTTACTAAAATAATAATAGAATTTTCGACTCTACACAGAAACACCAGGGACAATAAGAACTGGTACCATGGACATTCGCAGTTTTCAATCGAGCATTTAACTTTTGACCTCATTGACTTACACAAATTATCCATATATGTCCAGATTCTTGTACCATATTGGTACAATAATCTCTTCTGGACCCCTTCCAACCTATGAATTACTTTTCTCCTACTAGTATGAGGTTACGCCAGTCGATCTGGAATGTTTAGGTATTAGCTACTGACACAATTTGCGCGTACCTAAAGTACTTTCCAGAAAGCACGAGACTTGTGCGTCGGGGTATAAATATGGCGCGCATTGGCTGCGTAACTCGATCGAAGCTATCTGCAGCAAAGCGTCTGGTATGATTCGTCCCATTTCACTTGCAATTTTGGAGACTTTCCTTTGTTTTGTAGTATATAGTGTAACCAAACCAGTGAACCTTCGACATATCCCAGATTATTCAATACCTGGTCATATCGGGTCTTCAATCAACTTCTCAGACATTTGTTGCCCAGATTCTCTGACATGTTGATATAATAAAACTTCACCCATCTTACAGCGCCGCAATTCATTTGCTTAATCTAGATTTTAAGAGTGGATGTTCAAATCTTTGCATACATCATATTATTTTGTGACCAGTCTTTTTATTTTGCCAGTATCTATAATTCGCAAATCTATAGAGATCAGCTGAAAGTTGTATGATCACGCTATTATTACAGGGTATACTCTTCAAACAAGATTTATAAGAGAGATATAGTCGTCTGATACGTAAAGGTGCTAAGCATAGTTTACTCTCCTTGAAATGTATT
Source organism: Alsophila aescularia (assembly GCA_946251855.1). Lineage (NCBI taxonomy): Eukaryota > Metazoa > Arthropoda > Insecta > Lepidoptera > Geometridae > Alsophila > Alsophila aescularia. Next base: position 103,200,100 of record OX276373.1, read on the forward strand.
CGAGTGCTTGTATTGAAGCTACCTCATTGCCTTGATTTGTAGTTTATCCAGATTGTACATGAATGCACTTTTGCGCTTTTAAAAGAAGCAGCCAGTCTAATCTACTTCTTACCAAAATGTTCTCAAATATTTATTGTGTGTTCCCCATGAGGATCGTGCTAACACTATTAAAAGTAATAAAATAGTTTTTTTTCGAAATATCATTACATATTTGTTCATTGTTTCATTTCATTAACATGTGTTACTGCGAGTATCGGATTAAAGTTAATTTTAAAAATTATACTATTTCGCTTACGACCGACCTCTAGAATAAAGACTTTGATATGCTATCCGACAGTAGGTACCAGTCCTGTCTTTTATTAGAACTATCACAGAAATTCGCATTTTTGTTGCTACATAAAATACAAAATCATTAGCATATTGGGAGACTGATATTAAATAAAAGTTATCAATATAGCCAATGAATGACTGTCCTCTTCTAAAAGCAGTTGTAACAAATCGTAATGTGTTATAATAATCGGTTTAATGTTCATTTCAGAATCAGGTGCAAGGTTATGTAACAGCTCCTTAAACTTATCTTCTGAAGGATAATGTTTCGGTTGGCGGTAGCCTTTAAACCAGTGAAAATCTTCCCAAATATGTAAACCCAGAAAGCGCGTTAGAATGCATACTGAAACATCTCATTCCCTTTCATGTGGGCGTCACTTACACTTGGTGTCTACGCCAACCCATCACAGATCAATGTTGTCTATGCGACTTTATACTTTGAAACATACAAAATAAGGTCGAGGATCAGTAGACTCATAATACTCCAATGTGACCTCTTTATCGTTGCTGGACTCCTGGTATAAATAGGCCAAAAAGCTTTGTTGTTATTTCACTAAAACATTGGTTTTAGTTGAACGAAATCCACAAGAAAGTTTATTTACTTCCAATTATATTATCATCGTGTTTACGAATAATTATAAAAAAGATATTGCAAGACATCCATACCAAATATATAAAAGTGAAACGTTGTCTGTTTGTTTGTTTGGGGAGCTTTCACACGATAACGGCTGGACGGATTTGGTTAAATTTGGAATGGAGATAGTTTATACCCTAGTTTATACCTAGTTTATATACATAGCATACTTTTATCCTGGAAAATTGTAAGTTTTCGCGGGAAAAGTGGAAAATGTTGATTACTCGCTGTAAACGGTTGCCATGGAAACGAAATAACAAGTCTGTCAAAAAACTTTAAGAGCATTGGTGCTCTATACCTACTTTTGCGTTGGTTTTCAATATCCTAGAAGAACATGGGATGCTTTTTTCGCGATAAACAGTAGTCCACGCGGACGAAGTCGCGGGCGGGAAAGCTAGTCACAAATATTTTTATTCGTAAAGACAAAGGTTTTGCTGATGAGAATGGGGATACACTACAAGTAGCTCAAGCCTGTTTCGCATTTATTTTTGCGATGTTGTGTATTTGATCTGGCCTGTCTTTTAGCTTTTTCAAACCATATTTTTTTAATATTGTTGGTATTTTTTGCAATGTATCTGCTCAATAACATGATTTTGGGTAATGTGGAATTAAATTTATAATTATTTCTATAATTTCGGCTTAAAATTTGCAAAAATCTGTCAAGCCGGGCAGAACACGTAAGGACGCAAAATTACAGTTTATTATCCGAAGTGAATTCCCATAGATTATCTTATTGTAAATTGTTTCATACAATTTACACATATTTAGTCACATAATTGTTTGGGTGTCAAGCATAACAACATAAAAATAAAACTTCAAAATAGTGAATAACTACGTAATATTTATGTCGAAAAACTAACGCTTTACAATAGAAATAAATATTAATTGGAAGAATTGGGGTAGATATAAAAAACTTAAACTTACACACTACTTACAACATATTTGACTGCTTTTTACTATATTTATCTAAATAAATAGTTATTAAAATCTATACTTATAATAAAACTGTAACGGGTCCAATTCTGTACATGAAGATATTTTGAAATTTTCTTTTGGAGGGTACTCTATATTCGCTACTGAAGCCAAAACTGTATTTTTTTTCATTTTTGTCTGTCTGTCTGTCTGTATCTTGGCTAGGCATCACGCCGAAACTACTGAATGAATTTAAATGAAACTTGGTATGATTTGAGTTCATATTACCAGGTAGGACATAGGATACTTTTTAAAATTAAAGGGTTCCCGCAGGAAAAGCGTTGAAAGTTATTTAAAAGAACACGTATCACACTGAAACTACTGGACGGATTTTGTTGCAATTTGGCACAGTCATAGTTTATATAATGGGTAAAAAATAAGAATAATTTTTATCCCGAAAAAATAAAGAGTTCCTGCGGGATAATGTCGCAAATTCTGTAAATTTAAGATATTTTGTAATTTTTCTTGGAGGCTGTTCGATATTCAATACTTAAGCCAAACTGTATTTTTGTAATTTTTGTCTGTCTGTCAGTCCGTCCGTCTGTCTATCTGTACCTTGGCAGCGCATCACGCCGAAAATACTCACTGAATTCAAATGAAATTTGGTATGATTTGAGTTCATACTTTGGGGTAGGACACTGAATACTTTTCATCCCGAAAAATTTAAGAGTTCCCGCAGGAGAGGCGTTGAAAGTTATTTAAAAAAACACGTATCACGCTGAAACTACTGGACGGATTTTGTTGCAACTTGGCACCGTAATAATTTATATAATTGGAGGCCGTTCTATATTCAATACTAAAGCCGAAACTGTATTTTTGAAATTTTTGACTGTCTGTCTGTCCGTCCGTCTGCCTGTCTGTAAAATGCTCACTGAATTCAAATGAAATTTGGTATGATTTGAGTTCATACTATGAGGTAAGATATTGAATACTTTAAATTCCGAAAAAAAAATATAACCTGCAGGATAGGGGTAGAAAATTATTTAAAAGAACACGTACCACGCTGAAACTAATGGACGGGTTCTGATGCAACTTGGCACCGTCTTAATTTATATGATGGGTTAATATTGAGGGTACGTTTTTCTCATACATTATTTCTATGAGATAAAATACTTGGGTAATTGGTCGCGCGGACTACATAATGTAGTCCACTGAGTTTTGTTCTGATGAATCTGTGATCCAAGATACTGAAGTGTCTTAATTAACATATAACACGACTGTTTTGCACGATTATTTTGCACGACGCAAATGTTTGTTGGATTTATAGTTCGCGCGAACTAGCCTCGTAATCGCATTCAATTAAGACGACGTCTTATAGTTTTTAAGTTTGCCACGACGCCGATGGCCGGAAATTAAACTTTTTCGAGATGCTTTTTTATTGTCATACAAAAGCAAAGGCTGCGCTGCTAGAAAACTGCACGGAAAGTACTAAGACTGCTTGAAACCGAAAGGTAAATTACAAATGGTGGAGAATGAGCGGCGTATCCGAGGTATAAAAATATATATCCCCGGCGCTGCACCCCGTGACCTCCACGTCTATCTCAGGGTGCCATTACCTAATTTTGGTGGGCTCAGGCTTCTCAGCAAAATTATATTATTTTACAGACTTTAAGATTTAATTTATGCGATGGAAACCAGACGCATTTAATTCTGGGGAGAGGCCCACTTCCAGTACATATTAACAACCAAACCCATCCCTTGGAAGCTCCACCATTTCTTCAGTCAAGTAACTTACAATCTCTTCGTCGTGTCAGGTCCCCTGGTACAAGGGACTCGGTTCAGTATCAATGAACGTTTTCGTCCGCCTCACCGGCGACTCCCATACGTGTCCACTGTACATGCCACTGATCACGCAGTCCTTTTATCGTGTAACTGCGGCACTCACAAGTCTAACAAAGTCAGAACAAAATGCTAGGTGCATTTTGTTCTGACTTTGTTAGTCTGTTTCATTGAGCTGTTCTTAATAGTTGTTTTCATGTTTAGTGATGACAGTGGTAGAGCTAGAGGTTTTATATTTGACGATAGGGCCTCCATTAGAACACATCTTGGACGGCGTGAGAATGTGGGCGAGGAATCTAAATCGGACTTATTTTTCACGACACTAAAAAATGTAATTCAGTAATATTTTGGGCTCGTTCTATTCTAACTTCTTTACAACTAGAACACTGTAAATTAAATTAGGCTTTAAATCACTCTGATTAAATGGATAGAAAGCGATTCGTCGCAGACATGGTGCGCTGGCGCCTCTCTTTCAACCATTCCGTGTCACAAGATGGCTGCCGCGCTACCACTGCGGAGTAATATGCATTTGTCTATGACCGCTACCAATTGCGTGATGCTCCGCTAGAGTTTGACAATGATTTTGATTTATTGATTTTTCTCATGTTCGCTTTCAATTTGAAGACTCGCCGATATATTGTTACTACAACACGTTTCTTTTGTTGTTGATATAGGTATAACACTACTTGTATAATGGAAATTACCTATAGAGCAGCGTACTACTTACAATGGATAGTTCAATTACAGCTAACTGCTTGGCACTGTTTACATAATACTCTTATTTTTAAATTATATAAGTACAGTTATTGTAATATAAATATATAACAAAATAGCTGCGACCTGCGATCAAAATCCGTTGAGCCGTTTCAGAGAGAAAACCGGACAAACATACACATAGACACACTCGCTCACTCACAAACTTTAGGATTAATAACAATATTAGTGTGATAAAATCTTTTAGCTGAATCTACAAACTGGACGCCGATGTTTGAATTTTACACGCCAATTTAAACTACCCAATTTTTGCTGTGAATGTACGTGCACAAAGTTACTAAATACTTGCCCAGCTCCATATAATGCTGATCGCCTGGTATCGGCGGGGACGAAACAACCTGTGGCGGCCTTCATTATACGCAGGAGCAGAAGTATCGATGAATATACAGAGATGTTTCCTGGTCATCTATCTGTTCTAAATATTCCATAGAAATAGATCCTCCCAGTTCAGCAGCAATGTGTGAAACTATGAAATATAATGAAAAGGCTAATTTTATCAAGCTAGAAACATGCGAAACCGGATATTCCAGTTCCGGTTATATCCGCCTAGTACTAGGAGATCAGAACTAACAAAGATATTGCCTGCGCAACAGGCTCGGGAGGCGCACTGATACTGGGGGTGAGGTGGGGGTGTATGGGATGCTAAAGTGGGAGGATTTAAAGCTACGTTTTGGGGTAGGGGATGGTTCAACGGATGTGTAACGTAAATGAATGAATTTTTAATTTGGGGGTCACTTTTGTGATCATATTATATAATTAAAACGAATGTTTCGCAACCTGTACCGTGAAATTAAAGTGCAGTTGATGTGAGGGGTTATGAAAATAGATGAAAATGTACCATTCCCCCTCATATTTTGCCAACGAAACCAGCAACAACCACCGTGCAGACTTCTCCTCCTCGTCGAATATTCCACGGATGATGAAGGTCTGGCTCATGAAACAGAGTGGACACGGTTTTACACAAGGAAGAAAATAACTATTTCACCTACAATCTCGGAAAGATTCTGTTTGTCATTAGAAATCGTAAAATGCGTGTAAAGAGTTTTTAAAATTCGAACCTTTCTTTTCAATAATTTTCTATACAGCCAATCCACTGAAAATGCATTAATACTTATTAATATTATATTATTATACGATTCGATTCGACTCTACTCGACTCTATTTGTCTCTATTCGACTTTATTTGACTCTATCCACCTCTTTTCGACTCTATTCGCGTCTATCCGGCTCTAATCGACTCTTCGACTCTATTCGACTCGACTCTTTTCGATTCTACGATATTTGACTCTGTTTGACTCTGTTAGTTAAACTGTTAGTTTGACAAATGATTAAAGGATAAATATGTATGTAGCTTACTTCCGACAAACAGTTAGTTTGAAAAATGATTAAAGGATAATTATAAATAAAATTTAGAAAAAAACAGCCCTTATTTACATTGAAATCTAACTATTTTACTTCCTACCCAATATATTAAACCCTACTGACAACGTTACAATATATTAAACCCTACTGACAACGTTACAATATATTAAACCCTACTGACAACGTTACAATTTATCTCTATCTATCGGGACTTTAAAGTAGAGATTGTTGGTAAAGTAGTCAAGAAACATGCAGAAGTTCATGGAAATATACAGACTTCATCGTCATGTGTACGTCGAGTCAATCCAGCTCATCGACCATAAACATAATGAGAAGACACAAAAGACCAAAACCGATCGAGTTAGTTTATTAATAGTGTTTCAGCTAGCTTGTAGCTTGCAGCTTCAGTTTTAAGGTATGGCATTATGTTTTGGGGAAACTCAACAGATAATGAAATTGCATTTAAATCACAGAAGAGATGCCTAGGATCCATGTTTGGACTACAAACTATAGATAGCTGTATGCTATATTTCAGCATGTACAACATTTTATCACTTCCGTCCCTCTACATTTTTTAAGTATCCTTGTTTGTACGTACAAATCCAAAACTGTTCAAACCGTGTTCATACGCATGTCAGAAGTTGTCAAGAGAAACAGACGTGATAAGGACAGGTTATGTATACATGCCGCTAAAACAGCGCTGATGCACAAAAGTGTGTTATGTATGGCCCCGAAAATTTATAATAAAACACATAGTCAAATTAAAAATCTAAATACTATATAATATAAAAAGACATTGAAAAAATTACTGACTGATAAATGTTAATATATGATAAATTACTTTTTAACTGATACATTTTAATAATATTTTGACCCAAATGACATGCTTTTAATTTTATTTACTGTTTGTTTTCTTTTATACATATATCTTTTCATTTATTGGACGCGCTGACAGTTTCATTTCTTTTTAGTTATAATTATTATTGTTGACATGACTATCACTGTAATTTATTTTTCTCTTCTGTAAACAATCTTTATCTTTATCTTTAGTGTAATGTGGTTGTGGTTCAAGTGCTACGTATAATGTAAAAAAACACAAAAAAGTGTCTTGTATGTAAAGTGTTATTGTACACATTCTTCATTCCCCTCTTGTATACAATCTAACAAGATTACTTTAAATTACTAATTAGCATTGATGGCTATGTTGCAGCCAACTAGCTTAATTAGCTGTCCAACCACTCCATCACCTCAAAAAATGTGGCCTAATCCTTTTGTATATTAGTCACAATTTATCTAAATGTTAACAGCCTTGCCTTTTTACTAAACGGGTACATTTTTTCAGTGAATGTGATTATATAAGATTTTGTTCCTGACCTTGGTCCGATTTGATGGTATTCTGATATATTTCTCGGATTTATGTCTTTGGTCTCGGTAATTTCTAAAACATCTAAAAATCTTAATCGTACATTTTTTTATCATTTTATATGGGTGTGTGCATAATATTTCTTATGAAATAATTAGATAAGTTGCTTGCTAATTTCGTCACTGATCCCGATATCGCGCATATTCTGTGTCTTGTTTACACGAACTATAAAAAAAAGTAAAAAAAGTCGGCCTTTATTCACTTGCACTAGCTAGATTTAGGAACGTATAAGTTCTTATTATTTTTGCAAGGATTAAACTACAACAGGGTTAGCGTATAACCCGGGGGTCGGTTGGTTGGATGGATCACTACATCATCATATATAGTATAAAACAAAGTCGCTTTTCACCGTCTGTCTGTAACGCTCTTAGACATATATTAAGGTAACGCTTAATCTTATAACTACGCAACGGATTTTAATGCGGTCTTCACAGTTTTAGAAACGTCAGTATATATAAAATTTATATTATGTATTATTCGAAATAACTCAACATCGATATCAAGAGGTTTTTGTTTCTACCAGGACATATGTATATCAGCAATGAAAGAGAAGGACATTGAAGCAAAGCTTCGGCAAGTGACGAACGAGTGGTCAGTCCATGAGCTAACCTTCCAGACGTTCAACAATCGCGGGGAGTTGCTGCTGAGGGGTGATACCACGGCCGAGACCATCGGGCAGCTAGAGGACAGCCTCATGATCTTGGGATCTCTTCTTTCTAATCGGTTAGTAATTATATAACGGAAGAACTATTGTTTTTTTGTCGTATGTAGTATAGCTGGCCTCTGGTGTCACAGTTTATCAGGCCACCCGAGGGCCTCTGACATGAGTTATTAATAAATAACGGCCGTAACCGACAGCTTACCGTGCCCTCTGAATTATTGCTGATATTGCTTACTTAGGGAGCATTTTGCTTTCGCTGGCTATGCAGGTTAACAATTAAACTTTTCCGAGTAGGTGCAGTGCAAAAGTACTATCAGGCTGTAGAATCTAACAAGATTTTGGTTTATCTTGAGTTTGTAGGCTTATATACATGCATTTAAATACTCGTTGGAATACAGGTACAACGCTCCATTCAGAAAGCAAATTCAACAGTGGCTGTACGATCTCCAAAGCACAAACGAAATCCTGGAGAGGTGGCTACTTGTTCAAAACATGTGGGTTTACCTAGAAGCCGTCTTTGTTGGAGGTGACATCGCTAAACAGCTGCCAAAAGAAGCTAAACGGTTTTCAAAAATCGACAAGTCTTGGCAGAAGATCATGCAAAGAGCTCATGAGACACCGGGCGTAGTATCATGCTGTGTTGGAGACGACCTGCTGAGGCAGCTGCTTCCTCACCTGCAAGAACAGTTGGAGCTCTGTCAGAAGAGTCTTAGCGGCTACTTGGAGAGGAAACGGACGATGTTCCCGAGATTCTTCTTTGTGTCAGATCCTGCGCTGCTGGAAATTTTAGGCCAGGCGTCAGACTCACATACGATTCAAAACCATTTGTTGTCTATTTTTGATAACATTCGTTACGTTAAATTTCATGATGTCGGTAAGTTACTCCCGACCCTCAGGTTTTTTGTCATACATTGTTCTATAACTTTAAAACAGTTTATCTGAGGAAAAAGTGCCCCAAAGGTACAGCTGGATCTTTGGTTTGAACAGGAACCAAGAGGTTACTTTCATTCCATGTCTACCCCCATAGTTCAGGGGATAGATTTTATGTCCAAGTCAAGCCTAGAGCCTGGAAAGTGATAATTTTATCAACTTTCATTGTGTTGCAGAACAAAATTTCCTATGATGCATCGTTTTTGAGATTTAAGCAAAAAGCAAAAAACCGTGAACCCCCCCCCCCCCCTCTCCTCTCCAAGGGCATACCTCAGAGGGGTGGGGACTATTTAATATGTTTGTCTCATATGGTCCAAACAAAGTAACGAAGTCATTTTTTCTGCTTACGACCTTTCCATCCACAATCATTCGTTACCTAAACTATTAATAGACTAACTAAACTGTAATATTATATACTATATACTGGCTGGATTTTCAGAGTACAATAAGATGATAGCAATAGTGTCATCGGAAGGTGAGGAGATTAAGCTGGAGCGACCAGTCCGTGCCGAGGGTTCCGTAGAAACGTGGCTCACTTCTCTGTTGCAATCTGCGCAAGGCAGTTTGCATTCGATCATACGGAACGCTGTTGCTGTTATCAACGACCCGACTTTCAATCTCTTGTTGTTTTTGGACAAAATGCCTGCTCAGGTGCGTTTTTTCCTTTGAAACCAATTTTAACCACGTGGCTTGACGCATCATTATTCTTGTGTTCTTTAAGTTTTACAACGAAGGGAAAGAAGAAAAGGAAGCTACAGCTTCGAATTCAATTTTAATATCAATTTTATTTCATACTTAGTAATATTTTGTTGCTTATGACGCAGGCTGTTTGTATGATGGTAAGGACTTACTAACAATTTCAGTCTTCGACGAATGAAACAAATAAAGATCAAACACTTAATACTTACTATCACCTTGACCACGCGACTACGAGTATTTGTGGTGTGCGTGTCGAGTGGTACAAAACCGTACGTCACAGTTCGTCATAAAAAAATCGCAAGCGATATTAAGCCATCCTTTTCCCACACGCATTAACCCGTGTCGCTTGCCTGTTCGCTCTACACAAACATTTACGTGTTACGCACACAAGCGTGTCTCAGCGCAAGTAGTCGATTAGTTATGTGTGCTGCCCCGGTTCAAAACTATGGATAGCGGCTTTTTACTTTTTATGATGATAAAGTTTAGTTATCTATTTGCCAATTAAACAAGCCGTCTCTACTATAAGCGGGCCATGCGCGGAGTTTTAAATTGCGCAGAGTTTTGGTGGAACACGAATCGGGCGAACATAATGAATCCTTAATTGTTTCATTCATGGAAGGTTTCAGAGCTGCCTAAAAGTAAAGTCTTAAACGTTATTGTTCAATACATTTTATTGATAATTTTTTGAGTAAATGGAATGAGAAACATTATAAAAAAACAAAAGAATCAATTTTGAAATGTTTTTGGTGTCGCATTGAAGACACCTTTTCAAATAAAAAATAATCGTTTTTGATATACCGCGAGAGATTAGAGTGAAACATACTGAAAACATACAGTCATATTGAGAACCTCCTTTTTGAAATCGTCAGAAAAAGTAGCGTTTACTTATTATTTAACGGAACCCAAAACGTTCTAGGTTTGATTGAGAATGAAACATAGCTTATCTGGGATAATTTATCTTTCTAGGTAAGTGCTTCGTTCCACAGGGAGCGGGCCGCTGGAAACGAGCGGCGTTCTTGTGCCTAAGCCATTATAGTGAAAATATTTCCGTAATCCTAGAGTACTTTTCGACTATTCCCAGTCTCTTTTTTAATATAAGTAGGATATAAATAAGTTTTTTGTTGAGATAGCTTTTCATGTTACTAGAAAGAAGGAACTATGAAACTATTACCTATTAGTATAATGCAAAATGTTGTAATAAAATTCCATGATTCCAGATTGGTCTACTAGGAATTCAGATAATATGGACAAGAGATGCCGAACTGGCGCTGATGCAAGCCCGCCAAGATAAAAAGATAATGATGGAGACCAACAACAAGTTCCTGGAGCTCTTAAACACTTTGATTGACCAAACCACTAGGGATCTCACCAAAATAGAGAGAATCAAGTTTGAGACCTTGATCACCATCCATGTGCATCAGAGGGATATTTTTGATATGTTGGTATGTAGATAAATGGAATTGGAGTTGGAATAAAGTATGTTTCAAAAAGTTTTACATTTTTGGTTTGATCGCTAGACTGCTTGACAGGCTTTTTCAGTTTAGGTAGTAAGAACGATGGATCATTATTTCATAGCGGCGCGGCCGGCGCTCATGTGCGTATGAGCTTTTTATAAAAACAAGCATTTTGACTCCATTGCTCGATGTCTTTACAGGACATATTTTAATTTAAGGACCAAGAGAAATGTGCCAAGCGCGAATTTTATCAAGCATTGGGGACTCAAGTTTGAAGAAAATGGGAACACAATGCCGGCCAAGTCGACTGGGAGAGAAACATGAACATGAATGTCGACCACGTCCGCCAGTCTGCTAAGGGCCGGGCCATCCACGACACTAGCTAAGACTGTGTGCAACTTTTCTAAATTAGAAGGAATCCATAGTTCGAATTATTCGCAAAGATTTAGATTTACGCCCCTACAAAATTGTTATTGTTCAAAAGGTGAAGCCCTGCTTGAAGAGTCGAATTCTGCAGGACAGTGAAAAAACGGCCTAACATACATCAACTAGCCGCCGAGGAGTGCAGATTCAACACCTACTTATGTTTTACTATGGGCTACCTTAATAGTGAAGTTATTAACCCAATAACTTTAATATTTATAAAGCAAAGAATCACAAATGAAATCAAAGCTATTCCAAGAGCAATGCTCCATCGAGTGATCAACAATTATGGTTACAGATTAAAATAATGAGAAAATGTGGATGGGGCGAATTTACAAACGGTTGATTGTACAATTAAAAACTCAAAAACTGCTCGTAAATTTAACAGTAATTAAAACGAGTTTGTTCTAATTCTACTCTTTTTTAAGTATCAAAAACGTAAAACGATCTGATACATCCTTTTAAATAAAAAAATAAAAACTTCAAATGTTGTTCTAAGCAAATTATATCTTCATAGTTTTGAGGTCCCTAACTTATTTTAAAAACTAACTCACTGAAAATAAAATACCACTATACACTTAATTGGCCTCATCTTATGGCAACACCGCATTAAGTAACTTCAAAGACGGAAAGGTCAACATTTTCATAGTACCGACACTGTACATGTAGTCTTTACACGACTATATATGTACTGTGGTACCAATGAGCGGTTTTACAAGTGTCACTTTAGCATTATTTATCTCTCGCTAGATGGCGTTGGCGACAGTTTTCGTAACAGTACTGTTGTTTGGTATGACCAAGGAAGTTCTATAAGTACAAAGAACTTCCTTGGGTATGACCAAAGATTTTGAACTACGCTTACTGGCGGTTATGACATTCTGCGTTCCTTTGTGTATGGCAAGTTGTGCGTCAGTTTTGTAACAAATTCATTGCTTATAGTATTTATTGTCAGTATTACCTTCTTGATATTCTATATTATAACTTACAGCTAATGATACAAAGAAAATGGACCGTTTTATTTAGATTTAATTTATATGCTTTAATAAAGGGGTAAATAAAATTTGAATATGTCAAACTGCCAATGTCATAATAATAAAAAACAAATAATAAATTTCACTACACAAACAACTAGTCGTTTGTTTGTTTGTTTCGCTCGTGGTTTGTGTATTTTACGGTAAAACACTGTTTTACCTGCTTTCGATTACTAAGTTCAGTTGAGTAAATACCAAAAGTTACGCGAGCGCCATCTCTTGACGATGAAAGAACTAATCTGACAATGCCTAATGGAAAACTGCTAATTCGAGATTAGGATGCGATTTTATTTTAAATATCTATGTGAATAGGAGTCCAATATGGGTATAAAAATAAGTTTTACGGATTTCCATGAATTTGGCCGCCATTTTGAAAATAAATTATAATTTTTATTTAGATTTAATTTAATAAAATACAGTTCAATTAAAAGTATGTTATGTATTATTATAAGTATAGATAATGTTTAACACAATATGTTGTTAGCGTCTGGTTTAATTTTAGGTTCGGCTCAATGTACGTTCAGCGATGGACTTCGAATGGTTGAAGCAGTGTCGGTTCTACTTTAAAGAAGATGCTGACAAAACTTGGATCTCCGTGACTGACGTTACCTTCACTTATCAGAATGAATACCTGGGGTGCACCGAGCGACTGGTCATCACGCCGTTGACAGATAGGTATGAGCAGTAGTCAAAGCGAAATGAAAATACTCGTATGTAATGAAATTTTAAGACAATGTATTATTAACTTTTTTATAAAGCTAATGTTAATTTAAAACCTTTTTACCTAGTTTATTCATAATAATTATATTTGACAACGTGAAGTGATTGTATACTAACCTGAGTTGCATTCTTAGAGGTGCACCAATTCCATACAATATAATCTCAAATCTTCTCATTCTGATATAGGCGCGATCTTGTCATCGATCCAAACAGCCAAGAGAGTAATTGGCAATCAGTTACGGGGCAGTAGTCAATAATGAGAGGATCCTTATTGACGGCAATGTAGTTACGCGGCAGTGTAATTTAAAACCCACCCTTGTGAATTTAGGTGTCACCCTAGAGGTGGGGTATCCAGAACCACGCCCCTTATAGTAACTCACTTGATTCACCATGCAACTTTGAACTAAATGTATAACAGAATACAGTTCAATTAAGGGATAGTTAAGTTTTTTGGTGACCTCCGTATCGTTTATGAACTCCTGGTGGTAAGGGATTGAAAAGTGACAGCGCATAATATCTCGCTACCGCGAGCATATTTTTCTACTGGGACGCCATCTATCTCATAATCATTGAATTAGATCTTTTCACATTTTAAAATGAAACCGAGGACGAACCGAGGTATTGCCCTCCCATTTGAATTGAGCCACCCTGCATTTTCAGTTTAGATTGCCCGAAGCATAAAAAATAGATTCGTCGATCAAAAAAAATTAATGCTATTTTGAAGCTGGCTTATTAACCTTAAGGCACTATGGGCTCCAAATTTTTGTCCTGCTCGTTATGGTGCAGGGTAAGCAGGAAAGGACCAGGTGATGCTTCTCTGGAGCCGATTTTAGTTCATATTTTCAATTTAATTAAACTTTTTTTTTGATAATCTTACGTTTTTTCAAAAAACTAATCCCACAGAAGTATTTGAATGTTTGTTGGGATTACACACATTAGGTTTTTGTAAAAATATCTTCGATAGAAACTGAATGAAGTTGATTCATTCCATCGACGGGACCGTCAAAACGGGTGATTTTTAGGAAACTTTAGTATTTTTTTCTATCGAGTCAGATTTATTTAATCGTGTTTCGCTGACCATAGCCGGATATAAAAATTAAACACTTCATCATAAGAATGCAAACGATAGCTCGTCATTATAATATTTGTTATAAACTGTGGTAGGTAAAACAGATACGGCACTACCGCAGTCTATCTCACATACAACTTGCTTATTTCCTAACAAAACACTCCGCAATATCGGCTCGTCCTTGCTAGGTTCCTCAATATTAAACAAATTATAAATACCTTCTAACATGTCGTCGTCATCCGTGCCCAAACAATTGCTATTATTCACTTTAGCTTTACACACTCTTTTTAAATGACCTTTTTTATTGCACTTTTGACACGTATAATTAACGAAGCGACACTTCTCCTTTGAATGATTTTTAGAACCGCACACTTCACAACATTTTGAAATTAGTGACGTATTCATATTTGGAATGGTGGCGCTGCCGGCGGCCCGCATCGCAAACACAGGCTGCGCTGAGCCGAGCGCCTCCGAAGCGCCAGCCGTGGCGGCTCGTGCCGATTCCAGCGCCATTCGCGCGCAGTGGACGCTTTGCGCTACTTCCAGTGCCTTCGAAAAACTTAATATTTCTATGTTTTCAGCAAACAGTTTCTCTTTCTCTTTTGCATTTTCCAATCCTAAAACAAAACGATTGCGAAGGGCTGTCTCCAGCTTAGCTCAAAACTGGGCTAAATGGCGCACTCGCGCTGCCCATTCGGCTAATTCCTCTCCTGGACGCTGTCCCACCTTGTAAAAATTAAACCTTTCTGCGAAGGTACTCTTTTTTGGGCAAAAAATGCTGGGTTAATTTGTCGATCAGCGTCTTAAATTCCACGTTGTCCAAATCCGCCGGAAACACTAAATCTTTAGCCAAACGATAGGTTTCCTCCGCCAATGCTGTCCATAATATGTCTCGTCGTTTTAATCCAGACTTATCACTTTCGTCATCAATATCGCTCGCCCTGCAGTACTGGGTAAAACGACTACAAAAATGCTCCATTCTTGTGAGCGGTGGTCAAATGCGAGATAGCCGCCAAACATCGTTGCACCTCCTGCCATTATTACGCTCTTGCACCAGATTACGCAAGTTAATAATTATAATTCACAACACCGCGTGAAGTTAATCTCGTCGCCAAAATATCCTATTTGTGGGATATTACAATAATTAAAACACGGAGTGCAACGTTATCCTTTAATGGCGACCACATGACTCCTGTCATTTTTACAGATACCTATCAATAAGGTTATAGCTAACGAGGTTAGATACACACCTTATTAAGTTTACGGGCATAGATAGGTATATAACTCAGTATATGCATACATCTTAATAGTATTTTGGAACATTAATTACACATAAAAAAAATAAAGTCAATTAATCGTTTTGAAAGGTCTAGTTTTAAATATTCGTGAGGACGAATCGTCAAATTTGGATACAATTTCGCCTTAATTTGAGTATGCTTTTGTTCCAAATTTGAATTCAGGGTACTGAAAAAAATATGTGTGGTTTATTTAATAAGCCGTTTGTCCGCCTTTCTCATAGGTATATATTGAATAATTTTCAAGAGGACTGTATGGGTTTTTGAAGAAAACAATGGCTTAAAACGTAACGTTTTTACGTGTAACGTTTTTTTAACGTTAAAAAAAGTTTTATCATTAGCTTGTATTGCCTCCATGAGCGTTTACAACGGCCATCATGTGGTGTGTCATAGAACTAACGACCAAAACATCGCTATGACGTGTTGTGGAATGTTTTCCCATTCTCCCTCGGTGGCAGTTTTTAGCTCTTCCAAGGTCTTAGCTCGAATACGCCTCTTTACATCATCCCATGAATACTCTATGGGATTCATATCAGGGCTCCTTGGTGGCAAAGCCATGACTGTGATACCGACATAATGTAATCGCTGACGGTTCGGGTATGTGGTCTTGCAATATCATGCATTAAAATTAAACCTTGGCCTACAAACCTTCATATGGCATCACATGAGCCTCTAGACATTGACGAATGTATCGTTCGCCATTCGAATGTATACATGGTCCTTCATCGTTCATTGTCATATAGAATTACCTTGGTTTCATCGGTGAAGAGTACCCGGTTCCATTGACGTTGAGTCCGATGCAAATATTCACACGCAAAATTTAGGCGGTAGTTTATGGGGTTCCAGGCCACATTCTTAGAGTATCCTTCATACAGTTGGAGCGCTAACAGCCACTGCATGAAAGTCTCGAAGCTATTCTTAGATTGACAGATAACGTTTAATTGCAATAAAAAAAAATACAGCACGTCAACAATGACCTTAAAATAGTACAAGCGGCGGCCTTATAACTTTAGAAAATATTCTAAGCGAAATCAATAATATTTTAATACTGAATGTAGAACAATCCTTGAGACGTCGAATCCAGCTATGAATTGAAAACAACCGTCATCATTTTGAACAATTAATCAGTTATGGTTTAACTATTTTCGTTAAAAATGAGCTCTTTCCTTAAGTTTGCCGTATATCATTTCTTCCCAGAATTCAATCCTTATTAGCGACACTATCAAATGGTGTGATAATTCAGTGTGTGCTTTTTTTCCAAAATCAACGTGTTCGATTCCTGCCTAGGAATATTGTTTTACACGACACATACAATATATATACCGAGTGTAAAAGCATGGTGTAGCAATATTGAAAGGTGTGCATGTATATATCAAGTAAGTTATAGTTATAGAACTTCCTTGATGTATATCCAGTGATTAATCATCTACCACGATATAACAAGTAAAATCAGAATTAGGATTATCCATACAAAATTAAAAACATATACCTATAATGGAATTATTTATGTCAACCCTATTGATAATGCTCTGCGATAAGTAACTACTTAACGGTTATCAAAGGAAACGAAATCATTTTCACATAAACATTATTCAGCGAGGCAGGTTGGCGTGTAAATAACAAAAATGAAAACGCTTTTCAAAAACTTTTATTTAACTTGCAATTATTGTGTCAAACATACAGTTTGTATGTATGTTAGTTTTGGTCAAATCTTGCAAGCTGAATTAGAACCACTTCCTCTTATCCTATGGACTTGAAATTTTGCATGTTGGTTTAGTTCTTATGACAACGCATTTTTATGGTAAGCATGACTGGAATCGACATCTAGGATTAGCTCCAAATTAAGAAACTCTTCATCGGTCAACAGCACAGACACGAAATTTTGTGTACGCCTTTTATTATTATAGCCGGTTTTAAATTATACCATGGTTGCTGCTCTCAGGGTTGGGTTCTGACTAGGGAAATCCTCAACGGTTAACAGCACAGATTCTAAATGTTGTATACACATTTAATTGTGAAAGCCCGTTCTAAATTTCACCAGGACATGGCTAGTGCATAAAAGCTTTTTTAACACGATTTCTGATTAACATAAGTTCCCATATAAGTTCAATTTCATTGCAGAAAGTTTCTTTAATTATTTGTACAATAGCATAATTGAAAGTTAGGTTTAACTAAAACGTTCAATTTCATATTTATTTTACACACTGTGTTGTTTATTGTGATGTTGCAATATACAGCAAGTTTGTTTACTTTGATTATCTGTCTTATCAAAGTTTTGCACTGTTGTGATTCGTTATTGAGCGTTTTTTTCTCCGGCAAGGCGTCGCCGATGGCACTTGAGAGTAGTGGAAAGCAAACAGGGAGTAACCTATGTTGGATTATTTCTATGGGGGAGGCTTATGTTAAGCAGCGGACATCTATCGGCTCATGATGATGTTAATGTTTTTCTCACAGGTGCTATATAACTTTGGCTCAAGCGCTTGCCATGAGTATGGGTGGCGCACCCTGCGGGCCCGCGGGCACGGGCAAGACGGAGACCGTGAAGGACATGGGCAAGACCTTGGCGAAATACGTGGTAGTCTTCAACTGTTCCGATCAGATGGACTACAGGTAAGAAAATTATCGGTGCTATACTACTACGTAGGCGCTCTGCACTTCATTGTCGCAAGGGTTCAGACTCAACCTTATTGAGTAAAATAGGGAAAAATAACTTAACGGAGATTCCGGGGCAGCCAAGCACAAGTGATGTGAATATGTGATGAAAATGACGCGGCGGCAGAGCGGCGCGCCGCTCTGCCGCCGCACTCTGGTGCGACGTGCGCTTAGCTTGTTATGTTTACTCGCAAAATATAGTTTTTGGATGACAAGTCAACGTGCTTTTAATATCGCTAACTTATTTTTTTAATACGTATTTTCCAATATTATTAACTTTTTGCTAACAAATCGTAAGGTAGTATCGGGATACCCAGGTAGTGGAAGTCACATCTGATAGCGTACGCCAATTCAATAAATACAAAACAAAGGACATCATCTTATTGATAAGGGAATTAATAACCTACGAGCTTTACTAGGCACACACAAATGGATGATTGTGGCTTAGATGGGTTCATGTAGAATGCGTAGCATGTACTGAACCAGAATTATTGACGTTATATTGAATAAATAGTTTTGTTGATTAAATCACTAAGGATAACTAGTCGGTGATCGGGTGGCGACTAATACTAAAAGGCCAATACTTAATACTGTAAGGCCAAATCAGTAAAGCTTTTTTTTTAATTATCTTTGGGATTAACTTCATTGTAGATATGGAGGCTAGTACAGTTTTATTTTAATTTTTGTCTGTCTGTCTCTTTGAACACGCATCACGCTGAAAAACTGGACAAATATTCATGCAACTTATCACAAATAGCAAGCAATTATATACTTGTAATATAAATATGAGTCTCTAAGCAAATTTCGTGTATGTATGCATGTAATACTGACAAAAATGCTTAATATTAATTAATGTTATTATATTCATTTATGTGAGTATCTGAACAAATATACCAAATTTCGTGTATGTATGCATGTAATACTGACAAAAATGCTTAATATTAATTAATGTTATTATATTCATTTATGTGAGTATCTGAACAAATATACCAAATTTCGTGTATGTATGTATGTAATATTGACAAAAATGCTTAATATTCATTTATGTTATTATATTCATTTATGTGAGTATCTGAACAAATATACCAAATTTCGCGTATGTATGTGTATCCACGTATTTCTCGGCAACTGAAAGTCCAATTATAATTCTGAAATAATTCTTTTTAATTAGTTTAAGTATCTTCCAAGTTAGAGAATAGTTCAAGTTCCATCAAAATCAGTTTAGTAGTTCAAAACATATGAGCTGTTAACTGTTTCCAGTATGGCTTATTTCTTAGCAAATGGAATAAGTACTTCATTTTCTTAAAAAGTAAGAAAGAAATTTTATTTAAAAAAAATATACTGACTTCAAACCGAATAAAATTTAAAATAAATAAATGATGTTTGTACCAGTTAAGTTTACTTCCTTTTTTTAGCCGGTTTGGGCGTAGCACAGACCTCAAAGTATTTCAATTATTTGTTTCTTATAACTTTTATACGATTTGAAATCGGTTTAATTTATTATTTTAGCCGGTTTGGGCGTAGGACAGACCTCAAAGTATTTCAATTATTTGTTTCTTATAACTTTTATACGATTTGAAATCGGTTTAATTTATTATTTTAGCCGGTTTGGGCGTAGGACAGACCTCAAAGTATTTCAATTATTTGTTTCTTATAACTTTTATACGATTTGAAGTCGGTTTAATTTATTATTTTAGCCGGTTTGGGTGTAGCACAGACCTCAAAGCATTTCAATTATTTGTTTCTTATAACTTTTATACGATTTGAAGTCGGTTTAATTTATTATTTTAGCCGGTTTGGGCGTAGCACAGACCTCAAAGCATTTCAATTATTTGTTTCTTATAACTTTTATACGATTTGAAGTCGGTTTAATTTATTATTTTAGCCGGTTTGGGCGTAGCACAGACCTCAAAGCATTTCAATTATTTGTTTCTTATAACTTTTATACGATTTGAAATCGGTTTAATTTATTATTTTAGCCAGTTTGGGCGTAGGACAGACCTCAAAGCATTTCAATTATTTGTTTCTTATAACTTTTATACGATTTGAAGTCGGTTTAATTTATTATTTTAGCCGGTTTGGGCGTAGCACAGACCTCAAAGCATTTCAATTATTTGTTTCTTATAACTTTTATACGTTTTGAAGGTGGTTTAATTTATTATTTTAGCCGGTTTGGGCGTAGCACAGACCTCGAAGCATTTCAATTATTTGTTTCTTATAACTTTTATACGATTTGAAATCGGTTTAATTTATTATTTTAGCCAGTTTGGGCGTAGGACAGACCTCAAAGCATTTAAATTATTTGTTTCTTATAACTTTTATACGATTTGAAGTCAGTTTAATTTATTATTTTAGCCGGTTTGGGCGTAGCACAGACCTCAAAGCATTTCAATTATTTGTTTCTTATAACTTTTAGACGATTTGAAATCGGTTTAATTTATTATTTTAGCCAGTTTGGGCGTAGGACAGACCTCAAAGCATTTAAATTATTTGTTTCTTATAACTTTTATACGATTTGAAGTCGGTTTAATTTATTATTTTAGCCGGTTTGGGCGTAGCACAGACCTCAAAGCATTTCAATTATTTGTTTCTTATAACTTTTATACGATTTGAAGTCGGTTTAATTTATTATTTTAGCCGGTTTGGGCGTAGCACAGACCTCAAAGCATTTCAATTATTTGTTTCTTATAACTTTTATACGATTTGAAGTCGGTTTAATTTATTATAATTACTTTTTATAAGCTTTTATTTAACTTCACTTGACTTGTATATATGTATCTATCTATGTATCTTTGTATATCTGTCTGTCCTGGAATCATGCAATTCTAATTTCAAGCACTTCCCGATTAGCTATCCGGCTGAAATTTTCAGGGTAGCTCACAAATCGACGACAATGCAATAAAAAAAAACTTATTTCATTAATTTAATTTTTTAAATTATATTTGTTTATTATTATGGATTTCCGCATAGTTTATAAACGCCTGAGTCTACAAACTACGATTGTTGTTGTTTAGAGGCCTCGGGCGCATATACAAAGGTCTGGCCCAGTCAGGGTCGTGGGGCTGCTTCGACGAGTTCAACCGCATCGAGCTGCCGGTATTGTCCGTGGCCGCCCAGCAGGTGGCGGTAGTGCTGGCTGCCAAGAAGGAGAAGAAGAAGAACTTCATTTTCACCGATGGAGACTCCTCAGACATGTGCCCCGAGTTTGGAATATTTATTACGATGGTGAATTTTCACTTTATCTATTATAATTCTCCCGTCTAAAGCGCGTAAAGGTTGCACACACGGCACTGATAACGATATTTTTTTATTAAATATATATCAATACTGTCACTTACTAACTCACTATAAGTAATTTTCTTTAATTAACTCGAACTGAACATACAACTTTATGATAAAGCTGAAATGTTTCAGACTATTTTATGATAATTAAAGAAAATTACAAAATATGGGGCATTCCTTTTAATTTGTTTTATTCCTGAGAACTAATATATTCCTTATCATCGTTTTTTTAAGAACCACTATCGATCGGTACTTCAGGTGTGATATTTTTACAAAATCAACTGATCCATTTTGGTACATGCACTTTTCTACTGATTCAGTTTCGGTTTTCATTAAATCGAGCTCTTGATCTTTTTAAACATTTCTCGCTATTTTCTTTCAAACTTTTTGGTTTTTCCAACCAAGCTTAGTGAAAATATCATATGCTACCCACATCTAATATTTATTGTCAAAAATGTTATTCTATTTTTAACCTTACCCACATTGTATTTGTGGGTCAAAAAGCAGCAAGCTGAAAATGGAAATGGGCTGGTCATGTCTGACGCGCATGTCGGACGAGCTGAGGGCAACACTCACGATTGAGTGGAGCCCACACAACGTTAGATAACGTCGCCGCAGGCAGGAGATGGCAGGACGAGCTAGACGCCTATTGGAAGGATTGGCCTTAGAAATATTTCAACTGACAGGAGTGGAAAGAGGGTAGGGAGGCCTTTGCCTTGCAGTGAAACGATTATGACTGAATAAAATAATAATAATATTGTATTAAGATCCATTATTAATTCTCTAAGAATACAAAATAACGTTGGTTTAGAATCCGGGTTATGCTGGCCGCAAGGAATTGCCGGAGAACCTGAAGATCCAGTTCCGCACAGTGGCCATGATGGTCCCCGACAGACAGATCATCATTAGGGTGAAGCTGGCATCATGCGGCTTCCTCGAGAACATCACACTCGCGCGCAAGTTCTACACCCTCTATAAGCTATGCGAAGAACAGCTTACGAAACAAGTAAGTAGATACGAACACTTTCTCGTGTATGGCTAGATTTAATAAGCTTCCAGTTCCCACAGTCATTTTTTAATCTGTTTGCAAAGACACAGGAACAAGTTGAAGTACTAAACTTTAGGTATATGGATACTTATTCCTATTTCTTCATGACTACAGATATTTTTACCCGGCTTTTACTCGGCTTTTACTCGGCTTTTTACTCGGCGGCTTTAACCTCGTTCTATAACTTAGGAGTGAACTAGTAATAACTAAATGTATCGCACTATTAATGCCTCTGAGCGGGCATATGCTCTTAGCATAGATGGTGCGGGTTCAAATCCCGTCAGTTGTCCAAAATTGTTCCTTGTTATAAAATATGGTGATTTCGCCAATCAGGTCATTACAAAATTATTGTTTTTGCATTTATAAATTAACTGCGCCTTGCGGTTTAACCGTTGTGGGAGGTGATGACGATGATGGTGATAAAAGTATCCTATGTGATATTCCAGGGTATAAGCCATCTCCATTCCAAATTTCATCAAAATCCTTTTGTCCGTTTGAGAACGAAGTCTGACTATGATGATGGTGATGATGATGAAAAAGTCTCCTGTTTTATTCCAGGGTATAAGCTATCTCCATTCCAGATTTCATCAAAATCCGTCCAGCCGCTATCGCGTTTAATCTCCCCAAACTAACAAACAAGCAAACAGCCAACGTTTCACTTTTATACAATGATATGGATTATACTCGTTGTCCACTTGTAGGTCCACTACGACTTCGGGTTACGCAACATTTTGTCCGTACTCCGGACTCTGGGCGCCGTCAAGCGCGTCAACTGCAAAGACAATGAGAGCACCATCGTCATGCGGGTGCTCCGCGACATGAACCTCTCGAAGCTCATCGATGAAGACGAGCCGCTCTTCATCTCGCTGGTGGCGGATCTCTTCCCCAACCAAGCCCTGGAGAAGACAACCTACAACGACCTCGAGGAGGCCATCAAGAAACAAGTGGACACGGCAAACCTGATCAACCATCCGCCGTGGCTGTTGAAAATTATTCAGGTAGGTTTTATTGTTTACTAGCTTTCCCGCCCACAACTTCGTACGCGCGCACTACTGTTTATCGCAAAAAATTGATGTTTTTTGACATACTTGTAATTTTGTTTCCATGGCAACGTTTCTTACAGCGAGTTATCAACATTTTTCTAGTTTTCCCGTGGAAACTTGCAATTTTCCGGGATAAAAAGTATCCTATGTTTTATTGGGTTGTTCCGTTCTCATCCTATTGGTATAATGTTCTTGGTTAATCTTAACTTATTATTCCAGGGTATAAGCTATCTTCATTCCAAATTTCATCAAAATCCGTCCAGCCGTTATCGCGTGAAAGCTCCCCAAACAAATAAACACAACGTTTCACTTTTATATAATGAAATGGATTGGGTATACGAGCATTTACGTTTTAGACTTGTTAAACAACTGTGTTATACTTATATAACACACATTTTTTAATAGCCACCTTACCGTTTACATAAATTTTGTATTAGGTCATTTAAATATATGTGCCAATATACAGTTTTGTATTTATTTTTTATTAATTAACATTATTTTTTGTTTTATAGCCTTAGATTTGCGTATTTCTTAGTACTTACTTTACCTAGCAATTACTTCTTATACTCAACAATGTATGTATGGTTGGTAATTTGTAAATAATGAGGTTGGTCGCACATTTGTTTAAATTTTTAATTACATTTAGAGTAACATAAGTTTAGTGAAACTGTTTATTGGTCCTTAAAAAACGTATATTCGTAACTATTTTTTTATCATAAAGCTAGCATTAGGGTTAGAATTAGTTCATATTTATATTTTTATACCTATGTAGTTGAACGTTTTAATGTTACTTTTCCAAAATTTATTCAAGGCCAGCGTGGTCATTTCTCAGTATTAAAAGTAACCTAGGTGTTATTCCAGGACCAAAAGTACCTATAAAGTAAAAAATATCGATTTAGTCTAAATACTTTCAGCTTTTAAATAGTTTTTCATTGTTTTGCTTCTTCTCATCGCATCGAGATTCTAAGTTCATCAGATTTTAAGTCAGATCCTCAAATATACAACAATGAAAACTGCATTTCTACCGGTCTGCTGCGCGAACAAACATCCAGGCAGATACGATTAAAAACAAATCGTACAATCTTCTTCAGTAGTTCATTTTAAGTCCTCGAGAGTATTTTTATATCATGTTATTTATACAGACTTTATGTTATTATTGTTTGTTTGTTGTATGAGGCAGTGCTGGCATCTAGTGTCAGCAAATGTCAGGCCACTCGAGGGCCTGTGACATGGCTTAACGACTGCTATTCATAAATTACAGCCGGACCGACAGCTTATTGTGCTCTCCGAAGCACAGAGAGATTGAAAACTAATGTGTAAGTTATTGGTTAGCCTAGGAACGAACTCTGTTATTTACTGTTTTCTTATAAGCATAGAACCCAGCTATGTATTGAAAACAATGGCCATCATTTTGAACAATTAATCAGTTAAGGTTTTGATAGGCAGGTAAAGTGAGAAAATTAAAAAAGTATTTTCGATAAAAATGAGCCCTTTCCGTTAGCCGTATGTCATTTCTTTCAAGAATTCGATCCTTACTAACAACACTATCGAATGGTGTAATAATACAGTGTGTTGTTTTTTTTTTCAAAATCAACCTGTTCGATTCTGGCTTGGAATATTGATTTTTCATTAATCTAAAGATGCAGTTTCAGTTTTCATCATAGTCCGGCCCGAGAGTCCTTTAAGTACTTTTCGCTGTTCCTCATAGCTTCTGATTTAACCAACCACGCCCACTTGAAAAATTCAATATATTCTAAACTAGCATTAGGATTTACTTCTGTATCTAGTTAAACTTACGTTTTAATGTACCGTTTGATTGCGATTGAGGTGGCGATTGCGAAACCGTTCGCATCATTCATATATCGACCGACCAACGCCGCGACGTAGCCTAACGCGTTCCCATACTAATTAACGTCGATCAATGGTTGGTGGCTGACTTGCATGCTTGCTTGTCGTATGAGGTAGTGCTGGCCTCTGGCCTCTGTTGTAAGAGTTTGTCCAGCCACCCGAGGGCCTCCAACATGGCTCAACGACTGCCATTTGTGTGTGGTTAAAATAAGATAAGATAGTATTTGGCCTTTTCTATTTATTTTAGGTGGGGGTTAGTAGTATAGGGCTTCTAGTTAGTCGTGTCATTGGTCTGATTATTTGGCGAAAGTAAGAAACATAACCTACTGGCCACTTTGAATAACAAAGAACTAAATAGAATGACTTCTCAAATCAATTTTATTAATCAAAAAGCCCGCGGTTTCGCACGCGTGGTCATTTCTGTAGGCTAAAAGTACTCTTTGTGCTATTCCAGGACCCAAAATACCAATATACCAACTTTTGATCAAAATTCCTTGAGCCGTCAAACATATTTTTATCGATTTCCGGCTTCTACTCATCGGATTGAGATATAAAGTACCCCAGTTTATAAGCTATCCAACAGTGAAAACCGCATCACAATTGGTCTAGTAGTTTTTACGTGATGCGCGAACAAACATACGGACATACAGACAACACGAATTTTTTAAATGTTATATTCTTGTTCAGTAGCTTATTTTATGTACCCTAGACCATTTATTTTTTAATTATCTTCTTTGTGCAGACTTTTCCGTTCCTATTGTTTTATTATAAGTATAGATAGATAGATGACCGAGCTCAGACAAACACGACACACATATACCTAACTCACGCTCATAGTATATATGCACACGTACATTTTGCGCACTATTTTTGTTTTTTAGTTTTGCCTTTTATGTTAACAAGAAATGTCAACAGCAATGTAAATGCCAAATTATCAAGCTAATAGTCAAGTATAAGGTCCATGGTAAATGCTGTGTCAGGTATTTACTGTTACACAGAGTTAATTTATTTTTTGTTTTTGTTTTTGTCAGTCGCCCTCTAGGAAGGAATCTTGCTGTTTCCGAAAATATACGCTTCCCCAAGTCTAGATTCGGGAACAACAGGTCCAATGTGAAATTGCAATCTTAATTATTTCTACACTATAATATTATAATGAGGAAAGTTCTTTTTTTATATTTTTGTTTTTATGGTTTAACAATTTTAAAAATACTTTCACGTATAGAAATCTACATTGTCAGCGAGTAATATGGGATGAATTATTTAAAAAAAAATAGACATTCCTGCGAAAATTCCAATAATGTAACCCAAGGTACCAAAATTTGCCTATAAATGTAGATTACTCGGTGTGACGAACGGAATGACATGTTGCCGTGGAAACGAAATAATAATAAGTCTATCAAAACGCACCACGAGCTTTGCTGCCAAAGATTTAGAATTACGCTTACTGGCATTTTTTTAAAATAATTTACAAATGTAAAAAAATGCCTTTTATGTTAACAAGAAAAAAAATGCCTTGGTATAAGCGCTACCCGTGTGAAGCCGGGGCGAGTCACTAGTTAACCGGCTTCAAAGAAAATGAGGTTTTCAAGTTGATTTGTATGGATGTAATATTGTTAAAAATGCGTATATTCAACTATACGCATGCTGGGTGCATGCAGAGCGTCAAAGTTATCGAACTCGAGAGTTGAAAGAGTTTGATTCGAATGCAAGTTTAAATATAAAGATAATTCTGACGATAGATCAAAGCAAGCAAACTGAAACTGAAATTGTTGCTTCACAACAGCCAGTTGAATCAAAAAGCACGTTTTTTCGTAGCTGCCAAGGAAAAAGAAGTGTGCATTAGAGAGCTGCACCAAAATATAACTGGTTTATTTAGTAAAAGTCGCTTATTGGAGATTCATTTAGCAGAACTTACCGATAAGAACAAGGCACTGGACTTAATATGCCTCTCTGAAACATTTATACTAAAAGGCCACGAAAAAATGGTCAATATATCTGGGTATAGTTTAGCTTCAGCGTACTCGAGAAATAAAAAACAAAAACGAGGAGGCGTATGTATTTTGGTTAAGCGAGGGTTACAATATAAACAAGTTACTTTCTGCAATGAGTGCTCCATAGAAAAGCACTTTGAGTGTTGTGCAATCGAGCTACAATCACAAAATATGATCACTGTATTTTTATATAGAACGCCTAAGTCTAACTTCAACCTATTTATGGCTAAACTCGACACTTTGCTGCATAAAATGACTTTAAGGTATAATAAAAAAATCATTTTGGCTGATGATTTAAATATTAATACCCTACAAATAAATAACAGAGATGTAAATAACTTATTTGATCTCACAATGAACTACAACTTACATCTATATTTAAATGAACCCACACGCGGACGATCTTGCATCGATCACATTATAAGCAATATTAAATCCGCGACTGGTGAGTTATTGTACCTAGATATATCAGACCACAATACCGCCCAATTACTTAACATACCAACGACATCTACAGAGTCACCGATACCAGGGTACTTTATCTATAAAAGGGACTATAGTTTGGAATATATAAAGAAATTTAAAAAGTGTTTGTCAAACCTTACTTTTAATGAGATTTTTAATGAAAATGAGTTTGAACCGGCATTTGGAAAGTTTCATTCACAATATCTCTATTCTACATTTTGTGTTTTCCAAAGAATATAATCAAAATATCACAAAAATCTAAATAGATAACCAAAGGATTAAAGATTAGTTGCAGAACAAAGCGTTCTCTACGATAAAAATATTACACAGGCAAATGTGAACCCACTAAAATTAATACATGAAATACTCAAAACTACTTCGAAACTGCATTGATCAATCAATAAATAAACAAAATTTTGAAATGATAAGTAATTCTATAAATGTATGTAAAACGTCATGGCATATATTAAAAAAATAATCAGAATCCATCAAGCAAATTGAATATATCTCTAACATTGAAAAAGGAGGTGTATCATTAAATGATCCACGTGATATAGCGGAAGCGTTCAATGACTTCTTGATAACATCAACAAATACAGACAACCCAGTTAAGAATACTTTGAGAAATAGAAAGTGTAGCAGTATTTTCTTAGCGCCATTAAGTCTAGATGAAACTCATAATGTAATTATGTCTCTAAATAACACCAATGCTGAAGGATTTGACGAGATTGCTACAAAAATCCTAAAAGCCTGCGCGATAGAAATTACTCCAGTATTAAGACATTTGATAAATCTTTCATTTGTAGATGGCTACTTCCCTAAAATGCTAACATTTTCTTTAATCAAGCCTTTATATAAAAAGGAGATAAATCGAATTTAGGTAATTACAGACCTATAACTCTTATTCCGATTCTATCAAAAAAAAATGAATCGGCTATGTATAAACGCATGATGAGTTTTATTCAGAAACATAAAATTTTAAGACAGGAACAGTATGGGTTCCAGAAAGGTAAGTCGACAACGTTGGCGTGTTTTGATCTCATTAGTAGGGTGGAGAGTAAATGTCTAAGACTTTCGATTTTGTTTCTCATAAATTGCTATTAGACAAACTAGACAGGAATGGTATTCGGGGACCTGCACTAAAATGGATTCAAACGTACCTTGAGAACAGAAAACAACGAGATAGCAAACATCAATAAAAATAAGGAACTTCAAGCGTATAGATCTACTTTTCTTGTTAATAAATATGGTGTTCCGCAGGGCAGTGTCCTAGGACCGCTCTTGTTTTTGTTGTACATTAATGATCTTCCGGACATAGCAATGAATCCTTGTATTTTGTTTGCTGACGATATTTCTTTAAAAAATACTGACATTAATAAATATACAATTGACATAAATAATTCAATAAAATCAATAATTAATTGGTTAAATGACAACAACCTCCAAGTTAATCTGACTAAAACAAATTTTATTCAGTTCAGTACATATGGTAGTCGACATCGTGAGCTCAAAATTTCTTACAAGGAAATCCAGATATCGGAGGTAGCTGAAACAACATTTTTGGGAATCACGCTTGATAAATATTTGAATTGGAAGGCTCATATTGACAAAGTGTGCAATAAAATAAAGAGATTTGTCTATGTACTTTATAAGTTACGTAAAACTTCAGCTCGTTCAACAGTTCTACCGGCATACCATGGTTACGTATCCTCTGTACTAAACTACGGCCTTATACTGTGGGGGAACTCCACAAACGTCCAGAGAGCTTTTTTGGCACAAAAAAGTGTGTTAGGGCCATAGCCGGCATACCACCATGGGAATCTCCAAAGTGTAACAATACCAATAGGCGACCATTTGGAGCTTTTGGGTGTCGAACTCACATCAAACCTGAATTTTGGGTCTTATATTGAATCCAAAGCCAAGGTAGCTGCAAAAAAACTTGGTATTTGGTCTAAGGTTAGGCGGTACTTCACACCGGGACAGCTTTTGAATCTTTATCAAGCACAGGTCCGATCTTGTATGGAGTACTGCTGCCACCTCTGGGACGGTTCTGCCAAATATCAGCTCGAGTCGTTGGATTCAATTGAGAGACGTGCTATCAGGCTCATTGGGGATGACACTCTGGTAAAGAGTAAGCTTCAAAGTCTGGCGCATCGACGTGAGGTAGCAAGCATGGCGGTATTCTACAGATTGCACTATGGAGAGTGTGCACAAGAACTGCACAACCTGATTCCCCCATCACCTTTCCATCACCGTACGACTAGACGATCAGCAAAGTGCTACCCTTTCATGGTTGAAATACCTCGCACAAGAACGAAGCGTTACGCTTCTTCATTTATTATAAGAACTGCAAAGGAGTGGAATGCCCTGCCCTCGTCAGTGTTTCCGGTAAATTATAACCCCGGTGTGTTCAAGTCAAGAGTGAATAGGTATCTACTAGGCAAGCGTGCTACACCTTCGACCACATCATCGCTTTCCATCAGGTGAGATCGTGGTCAAACGATTGCCTAGAATGTAATAAAAAAAAAAACTTGCAAGCCCTTTTTTAGACAATTTCGAATACTCACTGTACTCACATTCACATTCTGGAATCAGCCAAATTTGCGAAACTACATCCATGTTTATTTAAAACAGCTACGGATGTGTATCCGAGAAACACGAGGAATCCGGATAAATAAATGATTGACTTTATTACAATGTATAATTTGTGGTTAATTGATTAAATTTACGATTATTGCTCTGTAATTTAGAGAGTAAACATTGTTATGAAACAAGTTGACATATTATTTTATGGTATCCTGATTTAATTTTGAATGATTTGCATGTTTGAAATATTTGTACGTCGCAATGCGGCAAAATGTCCTTGGCACTGTAATAATAAACATATTATCTGTTATGTAACCAACATTTTATGCAAATAAATATTATTCTTATTCTTATAAAACAAAGGTTGTCAAAGCATATGTACCAAATTTCTTGTATATTTTGTATTTGTGTGATAAGGTCAAAAAAATGAAATATATATGTATTTTAAAATTCATTTTTTTGGTTTTTGTGCCTCGTAAATGCCAACTTACTTACTTTAGTCGGTTTGGGCGTGGAATAGACCTCAAATTATTTGATTATATCTTTTATTATGTTTTATACGAATTGAAGTTTTTTTTTTATTACTTATTGTTTTCTTTTTAAATTACTTAGGCAACATATAGATATGTTACGGCTGTCACTCACGAGTTATTTCGTCGAACAATTCGACCGGTGTTCAGACGTTAAAGACGTCCATCCTCAGGAGTTTGCGCAGCGAGTGCACGACGCGAACTTGTGAGTGACAGTCGTAACATATCTATATATAATGAATCACGCTCACGTTTGTTTATATACCAATATTTAGGCAAAGTTATATTTGTAAAATGGTTTTCAGCTGTACGAGACGCAACGTGTCCGCCACGGGATCATGACCCTCGGCCCCCCGGGCGCCGGCAAGACGACTTGCATCCACACGCTCATGAATGCGCTTTCCGAGATGGAGAATCCACACAGGTCAGTCTTTCCTCTATTAGCAACAAGAATCATTTAAATAAATTGATTTGGTAATAAAGCTTTTACGGGTTGTTTTTTTCGTTGCTTACAAAGCACTTTAGGTTTTTTCTTTTTTGGCTTTTTTTATCTTTTTCTCTTTTAACAATTTAAAGTTTCTTTTTCTCCTTTTTTCCTTTTTTTCCTTTTCTCTTTTTTTTTATTTTTTTTTCATTGCATTGTCATTGGTTTGTGAGCTACCCTAAAAGTTTCAGCCGGATAGCTAATCGGGAAGTGCTCAAAATTTTAATTGCAAGATTCCAGGACAGATAAAATAGATACATAGATAGATAAGCTTTTAAAAAGTATAACTAAAAAAACGAATAGATTGTTATTTTTTTTTTTAATGCATTGTCACTTTTTTGTTTTTTTAAGTGTTTTTTTTTAATTTTCACTGTCATCGATTTTTGAGCTATTGGGATAGCTTATTGGGAAGTGCTCGAAATTTGAGTTGCAAGATTCCAGGACAGACAGAAATACATAGATATATAATTTTTATAAAAGGGATGGGAACTATACAGTTAAAAGTAGAGTTAACATGAATTATTAATCTTAGCTTTAATTGGTACATAAGTTTTCGTCATTGCTATATTTGGATTAGTTGTGTCAATGGTCTTTTAAATGTAATAAATTAATTATGCATTTAAATTACCATAAACCTAATAATTATAATGGATATAGGAAGGTTATTATTATTATTAAGGAGCTTAATTTTTAATTCTATTTGTATTATTGAGCTTATGTGTTAATCCAATTATTGTTACCCTAAAAGGAGGAGAAAATTCATACATTGAGCCAATGAAAACGTCTGTTTATTATAATATATAGATACTTACTTACTTTAATGGAGTTCCCATGTTCCATGTTCATGGTGAAACTTAGAATGGGCTTTCACAATTAAATACGTACACAACATTTCGTGTCTGTGCTGTTAACCGTTGAGGAATTCCCTAATCAAGACCTAACAGCATGGAGTGAAACCACCATGTCAGCCGGCTATCATAATAAAATGCGCACACAAAATTTCGTTTCTGTGGTGTTGACCGTGGAAGAGTTCCTTTATCTAGAACTACATGGATGTCTATTCATGGATGTTCATAAAAATGCATTGTCATCGGAACTGAACCAGCATGTAAAAATTCAACTCCGTAGGATAAGAGGAAAGGGGTTCTGATTCAACTTGCAAGATTTGATCTAAAAATTGACATACATACATACATTACAAGTTAAATAAAATCTTTATAAACTGAAAAAACTGAACTGAACTGAACTTATACAATGATTCCATATTTTATTGCGTTAAGATTAACTGATAGTTATTTATTAGTTATAATTCA
The DNA here is from genome assembly GCA_946251855.1 of Alsophila aescularia. Taxonomy (NCBI): domain Eukaryota; kingdom Metazoa; phylum Arthropoda; class Insecta; order Lepidoptera; family Geometridae; genus Alsophila; species Alsophila aescularia. The sequence continues at coordinate 103,232,894 of OX276373.1, forward strand.
AATCACAATAAGCACAATCAGTGTTGGTACAGAATAAAATATTGTAAAATAATGTTAGGTGCTATGACCAAAATTATAAGATTTGAAATAAAACCTGCCCACGTAAAAAAATATATAATAGACTCACTTCACACACACACAAAATCTAGTAAAAATGAAAGCAAATTACCTGAAATAAATCACCTTACGCTGTAATTTGTGCGCATAATTCTCCAAGGTTACATTTTCCCACTCCCCACTCCCCTGCACTCTGCCACCCGCTACCCGAAATAAGCACTGAAGTGCTTGCGTAACAAGGTTGAATATCGTGAGTACTGTTTGAACACTATTTAACTACGAAATTAAATGATGTATGTCTCAAAAGTTATTTATTTTATTGGCAGGCTAATAATTTAGTTAGATAAATTTTGTCTAAACATTAGATGATAGATATGAGATTTATTCTAGAGATAAAACTTAAGCCGTTGAGTAGAAAAATGAAAATATTACTGAAAATAATGTAATTTTTGATAAGAAAATGTATCGATTGAAATTCTGTTAATCATGTTTTCATCGTAGTCTTAGAGATATAAAGATCTCAATAAAAACATTTTAACTAGCTTAAAAGCTAAGAAAACACGACCGCCCTGCCAAAAATGAACTTATGCCAATAAATTAAACTCTATATTGGAATGTGCTTATCAAAGCCTTCAATTTGATACCCATATTGTAAAATTCGCAGATAATATTATTTGTTTGCAATTGTAAATGAAGCCATACTGCCACCAATTTTTTTTTTTTAAATATAGCCTATGTTACTCGGAGGGAAGGATTCTAAAGATACCTCATACGTCTAAATCTGTTCCGGCATTTTAAAGTTATGGTGGAATAAAGAAACTCTCATACAAACATATAAACATACAAACATACATGAATGCTAAAAACATAACACTTATTTTTTTGGGCAGTCGTGTAAAAACATGTATGGTAAGTTTCACATTTATCAGGTTTATCATATTTATGGAAAAAAATACCATAGAAAGCAGAGCCTGGTCTTAATAGTGAAATTTGTTTGCCTTGCAGAGAAATGCGTATGAACCCCAAAGCCATTACCGCGGCGCAGATGTTCGGCAGACTTGACGTTGCCACCAACGACTGGACCGACGGCATATTCTCCGCTCTATGGAGGAAAACGCTCAAGATTAAGACTGGAGAATACATCTGGCTCGTCCTTGACGGTCCAGTAGATAGCATATGGATAGAGAACTTAAATTCGGTGTTGGACGACAACAAGACCCTTACGCTGGCGAACGGAGATCGGCTTACTATGTCACCCACTTCGAAGATCATCTTCGAGCCGGAAAATATAGACAATGCGTCGCCTGCCACTGTCTCTCGCAACGGCATGGTGTACATGAGCGCCTCGGGGCTAGATTGGGATCCTGGTCAGTATTTTTCATTCCTAAATTAACTATCACTTCGGCTTGTCTCCTTCGACCAATCTACACCAATATATACAAGTGAAACGTTGTCTGTTTGTTTGTTTGGGGGAGCTCTCGTGCAAAACGGCTGATCCGATTTTGATTAAAATTTGTAAAGAGGTACTGCACAATATAGATACCAACATGGGATACTTTTTATCCAGGAAAATGATAAGTTGCCACGGGAAAACTGGAAAATGTCGATTAATCGCTGTAAGGAACGAAATGACATGGTTGCCGTGGAAACGAAATAATAACAAGTCTCTCAAAAAGCATCAAGAGCGCTGGCGCTATACTTTTGCATTGGTTTTTAATATCCTAGAAGAACATAGGATGCTTTTTTTCGCAATAAACTGAAGTCCATGCTGATGAAGTCGCGGGCGAAAGCTAGTATAAAATAAATGGACGGACCGCGCCGCGCGCACCGGTCTTAGTCGGTTATGTTCTTCATTCCGAGAGTGAGTGCATCACGTAAGCACAGATAAGTGAGATTATATAAACACAGGTTACTCACGTAGTTACTGTATTCGCTACCTCTTCATTTTTTTTTCAAATGCACATTAAATACTTATAAAGTCAATCGAACTCTGACTGTTTTTGCATGCCTAAATTGGTGATATGTAAAAAGCCACTTAAATAAATTACATAACACCTTGTTTATCCATATTTATAAATAATTGAATTTGACTGTTGACTCGTTATTATTGAGCAAGTTGTATGGACAAGGCCTGTCCATTCATTTTTTATTGGTCTAATCTTGTCTGCACCCACTGATAGATATAAGACTTCTCTCTTGTGATCGTCTTCGATCTCTGCCGTGCTCATCCAGGTCACTGAAGTTTTCGTACTAGGCTCACCAAATTTAAAACAAATCTTGATCAATAATTTAGAAAGACAAATCGGTGAACCATGTACTTTAATTTATTTGGAATAGCAACATTGTTGGTGCAATGCAATGGATTTAAAAGACTTTTCTTTATGAAAGAATTAATCAGTATTTTTTTTCAATTTAAAGACACAACAATACTAAGACGTAAATCTCATAACAATAATTAACACAAAATAATGTTATTTTGCTGAGAGAAAGTTGCAGCATTACGATATTAACGGAACCATAGATCAGAACACTAATAATATCAAAGGAGTTTTACTTATATAAGCATAATTCTTATAATTCCAGTTCTTCGTGCGTGGCTGAAGACAAGGTCGGCTCTTGAAGTCGAAATATTCGGCGCCCTCTTTGAGCAAACCTTCCCGAGCGTCTTCACTTGGTGCACCCAAAATCTCATGTTCAGCATGAGGGTTCTCCAAGCTAATATTATTCTACAAATGCTGAGCCTTCTGGAGGGCTTGGTCCCTCCGCAGATAGTCGAACCCGAAGACCCATCTGCCAGCAAATCGGTCAATGGCGATATAGACGATGACGAAGAAAAAGAAAAAGGTGAAGAGTTTATATTGTTCACACCAGAACATTTACATAAAATATACGTGTTCACCCTCGTGTGGGGTTTCGGATCTTTGTTAGAGACAGGCGACAGGCAAAGGTACGATGCGTATCTCAAAACTAACTTTCACGAAATGCTAGAACTGCCTAAGCATCCCAACAATAAGCCAAGCATAATTTTCGACTTCTACGTAAAGCATCCAGGTAAATGGGAGCTATGGGACGACTTGGTGATGAACTATCAGTACCCCGACACGGCAACCCCTGACTACTCGAGTATTCTAGTCCCTATAACCGATAATGTCAGGATCAACTATCTAATCCACTGCATCGCGAAGCAAGGCAAGGCAGTGCTGCTTTTAGGTGAGCAAGGATCTGCAAAAACAGTGATGATGAAGGCTTACATGAAAAACGCCAATCCGGAACAAATTATGGGAAGATCTTTCAATTTCTCATCGGCCACAAGCCCATACCAGTTCCAGAAGACCATAGAAAGTTACGTGGAGAAACGCAGTGGCATGACCTTCGGCCCTCCTGGGGGCAAAAAGATGTTGGTTTTCATAGACGACATAAACCTGCCCCAAATCAACGAGTGGGGTGACCAGATCACCAATGAGATAGTAAGGCAAACCATGAGCATGGCTGGCTTTTACAGTTTAGAGAAACCTGGAGACTTCACCACAGTTGTAGATATACAGTTTTTGGGTGCAATGGGGCAACCAGGTAACAATAAATTTATTTATACTGTTGATTTGCAGCAGAGATTCTTCAGATGGAAGCATATGTATTTACATCGTTTAGTTCTAAAGAGTTGGTGATTTTCAGGTGGTGGCAGAAACGACATACCAGCTCGATTGAAACGCCAGTTTGCAATATTTAACTGCCCCCTTCCTAACAATGACTCTATTGACAAAATATTTAAGGTGATCGGCGAAGGTCATTACAACTCGAAGAGAGGATTTGCGATGGAAGTCCGCCAGCTGATAAAGAAGGTTATACCTTTGACGCGGGAGCTCTGGATGCGGACAAGGCTGAATTTATTACCGACTCCAGCTAAATTCCACTATGTATTTTCCTTGCGTGATTTGTCTAGGGTATGGCAAGGGATGGTAGGAACCTTACCTACTGTGATAGAGTCAGAGAAATGTTTAATGCTGCTATGGAAGCACGAGTTCTCGAGGGTATTTTCCGACCGGTTTACTCATCAAAAGGACAAGGATTGGTTTAATAAAGCGATGTATGATATAGCCGAGGAAATTTTGGGTGTAGAGTATAGAAAGATGATGGAAAAGGAACCTGTTTTTGTGGATTTTATGAGGTAAGTAGGTTCCAGGGGTGGATAATACTATCCACTATATTGAATATATAACTTATATACCAGCCTTTACTAGTGGTGGGACTGTTTTCGAACAGTATTTTTGAAATTGATTATATTGCTTGTTATGTTTACTTTTGGTGTTCCATAGAGACGCTCCAGAGCCAACAGGTGAAGAAGGTGAAGATGCGGATATGGAACTACCCAAAGTTTATGAACCAGTGTTCGATTACAGCGAGTTACGAGAACGATTGCAGATGTTCTTGTCGCAGTTCAATGAGATGGTGCGAGGCTCCGGCATGGACCTGGTGTTCTTTCCCGATGCTATGCTTCATTTAGTCAAGATTTCCAGAGTAATTAGGCATCCGAGAGGAAACGTGATGTTAGTTGGCGTCGGCGGCTCAGGGAAACAGTCCTTGACCAAACTGTCCACATTCATTGCAGGATACCGGTCCTTTCAGATAGCGCTAACTAGGTCCTACAATGTGAGCAACTTTTTGGAAGACTTGAAACTCCTCTATCGGTCGTGCGGTGTTCAAGGCAAGGGCACCACATTCATATTCACTGACTTGGACATAAAAGAGGAAGGCTTCCTTGAATACTTAAATAACATATTGTCTTCGGGTGTTATATCTAACTTGTTCACTAAGGACGAACAGCAGGAAATTATTTCTGAACTCACACCGATAATGAAACGTGAAAATCAAAAACGTACACTAACTAACGAATTGGTTATGGAGTATTTCTTGAACAGGACCTGTCAAAATCTTCACGTAGTGTTATGTTTTTCTCCCGTAAGTAAAGTTTTTTACTACTATACACATACTCGTACACCTTTAACCCTAAAGTGCGATTTGTTTTTGTTATTTTTATATGAATTGGATATGTTATTTTTTTTCATAGGTTAGCGAAGCGTTCCGATATCGTGCAATGCGTTTTCCGGCTCTCATTTCCGGTTGTACCATCGACTGGTTCCAACCCTGGCCTAAAGACGCGCTCGTGTCCGTCGCCGATCATTTTCTGGCTGAGTTTGAGATTGAATGCACAACAGAAGTAAAAAAAGAGCTTGTTACTGTATTAGGCACAATACAAGATGTCGTTTCGAAAGTATCCGCAGAATATTTTCAAAGATTCCGAAGGTCTTCACACGTAACACCCAAGTCTTATTTGAGTTTCATCGGTGGATATAAAACTATATACCAAATGAAACAAAAAGAGCTCGGCGATGGAGCTCTAAGAATGGATACTGGTTTAGAAAAACTCAGAGAAGCGTCTATATCGGTCGAGGTTTTGAAGAAAGACTTGGCTGTAATGGAGCAAGACTTAGCATTGGCTTCAGAAAAAGCTGGTCGTGTGCTAACCGAAGTTACAGAGAGGGCCATGCAAGCGGAAATCGTAAAAAATCAAGTGCAAATAGTGAAAGAGAAAGCTGAAGTTTTAGTTGCGTATATAGCAGAAGAAAAAGAAAAAGCTGAGCGGAAGCTAGAAGCAGCCAAACCGGCTCTCGAAGAGGCAGAGGCGGCTCTTAATACCATTAAGCCAGCTCATATCGCAACGGTCAGAAAGCTTGGCCGGCCTCCTCATCTCATCATGAGAATTATGGACTGCGTACTCATTCTATTTCAAAGAAGACTACACCCTCTTATATCTGACACGGCAGCTCCATGTCCTAAGCCTTCATGGGCTGAATCTCTAAAGGTAACTAACAAAAATAACAATTAATATGCTAGAAATAGGTTTTATAAATTGTACTGTTTTGAACAGATGATGGCAAGTACGACTTTCTTGCTGCAACTCCAAAATTATCCCAAAGACATAATAAACAACGAAATGGTGGAACATCTAATGCCATACTTTGAAATGGAAGATTATAATATGGACACGGCAAAACGAGTTTGCGGTGACGTCGCTGGTTTGCTATCGTGGACGAAAGCTATGGCATTCTTTCATAGCGTCAACAAAGAGGTACTGCCGTTAAAAGCAAATCTGCTGATGCAGGAGGCGAGGTTAAAGGTCAGTATCATTTTTTTAATCTGTTACAAAATTTGTGGTTTACAATAAGGTTAATATTATTTTTTATAGCTGGCCATGGACGACTTATCATCGGCTGAACGGCAATTAGAAGAACGAGAAATGTCACTTAGAAAAGTAAAAGAACAGTACGAGTCAGCCGTCTCTGAGAAGCAACAACTCACAGACGCAGCAAATGTTTGCTTAAGGAAGATGACAGCCGCCACGGCGTTGATTAATGGATTAGGTGGAGAGAAGATAAGATGGACTCAGCAAAGTAAGGACTTTAAAGAACAGTTAGGAAGATTGGTTGGAGATGTAGTATTGGCAACAGGGTTCTTATCTTACTGCGGACCTTACAACCAAGAGTTTAGAAACAGTTTACTCGACACATGGATGGGGATATTGAAGAGCAAGCAAATTCCTGTCACAGATGGCTTGAACATTACCAACATGCTAATCGAGAATGCCACAATTTCTGAATGGACATTACAAGGCTTACCAAATGACGACCTCTCAGTCCAAAACGCGTTAATTGTAACCAAATCTAGCTCTTATCCCCTTTTAGTAGACCCTCAAAGTCAAGGAAAAAACTGGATCAAAAATAAAGAGAGCTCCAACGAGTTGCAAATTACTTCTCTCAATCACAAATACTTTAGAACTCATTTAGAAGACAGCCTTTCCCTCGGCCGCCCTTTGCTTATAGAAGACGTTGCAGTCGAACTAGACCCCGTCATAGACAATGTCCTTGAAAAGAACTTCATCAAGTCCGGTTCCATTGAGAAGGTGATAGTAGGCGATAAAGAATGTGACGTCATGCCCGGCTTCATGTTGTATATCACGACTAAACTACCCAACCCGGCGTACTCGCCTGAGATCAGCGCAAAGACGTCCATCATCGACTTCACTGTCACGATGCAAGGGCTGGAAGACCAGCTGCTCGGGCGAGTGATATTGATGGAGAAATCGGATTTAGAAGAAGAAAGGGTTGCGTTATTCGAATCTGTTATGAAAAATCAAAGGAGTATGAAGGAGTTGGAAAGCAATTTGCTTTGTCGATTGACATCTTCAGAAGGTTCTTTAGTAGATGATGAAGCTCTGATCCAAGTACTGCAAATAACTAAGACGACAGCGGAGGAAGTTAATGAGAAGCTCAAGGTTGCAGAAGTTACAGAAAAGAAGATTATAAAAGCACGCGAAGAGTTCAGAGCGGTAGCAGCAAGAGGATCCATTCTTTACTTCTTGATTGTAGAAATGAGCAATGTCAACCTCATGTATCAAAATTCGTTAAAACAGTTTCTAAATATATTTGATAACTCTATAACTAAGTCTACTAAAAGCAACGTTACAGAAGAACGCATCAATATTATCCTCAAATACTTGACTCACGAGGTGTGGGTCTTTACATTACGTAGTTTGTATGAAAGACACAAAGCTTTGTTTACTCTTATGCTAGCAATGAAAATTGACTACCAGAAAGGTCTTATGTCTCACGACGAATTCATGGCATTTATAAAAGGTGGCGCGTCTCTAGACTTGAACGCAGTGACGCCGAAACCATTTAGATGGATTTTAGATATAACTTGGTTGAATTTAGTTGAGATCAGCAAATTGAAGACGTTTTCTGATGTTCTTTCCAGGGTAAGAAAACGTATATTGTAAGGGTTGAACCCTCAAAGAAATCATGGTCAAAGACAAATCCGCTAAATAGTGTTTTATTTTAGATATCAACAAATGAGAAAGAATGGCGTGTCTGGTATGAGAAAGCAAAGCCTGAAGAGGAGACTATACCAAGCGGCTACCAAGATAGTTTAGATGTTTTCCGGAAACTTCTTCTGATCAGGTCTTGGAGTCCCGATCGTACATTATCTCAGGCCCGGAAGTACATCGTTGGTGAGTTGAACCTTTTAATGAGTGTGGGAAACCTAATAATTAAATGACCATCATTTTATTGCCTTTGTCCAGGCCGGCTCAGACTCTCTTTATATGAAATATAGAGTCTGTCTAATAAGTTATTATATCTGTTTTATATTTAGAAAGTTTTAAAAAACACATAATGGTTACACAATTGATAGTAGGAAATAGTATTTGAGTCGCCACTATGCCCGATATGTAACCTATTTTGATACTTTATTTGTTTACCATTCATATTTTTATATTAGCTATCACTAAAAATTATAAACAAGAACATCATAAAAGTAGGAGAAACAAGACATACTCGTAAGTTCAAAAACTAAAGCCCGACTACGATCTTGCAAAATTTAGCCTATGACACTCTTGCGATGAATACGAATAGATTATCAATCTATTCGTTTACTCTTCTATTCGTTTGTCAAAATTGGACCAAGTTTTTAGTTTAATCACATAACCCTTAATTTGCCTTGCCGTAGTTGGGTAATAAATATAGCTGATACTCTATACCTAAAGACGAATCGATTGACACCTCGCTTGTCAAAATCGAAACAATATGGCGACGCTATGGTGGAAAATCCACATAACCATTATACATAAGTACATACATATACTGTTAAACTAATTACCTTTCCCTTGCTTTGCTGTATTCGGGTGAAAAACAAGTCTACCCTTGTAACTTTTAAACTTTCGCGATTCGAACATATAGTTAAATATTTAAACGGGACTTAATCGCGCTGAAAACTTAATATTTATTTACCTCGACGTTTCGATCAAGTTGCATTGATCGTGGTCACGAGAAGACTGAAGTAGCGGGTGTCAGCGTCGAGAAGGGCGAGCTTTGTCTCCAACTACCCGCATTTGGTTTTGAAAAATTCAGAATTGTCACGACACACTACACAAACGACATCTGCAGATATCTTCTGACATAAACCGCGACGCGAACACTTGCTTATCACGGGATTCCAGGACGCAGCCAACTTGAAACCATCCTCTCGGTTGAAACTGGGATACTTTTTAATTTCAACCGCTTCACTTACAATCCTGGAGTAGTAGTGACGTTCCGTGGAGAGGATCTTCGGGTCATGGAGTTCAATCCAGTGAACCCTGCCAAAAAAACGATGTTTAAAAAACTATAGCCTCACTCACTCACTTATTTTTTAGTATCCCTCGGGATAATGTATGGATTCTAACGATACCTCATACATCCAAATCTGTTCAGGCATTTAAAAGTTATGATGAAACAGACAAACTCACTTACATACACATACATGACCCCTGAAAACATTACTCTCCTTTTTTGGATAGTCATGTAATAAATAAAACGGTTTCATTCTAGGTATTTCACGTGGTACAGTGATAGCTCAATTTTTTATTGTGAAATTGTACTCTTCGTCTGTTTTTTTCGTATGACTCATAACTGTTTTATTTAGTAGAATCTACTCTCAATTTTGTAACAAAAAAAATATTTTATAATATTAATGTCTGAAACCAATACAGAATTTAATAAAATTTCACACTATTGTCATATTATACTACTACAAGTTAACCAAAAAAAATATTCACCAAATAGTTTCATGTTTCAACACTTGTTGTGCAATGTATACTTTTAACGCAATGTTGCCTTCATCTACCTTCTAAGTTCCCTTAAAATTACCCAAGTATAATAACTTATTAGACAGACTCTAACCACTCATCTGCGTAGAAATTATACGACAGATAATGACTTATATTATACGACAGATAATGTAATATGTGTATATAACACGGACTTCTATCTGTGTTATATACACATATTACATACTTACTAGCTGTACCCGCGGCTTTGCACGCGTGGTCTTTTCTTTAGGTTCAAAGTACCATAATGTGCTACTCCAGGACCAATATACCAACATTTGATCAAAATTTCTTCAGCCATCAAAATTACTTTTATCAATTACTCGGCTTCCATCTCACCGGATTGAGATACCAATTACACCAGTTTTTAAGTCAAACCCTAAGCTATCTAACGATGAAAACCACATTGCAATCGGTCCAGTAGTTTTTGCGTGATGCGTGAACAAACAAACATACAGACAAACAGACAAAAATACATAATTCAAAAAAAAACTTGTTTAATAGCTTTTTTGCACCCAAGAGCATTTTTTTATTCATCTTCTTTGTACTGCCTTTTTCGTACCTATTGCTTTATTATAAGTATAGATATAAGTATGACTGTGTCAATTTGCATCAAAAATCCATGCAGTAGTTTCAGCGTGATACGTGTTCATTTTAATAATTTTCAACCCCTGTCTTGCGAAAACCCTTTAATTTTTCGGGATGAAAAGCATCCAACGCTACCTTCAAGTATGAACTCAAATCAGACCAAGTTTCATTTGAATTCATTGAGTAATTTCGGCGTGATACGCTGCCAAGATACAGACAGAGATGGATAGACATAAAGACTTTTTTTTTTAAAAACAGTTTTTGCTTTTGTATTGAATATAGAACAGCCTCCAAAAAAAAATTACAAAATATCTTCAATTTACAGAATTTGGGACATTATCCCGCAGGAACGCTTTATTTTTTCGGTATAAAAAGTATTCTCAATTTTCACCCATCATATAAACTATGACTGTGCCAAGGTGCATCAAAATCCGTCCAGTAGTTTCAGTTCAGTAAGTGTTTTTTTAAATAACTTTCAATGCCTATCCTGCGGGAACCGTTCAATTTTTCGGGATTAAAAGTATCCTATGTCCTACCTCGTAATATGAACTCAAATCATAACAAGTTTCATTTAAATTTATTCAGTAGTTTCGGCGTGATGCCTAGCCAAGATACAGACAGACAGACAGTCAAAAATGAAAAAAATACAGATTTGGCTTTAGTATCGAATATAGAGTAGAGTACAATCCAAAATAAAATGTCAAAATATTTCAATGTACAGAATTGGACCCGTTACAGTTTTATTATAACTAGATAGATATTATAAATATTAACAAGATAGCATAGCAATGAATGCTATATTGATATGGCCAGTATTATTGGGAAAAACTGAGTCTACTACCGGATTTTCGGGGGTAAGAAGTTGTAATATACAGGGAGTACATAATCGTGTCGTAGTAAAACCTAACCTCAGTATTGAGAATTGACAACATTTCAAATTTTTAACATTACTATTTGAAATTTTTCTCTTGAATGAATATTGTAAAATAAGATTTGTATTTTTCCTATCTAGGCTATATTTTCCGAGTAATTAATTATTAAAAATTAGCTTATTCTAAAAGGACGTAACTGCCAGAGTTCGGTGCTATGAACAAGATTACCGAAGCCAACTTCGAAAAAAATATACATTTTTATCTGTCAAAGTCAGGCTCTAGTGTAGTATTTTTTTTCTCTAAAGGCAACTGAATTTTTAGTATTCCACCGAACTCTGCTTGGTTGAGAGTTATTACTTAATATCTTTGTAGTTACTGCACTAAAAATTATTGAAAAAATAAGAATAGTGATCAGCGTCGCAATATCTAGAAAAGGTTTTCGAATTTCATTGCCTTATGTAATATGAAAACTTGACAATTGAGATACTCTCCCGACAGTAGTTCGGCTCCTTGCTACTTTTAAACTCTTGATTTTAAAACAGGGCATGTATCAGTGTGAGTAGTACTGAACTGTTGTACAAGTTCTTGGTTTTTAGATTCCCTGGGTCCAGAATACGGCGAAGGTAGCATCCTCAACCTGGAGGCCACGTGGGATGAGTCAGAGCCCCGAACTCCTCTCATTTGTATCTTGTCGATCGGCTCTGACCCGTCGGCGCAGATTGCCACTCTAGCAAAAGCTAAAGAAATAGGTAAGTTTCGTGTTCACTGTTATCGATGGTATCGATGATGAGAGTGTTCACTGTTATCGACAGGACTAGCCCTTTAATTTATAAATGTCATGAAATATGTGGAAAATACTGTTAAAGCAGCAGTATTATATAGTAACACTGGCCTCCTTAGTACAAGTACGCTTACTAGGTATGTGGATTATGATAATTTTGGTGTGTACTTTATTTATTCTCGCCATTATGGCGCTGTGAGTCGTACTCTGCCATAGACAACTGCACATTACTCCGTACTCTAGACAAGTTCTTGAGTCTTGATGAACGTCGTAATGAGATATCGCTATTTTGGTGCTGATAGCAGTAGTTTGGCAGTATTAAGCGTCCACGGAACTAAGGTTTTACTTTTTACTATTTATTTATTCTATGACTGACAATGTCAATTTTAGCTCCATGGACGCTCAAAAAAAAAAGTACGGCACGGAACATCCATAGAGATCAGTGTACTCAGCTGACGAGATGTATTGGAACTAAAACAAGACATAAGTTTAAAAAGTAAAACCCGACTATGGTCGGGTAAAAAAAGACTATGACACTATATGAATGAAAACGAATAGGTTGATTCCTCGCTTGTCAAAATTAGACCAAGTTTTAACACATAACCCTGCCATCGCTTCGGCGTTATTGGGTAATAAAATAGTCTATGACACTCTGTACCTGAACACAAATCTATTGATATCTCGCTTGTCAAAATTGGATCAATGGGGGCGACGCTATGGTGTAACAAACATCCACATACCCACATACATACATATTTAGATTTTTAAACTCATTACCATGTTTCGCCGTACTCGGGTAGTAAAGGACAGTTCGGCGATATCGTCGTTCTTTTTGTTTATTGAGTAGCAAAACTTCAATTGGTTGCTAATAACAATAACTCTCAATAGACGGTCCCAAAGACTTATGAGTAAGGGGGATGGTTCTTCAGATTGACAACGTATTTTTTGCCATTTAAGAGATTCCACAGAGAATAATCCAGCGTACTTGTAAAAGGTAGAAGATGTAGGCCATAAAGTAGAAAGTGTCACTAACTTTTTTTATAATCAGTAGTATCAGTTCACGATTCTCTTCATTGCAGTCCTTAAGGCAGTTTCAATGGGGCAAGGTCAGGAGATAGTTGCACGGAAGATGATATCAGACTCCATGAACGAAGGCGGTTGGGTGCTGCTTCAGAACATCCACTTGTCTCTTCCTTTCTGCGTCGAGGCCATGGATGCACTCATCGAGACAGAACACATCCAGGAGTCTTTCCGACTGTGGCTGACCACTGAAGTTCACACAGAGTTTCCCATAGGCTTACTTCAGATGGCGATCAAGTTCACTAACGAACCGCCTCAAGGCATCAGAGCCAGCATGAAGAGAACATACCAGAACATCTCTCAAGATACTTTAGACTACTCTTCCCTTTCCCAGTGGCCTCCTCTTCTATACGCGGTAGCTTTTTTACATACAATTTTGCAAGAGCGAAGGAAGTTTGGTCCTCTAGGTTGGAATGTACCTTACGAGTTTAATCAGGCGGACTACGCAGCAAGTGTCCAGTTCGTACAGAACCATCTCGATGAGATTGACCCTAAAAAGGGTATATCTTGGCCGACTATCTGCTACATGCTCGGAGAAGTACAGTATGGAGGACGAGTCACGGACGATTTCGACAAACGATTGCTGACGACCTTTACCAACGTGTGGTTCTGTGACGTGTTACTCCGACCAGGGTTCGAATTTTATAAAGGGTATAAAGTACCGCAGACTAGGAACGTTCATGCGTACGTGGATTACATAAATCAGTTGCCCTTGACCGATACACCGGAAGTTTTCGGGTTGCATGGCAATGCTGACATCACTTACCAGATCAACAGTGCTAAGGATATTCTAGACACGATCCTAAGCGTGCAGCCTAAGGAGGGGGGAAGCCAAGGGGGCGAGACCAGAGAGAGCATCGTGTACCGACTAGCAGAGGATATGTTAGAGAAGCTGCCGAAGCAATACGTTAGCTTTGAGGTCAAAGAAGCTTTGCAAAAGATGGGCGCGTTCCTACCTATGAATATTTTTTTAAGGTAAATTACGTTATGTTATACGTTATTTAAAAAGCAATCATAAATACCATGCTAAAATGCTACTCATAATTTAATGTTCTGTGATTTTTATTGCTTGTGCAAATCGAGTTTACGCACATAAATTTTATTAGGCTCATCGCAACAGCTTAAGAGGTTCGATCTTTTCAGGCAAGAAATAGACAGAATCCAGCGCGTGATCAAGACAGTCCAGTCAACGCTGTGTGACCTGAAGCTGGCCATAGACGGTACGATCGTGATGAGCCAGGGCCTGCGGGAGTCACTCGACGCCATGTATGACGCGCGCATACCTGCCAATTGGCTAAAGGTTAGTAGTACTTAGGTAAAATCATTAGAAATCATTTTCAGTGAAATAGCAGTTGCAGTAGTACAAATACCTTAAAACTCGACCAGGCGGTTCCAGGTTTACTACCAGGGCACCATCAACAGTAAGGAGAATGCTTTCAGTTCACTTGACGCACGCGTAGGTCTCGCGTTGGTCTCTATTATAAGCCCATCCCACTCACACAAACTCACACACTGACTGAAATAAGCTAACGTTCTGTGTAACCTGTGTTACATAGTACAACTGCTCTATTAGGATGCAACTAGCGCTCATTTGCCTAATGAAATAATTTTTATTTGAGTAAAAACATAATTATTCCGTATGTGTACTACTTATACCATTCTTATACGTTCAATAAATGTACACTTGACTGTGATTAGATTTCAACCTTTGTTGATCATTTTCGACAACATCACCACTTTACCACATTCGACACTTGAGGTAGAGGTCAATCGTCAACCTATAGGAGATCTAATAACACTCGTATATTGTATGTAATTATTATTTTTAGATACTGTTGGACGATCAGCTACTGCAATTTTAAGTGACCTTGTATATCCTATGACATTGGATTACCTAATAATACGGATATTACTCGTTAATCACAATTGGTCGAGCCGATCAAGAAGAAATAGCGGTAGGAAATATACAGGGACACTACTCTTATATCAGTAGTCAGGTAAAAAGATTGCACCGGGAATGGAATGCTAAAACTGTCCTAGCTAAATCTGCAACAACGCCTACCTTGCAATGGAAGGAGTTAGTCCCGCCCAGCTAGGTCTACTCTGAATCTAAATAGGCATCGATTTTGTATCAAATACAAAATGTTTTAGAGCATTCAGTATGTGAAACGCTCAGGGTATTAATATTGCAAGGATTGCATAAAATTTACCAGTAGTTCTGTTAACCGTGTTGGTCAACTAACTCCTCTCTGAGATTGGTGATTGGTGAACAAGAATTCATGATCAATAAATGAATGAATATAAATCATATTATATAATTCACCTATTACATGAGAATAGAATTCATCTGGCTCATATAATGTTCCAACGAAAATGGTGTACGATTCGCAGTAGCACCCGAGTGCACGTAGAACTCCAAAAGTGCAACATTGGGAGACAGAGTAAGATATAGTTTTAAATATACAACCTCCCTTTTGCTCATGTTTGCCTGGTACAACGTTCCTGACTATGGTCAGCTTTGATCCTTATTTTCGAAAACAGTTAATAGTTTAATGCTGTTGAAGCTTTATTCAATTTAATTGCAGCGAATTGGGAATAGGCGTTTACTTTTTTTTTATTACGGTTCATGATTATTAAGTTATTGCTAGTTATGAATCAAAAGCTTTTTGACTAAATAAGGAAGTAAAATATATCGACCATTTATGTAACTACATAAAGAAGCCATAATATAACACATACATACATATTGACTAATTTATATTTTTTTCCAATACAGAAGCAAAAACTTTGGCATAACTTTTATGAATATGTCGTTGTGAATATCACTCATCTGGCATGTTAACTCAATATAGTTAGTATATTTTTATTACTATTAATATTCATTTTGTATTACTAAACATCAGTTATATTATAATTACTATTTAAGAGACTGCATAATGTAGGCATATATTTTAAAATGTTGGCCAGCAAGGATGTCATACATTTTTCCAATACAGAAGCTCAAAATTTGACAATAAATAGAAGACAATACCAAAAAATAATTTTGGAATTAAAAACTGTCATAATTTGTAATTAACAGGCATTACAAATTATGACGGACAACAATTCAAGTATCTTCTCAGAAAAAAAACGAATGATTATTACTCAATTTGTAAACTTTGTAACCAAAAATGTGATCGACCCAAATTTCGTATTTTTTAAGTCACATACATCTTTCTGTTTTAGTATTTATCTTTTCGTAGCAGTTGTGGTTCCACCGTCAAGTACCTGCCGGGTTATCCTTTATTTGTCGGATACCCTTTAAAGCTACGTCTATCTGTGGGTTCGTTTCCCCATCTTCCTTAGAAGCTGGAATCCTGGTCGCCCGAAGTGGTTACGAAAGGGATATGGGTAGGTAAAATTGAATGGAGAGTAGCCAGCATGACTCGGGCTTGAAATCAATATCAGTAACTCGAAATACTAGGTCAACAGAATCGCTGAGCAGTAGATTTTATTCAAAAGCAAAAAAAATGAGGTTGGCTTACTATGTGTAGGAGAAAGTGCGTGTTTGAACCTCGCTACAAGATCTATTATTATTGTTGGGGTTCCGAAGTCAAACAAGAAACCCTTATAGTTTTGTCATGTCCATCTGTCCGTCCGCCTGTCCTTTAGTCTGTAACTAGTATGTCACAGCCATTTTATTCAGACCCAATTTACACTACAATGTTAAAATTTGGCACAAGTATATATATTTATAACCGGTACACGTGCAAAAAAAAGGTGGGGTCTCACTGAGTACGTATTTTGAACTTATTATGAGGTTTCTTTAGTATTATTTTAATTGGTTCTGTGTACGTAATATTCGGCTGTAAAGTTACGTTTTTGTTTAAGTCTCTTAAACAAAAACGTAACTTTACTCTGACTTTCTCTGTAGTCCGCGCGGACGAAGTCTCGGGTGGGAAAGCTAGTAAGAATATAAATTGCTATATATAGCCTACCCAAATTAAACAAACATGGTATAGTCACAGATCCAGAGGTAGGTAAGTAATAAAGTAGGGTAAATATCTTTAGATTATATGCAGCGTAATATAAAAACCTCTGATAGTATCTTGCTTGTTTCTTTTTCTCTGATACTTATTCTATTTTAGGAGACAATATTCTAATATTAGAAATGAAGAATATTGTACCATATCGGGGTTGAATAAATATTTTAAAATAATAATTAAGTTTCTTTGAAAGTTTTTTTCTATTTTGTTACGTTTACGTTTTTTAACATTAAATGATTGAGGGCACTAGCGCATTTACGAATATACCAACATATCATGACTATCTAGGGTTTACTAGTTTACGAGCTGCGCCATTATTCTCTATAAACAGTCACACGCGTAACGCTGTGGAATCGTGCAGAAAAGTACGCCAATTCTCGAACATGCACAAACAATTCCACGCAGATATCTTAACGCGACGCGTTACTTGGCCGTGTGGCAATAGAGAATAACGGCCGACCAATTTATGCCTTCGTCAAATCCCATAGTGAGAGACATAATCCAACCATAAAAACAATAACAAGTCTATTCTCGCACATGTCTAATTTTCCATCGCCTGAAATGAAACCTAGGTCACATACAATGTGTTTGGACACAAGATTCGGAAACTTAAACAGTGTGATGAACACTTAATTTAACTGATAGAAAAAAGAGAGAAAGAGGGCCCTCACCCCCTATGAATCGCAGCTATTTTAATTTTCCATGTTTACAAATTATTTGATTGTCTACAATCTACGGAAGAAGCGCCCTTCCAGATATAAAAATAGATTATTTTAAGTGTAAAAATAATACTTATTGAGATAATAATAATCGTCGTATGTAAAACTTTATTTGTTAGTATCCAGTAGGGAGAACTGTTAGTTATTCTGTGCTACAGGTCAATCTAGATTCATAAATAGACTATAACGTCAGCGGCACGAAAGCTTTGGTTGATGCACTTGTACTAGGGAGGCAGAAACTTGAAGAGTTCAACTTGCATTCATTGCAAGAGCACAGTATAGCTTTAAAGCAAAGTTTAGATGTTCTTACCCTCTATGCACTTGTGCTTCATAGTAATCACCGAAAGCACTAAAAGTGACCTCGCCTTCTACACGTGCACTTTTCCGCTTTTTGCTGTACTTTTTTCGTATATTAAATTATTATAACATTATTAAAGTTTGAGTAAACACAGCCAGCGGGTTTCGTCTGGAATCTGCAGATTAGATATATCAATCGAGTAGGAGTGCCTCTCCTTGCGCTGCCAGCGCAGCGGCAAAGAAAATATACACCAACAGGGCTAGCTGTCTATTTTAGTTAAGGCAAAAACAGTACATAAGTACCTACGTTACTCCAAAACTTTTTTCCGTTAATCCCAAAGTGTGTGTGTTGTAACCAATCAGCTCAGTAGCTGCTGAACGGAATTTGATGTTTTAAATTAAGTAGGTAGGTATTACAATCAACAACCAACTAAATACTACATAAAACATTCAGACATATGTTCTAGCTTTCAGCCAGCGTTCCCAACTCCTCAGGTGTCTCAGGCTCGTACTCCAGGACGACGCGGCATCGTGTAGTTTGAATCTCGGCATAAGCCTATGTCAACTTCTATGGCGATCTCTCCTCAATAAATCGGAATTCAAATAATTCTTTAAAAAAACGATTTGATATAAATTAATTTAACAAACTACTAAACCAATTTTCAAGAAAATAAGGGAAATCGAAGAATCATCCAAATCATAGAATATATATTACTCTCTAACGAGATCCAAAAACGTTCAGAAATCCCAGATAATACACTGGCCTTCAAAATTTGGCACCACATTTTTAATGTCGATGCGATTCACTATTAGATAACTTTGGTTTTGATTTAAAAACTGGTGTACTTGTTACCTCAATCCGATGTGTAGGAGCCAAGCAATTTAATATAAAATCAAAATATATTAATTTTAAAAGTGTGGTACTAAGTTTTCAATTAAACTGCAGCCGGATCACAGTACATATAATTATAGTCCTTAGCAGGGTGACCACGATTGAGCGATCGTAATGGAATTGTAATCGTTTATGACGTCAATGCACTGTCCGTCCTTGTCATATCGTAATAAGGCCGGACAGTGCATTGGTATCGCTGTCGCTATAGCTTTGAGCTAGGCTGTCACCGGCCAGGACCGATTGCGATGCGATTTCCACTGTTGGATAGCTTAGATTTTGACTTAAAAACTGTAGTACTTGGTATCTCAATCCGATGAGTAGGAGCCAAGCAATTTAATAAAAAGCCTATTCATTTTATAAGTGTGGTACTAAGTTTTGAAGGCCAGTGTATATGCGTGAACATTAACTTAGGCACAAATAGCGTGCATTCAAATTGAGAATCTCGTCTTGTACTATTGTTTATTCTGTGTCCTTGTGAAAAATGATTCAAGAAAAAAGAGATATACATTTTTATTTACGACAACACTTATACTATTTAATACCATTTAACGTCCTTTTGGAATACGGACCTAGGAGTCCATTGCAGTGTACTCGTATGTACTCGTAATATGCCCCAATAGATTGCAACATGCTGAATGTCCCCAGGTGTCCTGGGAGTCCGCCACGCTGGGGTTCTGGTACACTGAGCTACTGGAGCGCGAGCAGCAGTACCGCATCTGGCTGCGCAACGGGCGACCCACCGCCTTCTGGATGACGGGCTTCTTCAACCCTCAGGGCTTCCTGACGGCCATGAGACAGGTAATATGCTGTGCCATCTATTGATGAGTACCGCTTAAAGTAAGTCTGTTCCTTCGGTTTAGGCCCGATGCGGGCGACAATAGTAGATTACTGCATGGAGCGGAAAGTGACTCATTGCTGCACCGAGTGGTTAGATTGGACACCGAGCTTTAGCGAGGGCTGTAAAACCACGAGTGCAGCAAGGAGTCACTTGAGCGAGTATCCGTAATCTGCTTTTCTTTCCACTACAAAGTAATCTCACAATTGTTTACCTTAGTGGAATGCCCTGCCCTCGTCAGTGTTTCCGGTAAATTATAACCCCGGTGTTTTCAAGTCAAGAGTGAATAGGTATCTACTAGGCAAGCGTGCTACACCTTCGACCACATCATCGCTTTCCATCAGGTGAGATCATGGTCAAACGATTCCTAGACTGTAATAAAAAAAATATGTAAGCAGTACAATATTCAAATTTTAAAGAACATAGGCGGAATTTTATGCGATAAAGCTTGCAGCGTCTTGACATATAATTTCTATAGAACTTAAGTAATTATTTTTCTACGTATTTTCAACATAGCCTGTAAGCTAGAAAAACCCAGGTTAACAAATCAATTTAAAAAATCATGAAATTGTAACTTCATTTCCTTCCTACAATGTTTAACCGGCCTTGCTGCCTGCTCAATGGATGAAAAAATGTATATAATACGACGAGGTTTCCGGTTTGGACGTCAAAATTGTCAACACAGTATACTTCCCACCAAGTTTTTTAAACCAAAGGAGGTTGAATTACGCTTTCTTCCCACCCGGTTTTTTAAACCAAAGGAGGTTGAATTAAGCTTACTGGCGTTAAATCTTCTTAATCAGTAAGCGTAATTCAACCTCCTTGCGATAAACATAATAATAATAACATAGACTGTGCCATAAACAAAATGGTACGTCAATATAAAACCTCTATACAAAACATACTCGTAGCCATGCATTATAGTTTATAGAGGAAGTGTAAAGAATTTTTGTTATAATAGGGTATGTTAATTTATTTAATTGTTTTGCAAAATAATAGTGTAGGTACAAGGAAGGACTTAATGCTAAACAGCATTATCTACCAGTCATCTAGGTCGTGAAAGAAATAAAGTACATAGGGCGTGGTGGTTAAAGTATTGAACAATAAAAACGAAAGAAACAAAGGTTTGTGTAAATAAAATATTTAGTGTAAGGAATTGTTGCAAAATATTTGTGCTAATATGGGACAACTGTTTCCCAGCAACAGTGAAACAGTAGCAAAATATCAAATATATTGTTTTGAAATCTCGTCAGGCAGTAACAGATTGAAAATAATTCTTATTCTGTTACACTAGATAGGTAATTGAATAGGTAGGTACCTACAATATATTAAAACATTATATTTATCACGCATAAGTACTTACTTGCCTACCTAATTAAGGGGATAAAATAATTAAGATCTCTAAGACTTTTTTCAACGGTCATTAACAGTAATATAACCTACAAAACTTTGAAGCCTATTAACAATTATTCCTGGCCTCCCTAAACAAAATACTTAGACTAACAATCTCAGGAAATGATGCTGAATTACTAGCGATATTTTTTGTCTAAAGACGCTGTGAATTTGACTGACATAAAAGTATGTATGGGAGTTCGCCATTGTTCTTTGCGCCAAATCATTAGTGCTGATTTAAAAAAATGTATATTCCATTTTTGAATCTCTATTGGACGAATGTATTCATTCAATACTAGGTGCGCCCCGTGTTTTCACCCGCGTGATAGATGATGGGGATGATGGTGATGAAAGTATCCTGTGTTATTCTAGGGTATAACCTATCTTCATTCCAAATTTCATCTAAATCCGTTCAGCCGTTTGAGAGTGTGAAGTAAAATGATGATGATGAAAAGTATCATATCTGTTATGCCAGGGTATAATCTATCTCCATTCCGAATTTAATCAAAATCTGTTAAGCCGTTTGAATCTGAAGGAGTAACACACATAACACATACACCCATACAAACTTTCGCCTTTATAATAATAAGTGCAGTAATGGATTTCCATACTTACTTACCGCACTGTAATACTGTGCAGTAATAGATTTCAATGCTTACTTACCGCACTGGTTTTATGAAGAGTAGTAATGATGCACTTTCTGCTTACATTTTAGGTGAACAATGGTGATATTACTGTGTAGTGGGAAGAAATAGTACATTACTGCCGCGGTCTGTAATGACTGCATTGCTGGCAGCGATGGTAATGGCCGAGTGCGCAGCTTAGCTCAGCAAAGCTCGAGGCCATCATAACGTGGCTAGCAGGGTAGTCATTGCGGACCAAAGCTTGTATAGTGCTTTACTCAAACAATGCAACAACAACGAGAACGACAACGACAAAAATAACTACAACGACAACGACAATAACAACGACATCGATATCAACAACGACAACGACAACAATTACGATAATGACAACGACCACAACAACAGAAATAGAAACAGTAACAGGAACAGAAACAGAAAACAACAACAACAATCTCGATCACATCAGCTTTCAAACAGAAAAAAAACATCAAAATCGGTCCATTCGTCTGGGAGCTACGACGCCTCCCTTTTCGCATTCTGGGTTAACAAACCCACAGAATAAATAATAGTACTACGACAAAAGACGACACTAATGGATTTTCAAAGGAAATTGCTGGCCGCAAAACACGACAATCATGAAATTCCATACAACTTTGCTGGCGCCTATTCAAGCAGCTCGGCAACGTCGACTTTGCCCAAAGAAGGTTGTCGAAATAATGACCACATTACTTGCATTGTTTGAGTAAAATATAAACTAGTGGCTCTGTGAGCTGTAGACTTCGCGAGCACAAAGTTATTTCAAGCATTCTAAAAAAAAACAAATTAAAAAAAAACCCTGGTGTTAGTTTTTTAATCTACATTTGCTGGTTGTTTCATATTTTATCCAAGAAAGTTCACAAAAGCGCTGTCCACTGTGATCGGATGTCGACATCATTGCTCGTTGCCACGAGATAGTACCGGAGTTGGATGCATTGTCGAAGGATAGCATTTGAGTATACTCTGATTGTGGTTTCTGTATGACGCGGCGACTATGAGAGTCCAAGTACACAACCAGCTGCAGTCTAAACATATCCAACTGCGCAGGGGAGTGAGACAGGGGAATGTTATATCCCCGAAACTGTTCACTAATGCCCTGGAAGATATGGTTAAGACGCTGGATTGGAAAGGAATGGGAGTTAATATCAATGGCAAAAATATCTCACACTTACGATTTGCCGATGATATCGTCCTAATGGCGGAGTCGCTTCAAGACTTGCAAAGTATGATGACCAACCTAGATGATGCTTCTCGACGCATCGGTCTCGGAATGAACATAGATAAGACCAGCTGCAGTCTAAACATATCCAACTGCGCAGGGGAGTGAGACAGGGGGATGTTATATCCCCGAAACTGTTCAGTAATGCCCTGGAATATATGCTTAAGACGCTGGATTAGATAGGAATGGGATTTAATATCAATGGCGAAAATATCTCACACTTACGATTTGCCGATGATATCGTCCTAATGGCGGAGTCGCTTCAAGACTTGCAAAGTATGATGACCAACCTAGATGA
Source organism: Alsophila aescularia (assembly GCA_946251855.1). NCBI lineage: Eukaryota > Metazoa > Arthropoda > Insecta > Lepidoptera > Geometridae > Alsophila > Alsophila aescularia. Next base: position 103,256,311 of record OX276373.1, read on the forward strand.
TGCTTCTCGACGCATCGGTCTCGGAATGAACATAGATAAGACCAGCTGCAGTCTAAACATATCCAACTGCGCAGGGGAGTGAGACAGGGGGATGTTATATCCCCGAAACTGTTCAGTAATGCCCTGGAATATATGCTTAAGACGCTGGATTAGATAGGAATGGGATTTAATATCAATGGCGAAAATATCTCACACTTACGATTTGCCGATGATATCGTCCTAATGGCGGAGTCGCTTCAAGACTTGCAAAGTATGATGACCAACCTAGATGATGCCTCTCGACGCATCGGTCTCGGAATGAAAATAGATAAGACCAAGATCATGCTTAACAATCTTATTGACCCGGAACCGATTGCAGTTAATGGGTACACCATTAACTGCAATCTTGAAGTTGTCCAACAATATGTTTACCTTGGCCAAATTTTCAATTAGTTAAGAACAACTTCGAAAAGGAAGCCAACAGAAGTATGCAGCTGGGTTGGGCAGCATTCGGCAAGCTTCGTCAGGTCTTCTCGTCGTCCATACCACAGTGCCTGAAGACAAAAGTCTTCAATCACTGCGTCCTACCATTCATGACATACGCAGCCGAAACGTGGACACTCACGGTCAAACTAGTCCACAAATTTAAGGTCGCTCAGCGAGCTATGTAACCGACATAGCTTTAAGGATAAGCAAGCTAAAGTGGCAGTGGACTGGTCACATTTCCCGAAGAACCGATAACCGTTGGAGTAGACGAGTTCTCGAGTGGATATCACGTTTAGGCAAACGTAGTGTAGGATGCCCTGTGGCCAGGTGGAGTGACGACCTGCGAAAAGCGGCTGGCTGAAAATGGATGAGGAGAGCTGAAGACCGGGCGGCGGACTCAGTGGCGTGCATTAGGAGAGGCCTACGTCCAGCTGTGGACTGATATAGGCTGATGATAATTAATTAACTTAACATTTTATCAAATCACGCCCGGTTAATAGCTAATTGACCGAGCGAGTGCGAAGCGCGAACGAAGCGTCAGCTTGGACCAAAATGCTTTCGTATTTCCGGCTGACCGCTGTCCGGATCTCTGTTCTCCTCTACATATCGCATTTCTCAACCGGTCTAGACCAAAATTGGTATACAGTTTTTTTTTTTTTTTAATTCGTCGGGGATTTTTTATTGGTACTTCTCCCAAAAAAGGGCTATTTTCCGCGTTATTAGATGCGATTTCAGTGGTTCTTTTTTAATTTGAAAAGTAGTTACTTTAAATTAGTCTCATAAAAATTTGGTCAAGACCTGATGAGGTTCTTTGGCGTGATGGGCAGAATAACTCCGTAAAATGCAGTGAATTTCCCACATTTAGGTTTGTACCTGTGGAATCAGCCCTTTACCTACAAGGTAGGAATTGATGGAGCACCTTGGTTATCAATTTTAGTTTTACAATAAGGTAACTAGATGGCACTACTGTGCACCGCTAGAATGTTTGCTAAAAAAATTGTAGGCGCGAGGTCTACAGCTCACAGAGTCACTAGTAATTATTATTTATAACTTGAAGGTATAAACAAATTGCTGAGATCAAAATCATTTATGTTTTCTAACAAGTGCTATACAAAATAGCATGGTACAAAAAAGGACTTCAAATGGTTTAACTAATAACTAAAATATCTACTGATCAAATTTTGATACAATTTATATGGGTGGTCTCATATAAATTGTTACTTATATGGGACCACCATGTATACCTGGAGGCCTATTCTTTCAAATAAAAAAAATGTTTACTAAACAGATCCGTAATTGAAGGAGAAATCGTTGAACATACACAAACAACACATAACCACCTCCTTTTGTAAAGTCAATTATAAAGTTTATTGTAGGTAGTTAATTATTTTTGACTATCCATTAGATTTTTTGACTATCTATCCATTTTTGATCCCAAGAACAACTAATTAATTAGTACTTACTACTACACGGAGCTTATAGAATCTGCGTGAAGAGGCGCAATCGTCGCGAGACAACAGGTTGTTTCCCCAACGGGTACCAGGGGAACAGCGTTCGTATGGAGCTGGACTAAACATACTTTTGTTCGGTTTGCTTCGCGCATGCAAAAAGCCATTTTAACACACTAGCAATATGATTCATAGTCATTTATCTTTTATCCAAATAGGAAATAACATCATAATATGCGGATATAATTTACCGCAGGTGTCCGTCTAGTGTTCATACATCATCACATCACGCGCGTAGTACAAATCCTCTATCTATACAGATCTCTCTGGACATAAATAATTACAAAATTGAAATTTATGAAAAATTTCATGGAAGAGAATGATCGATCACTCACAAAAATCAAATGGCAATAAAAAAGTTATTTTCTGAAAGTTAAGTAACAAGCATATAATTATTTTATTAAATGTTTTCTCGAACTATCTTATTAGTACCTGTCTTACTTTTAATAAAGCAGTACATGTTAGTTATTCTTTAGCAGTAGTACTTAATAAAAATAAAATTTAGATACATTTTAAAAATTGGTATATCTAGGTGTCTTAAAATAAGCCGTCAAACATTAATTATATTGTGAAAAGTTTGGTCTATCCGTTTTACTGTATTTATTTGTCATAACTTAAAAAGTATTGAAGTGATTGCAGTTTGGTTTACTGGCCAAACTAAAGATCGTACAGAACGACCTTATCTGTGAACTAAAAGTTAGCGTGAGTGTTCAAGTCAATCGATAAATAGACCAATCAAAAAACAGAAAAGTACAGAAAATGTGAGCCTCATTCGTGGCGGCTGTAGTTCCTTTTTACGCCATTTCACAGGCAACTTTGCCGATCTGTACCTATATGTGACATCTGCATGTAGGTATTAAATCGCCTTTTTATTATATATTTTGACCATAAGATTGCGGCAGTCAATCTCTAAAACTAAGTATATTTTAATGTAATATTTTAAATCATTGGTTTCTCCTTTATATTATATTATTATGTCATTATCTGCGCCTGTAATACCGGCGCAGATAATTCCGGTATTACAGCCAGCCGGTAACCGGTTGGTGAAAAATAGCGCTATAATGTTTTCATTCATCATATTATGATCCCACGGCTGCCGTGTTTCGGTCGCTGAGTCATTACCGTGCAGATGCCGGCCAAAAAACCCCCAATTGCATACCTGCGAGTGATTCGCGGACTCATCATGAAGTGGCGACAGAACCGCGCTCATCGATATCTTACCGCTACGGGTACTAGGAGAACAGAGATCGTGTGAAGTTAGTTGGCTACTGCCTGTCCCTCTTAGGAATTTATATGAATGTATATCAACCACGGTACCAATAATACGGTGGACATTGGACTTAGTTTGAAGAAATAACTGTCAGTAGAATATAAAATTTTGTTTATACAGGAGAGAAAGTTTAAACGTGACCTGGAAAAAGTTAGAATGTAGTATTAATATGTATAATTATAACTTACTTAATAATTGTACTTTGCTAACTTCAAATATTGAGGGTACTTTCTCTCCAGGTCCCTTTCAAACTATCCACACTGTATTAGTACTATTGATCATATTTTTTAACCTTGTAAAGGCTTTCTTGAAAACAGGTAACGATTGCGTAGAAAATTATTGTAAGTATCAGAGGTTTATTTACCGATCTGATGAGATTGCGTCACCAGGGATTAGTAAAGCTATTTTTATAGGTCATATAAATGCTTTGTGATATAAACCAGCCTAAAACTACGAAACCACACTCAAAGCTGTAGCAAGCGTAGCGTAGATGATACGCTCTACGGCGTAGAATATAGACTCTACGCCCGCTACGCTACGCTAGCTACTTCGCCGCGACCCCTGCCGCTTGCTCTGCTATCTCGCTCCCACCTTTACACGACGTGATATTGTCGCTCGAGACCCCACCCAGTCAATCAATCGTAGGTAGTCTACCCGTCTACGACAAGTTCAACGACCGTGAAAGCAATATGCAACGAAATTGTATGTAGAATTCCCTTCACTTATAAAATGTATGCTGGCCCTACATGTTCAACAGTTTAATTAATAGTTATACTATTGTATTTAGTTATATTGTATTCTGTAGTAGTTAGGTAATCAAGGTGCTTGCGCAGTAAAAAATAAATTGCTAGCTTTATCCGCGTGGTCATTTATCTGGCTAAAAGTAAACTGTGTTTATCCAAACCAACGAAATATATTCACTAAACACAAAAATTATACTACATTTCATCAAAATAGTTTTATTAAAACGGTAATTTGGCGACTGTAGCGCGTAGAAAATTCTGCAGCATTCGACATATTCGTCACTTGAATGATGCGCCAACCACTCGACTCATTGCAAGATGGGTCGAGAAGTTTGTAGAGATCGGTTCAACACTGGAAAAACCAAAATCCGGGCGTCCAAGATCTTCAAGAACGGTCGAAAACGTAGTCAGTGTCGCTCAGTCTATTCGGGACGAACCTTTCAATTCGGAAGCGTGCTGTGGCCTTAAACGTGCACAGATCGTCATTATGCCGCAATTTGCATAAAATTTAAACCCGAACAAAATTCAGTTGGTGCAAGAATTAAAGCCTCAGGATGCTGGTCAGAGGCTTGACCACGTAAACCAGATAATTGAGCGCTTTCCAACGTTTACCAACATCTTGTTTTCGGATGAAGCACATTTTCTTCTTACTGGATATGTTAACAAGCAAAATTTCCGCTACTGGAGTGCAACCAATCCAAAACAAAAACATCAGATACCCCTATATTCGCCTAAAGTCACCGTATGGGCCGCAATGTTGGCGCGAGGAATTATCGGCCCTTACTTTTTTGAAGATGGAAGGGGACGCACAGTTACAGTGAATTCAGAGCGTTATGTGGAGATGTTAGACGACTTATTCGTGCCTGAGCTGCAAAACTTTCCTGGTTATAACCAAAGATCATGGTTCCAGGAGGACGGAGCAACTTCACGTCCAACAGGTCTCTGTCGAGAGTTCGTGAAATTTTTCCTGGCAAATTGATCTCCAGGAGAGGTGACATAAGTTGGCCTCCACGCAGTCCCGATTTGACACCTATGGACTTTTTCCTGTGGGGTTATGTCAAATCCAAAGTTTACGCCAACAAATCGACTTCCCTGGCACAATTAAAATAAAATATCCGTCACCAAATCGCAGCCATCACGGATAATACCTGCCGAGCCGTCATATTTAATTTTAGTGCTCGATTAAACGAATGCCGTGAACGCAACGGTTTACATTTGGACGATTTCGTTTTTAAAAAATAAATTCCCAAACAGTGTATTTTCATATGTAATAAACATTTTTTCAATAAACTCCTTACTTTTTTTTAAATTTTATTTTTAAATATGACATTTCTTTTGAGACTCCTTGTATATTTAGATGCCAAATAGGTTTTTATACATTGCTCGGCTTCTACTTATCGGATTGAGATAAAAAACAGATAGCTAGTTGACAAAGTACAGCAAATTTTAAGAGAACACCTAAGGTATCCAACAGTGAAAATCGCATTTCATTCGGTCCAGTAGTTTTTACGTAATGCTTGAACATACAAACGGAAAAACAGTTACAATTTAAAATATTATTATCTTCATTGTAGAGACTTTGTGTTACTTACTGCTCTATTATAAGTATAGATACGTAAGTTTTATAGTATATACTAGCTGCCCCCACGGTTTCATGCGCGTGAATGATGATAGTGATTATGATGATGATGAAAATTATATATACATGTTATTCCAGGATCTACACGCTTGAGATTTACTGTTATAAAACCGGTCTCGCAGTACTACTTTTGGCACTTCCAACTGCGATCAAACGGATACACTATCACTATTCCGAATTTCATCAAAATCCGTTCAACCGTTTGAGCGTGAAGGCTGCTGGTGATTATGATGACGAAAATTATCCAATGTGCTATTACAGGGTATACCTCTCTCCATTAAATTTTTTATAAAAATTCGTTCAGCCGTTTGAGCGTGAAAGAGTAACAAACATAAATACATACAAAGTTTTGCTCATAAAATATTAGTGTGATGATTTGTTAAATTGTGAACCGTTGCTAAGCAACCGCCCCATAATGGAGCCGGCTTTGTTTGTTTCCCTTTTGCCAATTATTAACGTGATTCAATGACCCCGACTCCTCACGAGCTCGATGCAGGTACTAGTATGGTATAATGTGACTGGATTTCGCTGTGTGGAACCATTCGTGTATTGGTGATGTTCAGGGTACGCATGTCTAATTAATAAAAGTAGCAATTTCGAAAAACCTTGTATACGCATCTTGTAAATTTCATGTCTCTGGCGGACTAAGAAAGAAACAGAAAACAAAAGTTTATTCAACAATAATTTAAAAAACCAGACTTGAATTAGTATAAACTCAAAAGAAATATATAGAACATTTTTTGAAGTCTGTGCTGGGTTACTTTAGATTTCGCTGCTTCGCACAGACCTCAAAAATGATTTATTTTTCTGGAGTTTAGATTATTTGAAGTCGAATTTTATATAATTCTTTTTTCTTTCTTTTTAGCTACGTTCCGAGGTACTTAATTCCATTCGATAAGATGAACACCCTACTGAAAACAGTTGACATTTGCTTGAACTACTGATCCTATTTTGATGAAACTACTTGGAGGTACCGCTCTTCCTATTTTAATACTTCTTCAATTCATTGGCAAGTAAATATCCTGACACTTTATTGGCCTAAACTTATGACAACACAGCATAAAGTTACTAGTGAATAGAGTCCAACATTTGCATAAAAATAAGTTTTCCGGGCCATAACCGGCCCATGTGGCCGACATCTTGAAAATAAATTGTAAATTGTTGTATTAACATACTAGCTGCATGATAATACTCTTTATGACGACAATCACAGTGATAATAGTATTAACATCACATAAATATAAGGAGCCCTTTTTTCTTTTACATCTATCCTTATAATAAAGCAATAGGTACGCAAAAGTCTCTACAAAGAAGATAAAAAAATATGTTTAAGCTAGGGATTTAAAATAAGCCATCTAATAGGTGGTATCTACTAGGCAGGCATGCTACACCTTCGACCACATCATCGCTTTCCATCAGGTGAGATTGTGGTCAAACGAAAGCCTAGACGTTTATAAAAATATGCTGTTAAACAAGTTTTTTTTAATCTTTTCTGTCTGTTTGTCTTTTTGTTTGTCTGTATGTTTGTTCGCGCATCACGTAAAAACTACAAGACCGATTGCGATGCGGTTTTCACTGTTGTTGTTGGGTTTGACTCAAAAACTGGGGTATTTGGTATCTCAATCCGATGAGTAGAAGCCGATCAATACATTAAAAACTTTTAGACGATTGAAGGAATTTTGGATCAAATGTTGATATATTGGTATTTTAGATCTTGGACTATTACCTAGAGTACCTAGAGAAATTAACACGCGTGCGAAGCTGCGAGCACAGCTAGTTTACATATAAAACCATACTCCATTCTCTGAAAATACTTGGTGTTGAATCAGCGTGGTACTCAGGCTTCGGAAACTGATGGAAAGGGCCTGAAATATTTTATTGATATAACGACACTAAATACAATGATTACATACTTTATGCGATACGTACTTATCTATGGTACTCTGAGAGCACTAGGGGGTTGAGGTCTTGAGGCTGTTTATGGTAAGAAGTACATAAGTAGTCATCGTAAGGATTACACAAAATACATACATACCTTAAATCGCCCATGCAAATAAAACCCAGGTATAACAACAGGGTCTCGTCAAAGGCAGGTAATGCGGTTCTGGAACCGCGGTTGATTAGTTTTGCGGGCGGTCAGCTCGTAGTCAATAATTTTGTACGCAGTCGGGTTTTTTGTATTTATATAATAATTTTACTTGTTGTTTTTCAATTTAAAATATTGTAGTATTGTTTTATCATTTGTCTGACAAACAGTTTGGTTACATATTTTTACTTCGTTCATTATTTCGCTAAGGCATTAATAAAATCTAGGTACATGGTGCGCGCCACGGTTCCGATCTTTGAGTTTTTTTTCAGCTGAAATAGTCCACGTGCTAATACGGGCCTTAGGAATATCAACAACATCAGCCTATTAAATTTACTGTTGGGACACAGGCCTTTCCTCTGAGAGGATATACTTATTCATCAAGTTTTATTCATGTTTATTCAGCCGTTCAGCGTAGTAAATGACAATCTTTCGCTTCTATACAATTAGTATGATTTTTAAATCGGGGAAGCCTATATAAATTAAGTACAATTAACATTAGCAATAACTAAGGCTATATTTGATTTGATTCGTTGTTAAACTAATAGACATTTATGGTCAACTTATTTTTATTTCATCCCTGTAGCTTAACTGCGGATCACACTACGTGGCCATACAGCCACACTCGGAGATGACAATCGACGCTAATCGAGCATTAAAAACGATTTAATGCTTGAGTATTTAATAATAATTAATTGGCGTCTGGTAAATATTACGTCTCTGAGTGCTGCATTTAGTCAGTACATCTATTATGTTCACCACACCCATCGCAAAAAAAGTTAACAGACCTTTTAATTTCTCACAACTTTTACCTTATACTTTTGGATTTGTAAAATCTGTGGTGCTCCATGATTGTTGCATCATATGACACCGTAATGATGTTTCCAGGAGGTGACGCGAAGCCACAAGGGCTGGGCGCTCGACTCCGTGGTGCTCCAGAATCTCATCACGAAGCAGAACCGCGAGGAAGTGCACGAGGGCCCAGCCGAGGGGGTCTATGTCTACGGCCTGTTCCTTGAAGGTATACACATATACTAATGAGTTATTGGGACCAATCGCAATCATTAACCAAGTGCGTTTGTGTAAATTTCAAGTCGAGTCAAATTTAACTGCATCTTAACTTTTATAACGTCAATGTTATAATTATGTTCTTACAATTAAAAATGAGCGATGGTGGTCTAACGGTTCTATAGTGCAATTAAGAATCCAACGATACCGGGTTCAAAACCTAGGCTCCGCACCAATGATTTTTCTGAGTTATGTGCAGTTTTCTATCGCTCCTTGCTTCGGAGGGCACGTTAAGCTGTCGGTCCCGGCTGTTATTGATAAATAGCAGTCGTTAAGTCATGTCAGAGGCCCTCGGGCGGCTTGATAAACTTTGACACCAGAAGCCAGCATTACCTCATACGACAAACAAACAAACAATAAAAAAACTACGGGGGTTTTTGAAGGCATTCAAGCTGGCATGTTGCTAATTTTTATTTTTCCCACAAACTCGTATTTATTCTTGTGTTCATGTGTAGTATTGGTGGCACCATTAGTTATGTTAGTTAACGTGAGTAATAAAGGCAAAGGATAGAAATTCAGAAACTTGGCATATGATGTTTTCAAAACTCTATATGAAGTTAAGGTAAAACGTCCACCATTTTACTGATTCCTGTTTTTGGCCATTGTCTGTGACGTGACAATATGACTTAGTAAATCTAAACACTTGACATTGGTGAAATTGCTGGCATTGCCTCCGCAGAAGCAATAATAAAAAAACTAACCCTAATTATTGTTGAATGTTAATCTTTATCAACCTCTCTATCTACATGTGTATATGTATCTATTTATTATTAATATGCCAGCGATACAAAAAAAAAACAGCATACGCCTACATACAAATCCTTTATTTAATACTTATGATTCTAACACAGTAATCATAAAATGTTCTATGAAACATTGTAGAAAAATTATTCATTCTATCATATTATCATATTTATCAATAAATTAATTTCCATAAGTCTAATTTGGCAGTACATACAACGAATAATAGTAATAGAACATAAAGAAAATTACTGAAGCAATAAATTAATTTCCAAAAGTCTAATTTGGCAGTACATACAACGAATAATAGTAAAAGAACATAAAGAAAATTACTGAAGCAATAAATTAATTTTCAAAAGTCTAATTTGGCAGTACATACAACGAATAATAGTAAAAGAACATAAAGAAAATTACTGAAGCAATAAATTAATTTCCAAAAGTCTAATTTGGCAGTACATACAACGAATAATAGTAAAAGAACATAAAGAAAATTACTGAAGCAATAAATTAATTTCCAAAAGTCTAATTTGGCAGTATATACAACGAATAATAGTAAAAGAACATAAAGAAAATTACTGAAGCAATAAATTAATTTCCAAAAGTCTAATTTGGCAGTACATACAACGAATAATAGTAAAAGAACATAAAGAAAATTACTGAAGCAATAAATTAATTTCCAAAAGTCTAATTTGGCAGTACATACAACGAATAATAGTAAAAGACCATAAAGAAAATTACTGAAGCAATAAATTAATTTCCATAAGTCTAATTTGGCAGTACATACAACGAATAATAGTAAAAGAACATAAAGAAAATTACTGAAGCAATAAAAAATATACACTAATCAAAACGTAAAATTATTAAACAAACACATTTTTACAAAATACATTAATACCTACTAAATACTACTAGTATTCAAACATTTTCATTCTATAAAGTTAAAAGTTTACAAATGATTAAATAAAATTATCTTATTATACTAGGTGCACAGTATGGGCTTTGCCCGCCTGAAAATGTTGCCCCCTCCCCCAATACTCTCTAAAACCTCTACCAATAACTCACAACCCTCACCCTACAACCACAACCAACCCTCCTCCCTCCTTACCGTAAAATTATGCACCTATCAGTTATTTAATTGAAACGTGATTTATAGGAAAGTTATGTGTAAACTTATAAATGTATATATATATATATATATATAGGTCCGTCCGTACACTTCCGCTAGGTTGCCAAACAAAATATTGGCATAAGTACAAAAAAATTGTCGCACGAATTTTCCAATTTTCCGTGCAAATTTATCCAAATATTTATCAGACTCAGACTAGGAAGAACATTTAAAAAAACATATCGGTACAGCCGTTCTCAAGTGATGCGCTTACCAACGAACAGCATTTCATTATTATATAAGAATAATGTATATAGAATATAGATAAAAATAAGTTGATATAAAAATACATCTTAAGAAATACGTGAATAAGTAAAAGTACACTTATAGTAAAAGTACACCTATAGTAAAAGTACACCTATAGTAAAAGTACACCTATAGTAAAAGTACACCTAACTGGTTAAGTTTTACTTTATATGAATAAATAATTGTGAAAATCATAATGTCAAAACCACATAATATATGAGTATGTATAGTCTTTTAAAGTCGTTACGAAATTGTGTTTATTTTATCTTACCCTAAAGACGCAGATAAACGACGCGAGATAAAGCGAGCCGAGCCCAGCCTCGTCACCGTCGATTCCACGAAGATATCTGAACGCGGCGCGTTACTTGCGTGATTGGTCATAGCGAATAAGGACCCAGTAGAACAACGCGTGCCGAGCCGAGCCAAACGCGGTGCGGTGCGTCATGCACCAATTTTTTATTACACGTCGTTTATCTGCACCTTCAAGCAGAAAACTTTTTTACGACAATGTTGAGTCTATTCTTGCTCGCTCAAATTAATATCAAATTAATATTATATTTGCCCCAGAAATTTTTAAAAGTCATGACCTCAAGACACAAGAGTTTAAATAGTAGGTACTTACCTATTATATTTTTCAAATTAATGTAAACAATACACAGTCTTATTTTAAAAATTATTCACAAATGTAAGAAACTGGCTAGTTTTTCGGCCATTATTGCCACAATTGTACCCAGTGCAATTGGTTATGCAGTTTGTACCCCAACGATGTTGCTGTAGATTTCTGGATAGATATACAATTGCTGCAATAATCTAGCCCGTTTTTGAAAGGGAAACTTGACCTTTGAGAAATAACTTACTGTGCAAGTGCTGTAGATTATGTACCTAAGTATTTATCTGAAATACATTCTGAATGTTTGAGTCTCTAATTATTATTAAGTGTACTTTTACCGTAATATAAAGTTTCGTGATATAGATTTTGTAACACCTAATGTGTTACAATATAAATGGATAAAAATTGGCCAAAAAGCCAGATAAGTAATAAATTTCAGTTCCCTGTTTTCAGTTTCAAATACCTGGAACACTTGTGAGAGCCACGTTTTCTAACAAATTTTTCATCGTAAGCCCTTACTTCAGCTTGTAGCTCAGCATTCCCGCCGCGTACTCTGCGACCCATGTTCTAGATCATATCCAGATCCATTTACTTCTCATCATACAGCTCGGAAGCTCCCATTATTTCCAGTGAGTCCAGAGTGATGTTCTCGTGTGAACTCTCCGCTTGCTCTTGGCATTCTTCGGCTTTGGTTTTCTTCTTTTCAGGAACACTTACGGGCTCTGGATCTTGATAATCAGCGGACCGCTTTCTACTGTCTTCTATTTTTTTCTCACCGTACTGGACCGGTTCATTTTGTCCCTCAGATTCATCATCAAGATTCGATAAAACCGCATGTTGTTCTACGTGTTCATCCTCTGTCACTGTGATCATATCTTTTTCATCTCCTCCCACACTCTGAATGTGCTGAGCGTCCTTACCTTCTACGCTATCACTCTCGGTATTTTTGTTCTCCTTTTCGGTCTGATGCATTTCATCTGGTCCGATAGATGCATCAGCTTGATGAGGTTTATTTTGTATATTATCGTTCTCTCTTAATTCACCTTGAGCGGCCTCAACTTCTGTGTTACCCATTTCAATCATTTTATTTTTATCATTTCTATCTTTTTCTTCTTGTTCATTTGCTTCATTAGGGTGCATAAGGGAACTTTCATCAACTTTGTCCACGATTGTTTTTTTTTCATTGGCTTTCGCTCCTGGATTACTTACTGCTGTACCGATCTCAGCAGCCTCATCTTGTGCATTCTTCTCAGTGATGTTTTCCTCCTTAATTATTTCTCCTTCAACTTGCGGTACTTTATTTGCCCCAACAGGCTTCAAAGAAGCATCTTCAGGCACTTTATTTGCCCCAACAGGCTTCAAAGAAGCATCTTCAGGTACCACACTCATTTTTTTTCTTTTTTGCACTATGGTAAACTTTCCTCGTGCTTTTTGGTTCTTTTTCGATGTTTTCATTACCCTCTTTTTATTTTTTTGTACCTTGCGAGCCGATTCATCCACCGCTGCACATTGTTTGTTTTGTTCTTCATCCGCTGCTCCAGATTGCTTAGACTGTTCGGAGTCTTGAGGGATCGGCGCATTTTTCACGGGCAAGATTGCCTTTCCGGAATACACCTTTCTTCCGGTCTCGTCATAGACTGGTTCCTTTTCTTGCGACATTTTTGTAGTTAGTTGTAACAATTATTATTTTACAACGGAACACGGAGCTAAACGCGAAACGCACGCGATTCTTGCGGCTTGCATCCAAGGTGAAATCCCCAGAGTGACTGAGGCGAGCGACCCCGGCCGAAGCCCGCCAGCCTCCTGGTCGCTGCCGGTCGATCAATACTTGTGTTACGTTTCGTTATACGCAAATATAATTGTATTAAACTTGCTGGAGTACAAGGGGGCACAATCAACATCTCAGTGACCCAAGTCAACCTCACCTTCACTTGTGTCCGGGCAATTTGGCATTAAAACAGGTATACCGTACATTTTAGAAAGGGTGCTGTTTAATTTTATATGCTTTGGGTTCCAACATGAGCTCCAACTAAGTTTTCGGGTCTTTGGTTATCAAACCGACCCGAATCCCAATTAAACATAGTTAATAACTATTTTAACAGAATAATTTTGTAAACAAAATGAACCGCTTTGTCTCAGACTGCGGCGGTTGAATGTTAATTACAAAACTCACAAAAAAACTAAAGTCAACTACCGAATTATAATATTATACAATAGTTGTAACCGCGGCTTTGCACGCGTGGCCATTTCTCTAGGTTAAAAGAACTGTTCCAAGACCTAAAATACCAACATTTGATCAAAATTCCTTCAGTCGTCAAAAAGTTTTTATTGATTGCTCGGCTTCTACTCTTCGGATTGAGATACCAAGTACACCAGTTTTTAAATCAAACCCTAAGTGTATTTAAAAAAAAAGTCAAACTATTACATTTATTTGTTTATTATTTACTAGCCGTGCCCGCGGTTTTGCCCGCGTGGTCATTTTTTCTGGGATATACCTAAAGATCCTGTGATATTCCAGAAACAAAAGCAGCAACATCATCAAACTTCGTTCAGACTTCAAATAGTTTTTTATCGATTGCTCGAATTCTACTTATCAGATTGAGATACCAAGTTTCTACACCAGTTTTTAAGTCACTCTGTCAATTATTAATTAGTTCAGAACCTCAGTGCAGAACTTACCTTCTCACAAAAAAAAGATTATGGGTTGTAAATAATATTTTTTCAACATAATGTCTATGTTCTGCCAGCATATACGTTTAGTTATTTGAGAGACCCGGAAATCTTTAAAACAGAACCGTGACTGTCAACAGTCATACTAAACTGGTATAACTAGAGATTTAAAATTTTGAGGCAATATTCCTTGAGCAAGCAGGGATTCCTTCCTTGATAGGGCGAACGGGGGTGGCAAAAGTTTGTATGCGGGCAAAGCTGCGGGGCGCAGATAGATAACGATAGTCAAGTATCAACTTCAACATTCTAAAAAATATCTTAGCCCTCAAAATTTAAGGAGATAGCCACATTGGGTAAACAAAAAACAAAGAAGCTTGGGTTTACCTAGGACATTTCCATTTCAGTGCAACATTTCATTGATTGTAGAACCTCGTCACATAGTTGTCACCTGTCACTTTATTATAATTATTTCTAGTATGGTTTATGCAGTGGTAAAGCCAGCAAATTCGCTAATGTTACGCCAATTTAGCAAGTCGTATTGTCACGTCACAGTCAAATTGACAAAGTCACGAATCAGTAAAATGGTGGACGTTATACTGAAACTTCCTAAATAGTTTTGAATACATTTTTATTCTGTTTATTTTATGTCTTCCTGTCACTTTTTAAGCTAGGTAAAAACAGTAGTGTCACCTGTCATATTGACAATGTCACTTTGACACCTTGCACTTCTTCAAAGTCCGTTGTGACGTTTCAGTGTGAAAAACATACACACACTCACACACCCTCTCACACACCTTTACACACTCATAAACACTCACAAACTTTCGCTTATATAATATTGGTGTGATACCTGAGTACAATACAAATACGAGTATGCAATACATATTTATTGTAGAGGTAAAGAGCATAGAAATGATTTCACATAAAATATGTTGTCTAGGTTTTCGACCTTGGGGACCTTATTCTAGGATCAACGCTTTGGAGTAATTTTGAGGAAGGGGGGAGGGGGTGGGGGATAAAAAGTTCATCTTTTCGTTGCTGTAACAAATTAGTTATCGTACTTTTGGTGAATTATTGGTGAACTTTATTTCTCACACCTTTGACACAAGATAGCGGCTTGCGCTCCCCAATTTCTAAAACTTGGATTTTTTCGTTACAGTCTAGACCTAACAGTTACAGTGTAACACACACACACAGTGTGTAGTCAGTAACAGTGTAGTCTGACAACATAATGTGAAAATCATTGCTACACCACCTTTTGCAAGGCAAAGGCATTTTTACCTCTTTACTTACTGGCGTACAATTGGTTCATGGTGAATAAATAAATTGGTAAACCTTGGTTTTTGGGAAAACTTCTATGAATTCGTTAGGTGTTTTTTTTTATTATTCATGTCTTCTTTCTTAGTTACGTTGGAATTATTTAAGACTGTACGGACCTGGCGGGAACAAAAAATAGCTTGTTTGTTTGTTTGTCGTATGAGGTAGTGCTGGCCTCTAATGTCAGAGTTTGTCAGGCCGCTCGAGGGCCTCTGACATGGCTTAACGACTGCTATTAACCAATAACAGCCGGGACCGACAGCTTAACGTACCTTCCGAAGCACGGAGCGATGGAAAACCGCACACAACTGAGAAAAGTCATTGGTGCGGGAGCCTAGGTTTTGAACCCGGTATCGTTGGATTCTAAATTGCACTATAGAACCATTAGGCCACCATAGCTCTAAAAAATAGCTGTATTCAATATGTGCTTTTTTCCGCGGAACAAGTGAGAAAATAAAATTAATATTAAACGTCGCCAAAAAACAATAAACCCGACTGCGAACAAAACTAAAAAGAGGTAAACACGCTTTAGATTCTTGATTTTTTATTTAAGATGCAGTCAGAGGCATGAGGAGTAGTATCTCGCCAGGTTCTAGTCCAGCTGGTCCCGTTATAGAAGAAATGAAATGAATTATGCTTCCGAGGGACCTATCTTATATTTCAAAATCAAGGATCTAAAGTTTGTGTCCCTCTTTTTAGTTTTGATCACAGTCGGGTATTTAGTTTTTATAATAATTAATTTTTATTATATACTTTTTTGTTTCCCTTATATATTTTTGGAATACCTTCATTTTGATACATCAATCATTCGATAGGTTTTGGTAATTTTTTGTCCCTTCGGAAACACATTTTGGCATCTATCGGTGGCTTACCGTATTAGTTTCCTTGACACCTAGCGTAGCGGTTGTATTCTCTTTGCTTGACACTTCATATTCCTTTATCACTCTTGTGATACTAATTATGATTAATACGAATCAAATGATACATCATTTATCGAAATCCATTAAGCCTTTTAGGCTGTAGGACGCGCCAAAGAAAAGTACAAACAAAGCTATATACAACCACATAGTCGTTTAAAAACGCTATAGCCCAGAACTTCTGGGAACAAATGGTTTGTCTAGAACTTAGTACATAGGTGTGGTGCATATTGCAGGTGCGTCGCTGGACCGTAAGTCTGGCAAGCTGATCGAGTCGAAGGCCAAGGTGCTTTACGAGCAGATGCCGGTGATCTACATCTTCGCCATAAACACGACGGCGGGCAAGGACCCGCGGCTGTACGAGTGCCCCATCTACCGCAAGCCGCAGCGTACAGATGCCAAGTACGTTGGCTCCATAGACTTCGAGACCGACAGCAACCCACGCCATTGGACGCTGCGCGGCGTCGCGCTGCTCTGCGATATCAAATAACATCAACGTCTGCATAAATATTTATCATATATGTTTGCAATATGCAAATGTTCTCCACACAGATCCATTTTCTTCGCTATATCTATATCAGTATACCTACGAAAGAGAGGCCTTTGCCCTGCAATGGGACGAATATGGTTAAAAATAAATAAATAATATATCAGTATACTAGTAAGATTCTGGTCAGTGCTCCAATTGAACAAACTTTGACGTGTTTGTTCGGCTTAGGGGGAACTCGATTCTGGGCCACAGCCCCGTAAGGCCTCTCTGTATACATTAGGGATTACGTGGGCCGAATGTATGGGCTAGTTTCCCATCGAGAAATAGTAAGATAGTAAACTTGATACAAGCTTTTCACACGTGTGAAAATAAAGAGGAAAAGAGAAAAAAATTGCCGACATGTTTGTAATATAAATTCAAACGCTTGCATTTTTAATTTCGACCAATGGGAAAATAAAATCACTCATCTGTCAAAACTCAATAGTTCCAAAGTAACTCAAGCAAATATTTATATACTCTACTACTCTGTGTTCCAATGTCTGGATATTTCTGTTCGACTAACAAATATCTAGCATCCAGCACTGACCTTTCTTTCGGTTCTACAGGCAGCGTAAATATTCTAAGTGACATGATGGTATCTAACTCATCGTGTTCCGTAGAACGGTAATATGTAACTAGTCTGGCCATAAATACTGTTACATAAAAACTTTTATTAATTTCAACTTTTCATTTATTTTAAATTTGGAAAGCGTATATTTATTTTAAAACTGCTTTCAATTTTGCGCTATTTCACATATTTTTAGCAAATTACAATATGGAATGGGGTGTTAAAGAAAATAGGATTGCAGTGATCGCCTTGCACTAAGTGGGTATGGAGCCGTCAATCATATTCCAGACACTTCAAAAGCTTGGTATCAGCCGTATGTCGTATATCGTACTATCAACAGATACAACAACACTTCCCCTGTCAAAGACCATAAAAGATCGGGGTGGCCGCGTGCTGTTAGAACTACAAAAGCTGTTAATGCTGTTAAAACCAGAATTCGTCGAAACCCCATTAGGAAGCAAAAAATCTTATCGCGAGAAATGAAGATTTTCGCTAGGACTCTGTCGCATATTATAACAAGACCTGAGGCTAGGTGCTTATCGTCGATATACAGGACATGCCCTAAATCAATTTTTACAATTAAAGAGAGTGTATCGATCAAAACGTCTTCTGTCGCGATACGCAAGTGAAAGGCACAGAAATATCCTCTTTTCCGATGAAAAAAAATTCACGATTGAAGAGAACTACAATAAGCAAAATGATAAAGTGTACGCTCACAGTTCTAAAGAAGCTGCTCAAGTGGTCGGAAAGGTACAACGTGGTCATCATCCTGCGTCAGTGATGGTTTGGTGGGGCGTGTCTTATCAAGGCGTCACAAAGCTACATTTATGTGAAAAAGGAGTGAAAACTTCAGCCAAAGTGTATCAAGAGACTGTCTTGGATCATGTTGTGAAATATCTCAGCAATACACTTTTAAAAATTTACCGTGGACTTTCCAGCAGGACTCTGCACCTTGTCACAAGGCATGAACTACCCAAGCCTGGCTTGAAACCAATGTTTATAAGAGCTGAAGACTGATCCTCATCTAGCCCAGACCCTTAGACTACAAACCACCTTTTACACTACAAATTATGGTCAGTTTTAGAGGACATGGCCTGCTCTAAACGACACGGCGACAATGAGTCTCTTAAAAAATCTTTGGAGCAACCCGTGGCGAAATTTCCCATGAAAATCGGTGTTAAGGTAAGGAAAGTGACTTCCTATCGTACACAGTAGTGTGAACGTTAGGAAATAAATTTCCTAACCTTCTCTATTATTTTTTAGGTTGCCAGTGCGGAAAAAAGACCATTCGCTTGCTGCGTGTGCGCACGCACTGTATGCGCGCAGTAGTGCGTAAAGGTAGCTTTAGCGCCAAAGCGCAAGCGAAGCGTTTAATTTAAAAGGAAAGTTAGTAAATTTTCTTCCTAACCATCACACCAGTGTGAAAGAGCAGTGTAAAGGCTAGTCGGCGTGGAAAACAGTGCGTAAATCCATAGATTCGTGGCCAGAGATTAAAGACCTGTATAAAAGCCAAAGGTGGCCCGGCCCTATCGAACAGTTTTTCTTTTTAATTCTTTGCTGAGACTAATAAATATGTACGTATAAGTTTTAGTTATATTACTTAACTTCATAAATAAAAGCATTTTCATTTGTAACAGAACTTATGGCTGGATTAGGTATAACTAGCAGTGCCCGCCGATTTGCCCGCGTGTTTATATTTCTCGGACATAAGGATCATGTGTTATTCCAGAACTAAAAATACCAATATCATCAAACTTTGATCAGATTTCAAATACTTTTTAATCGATTTCCTGAATTCTCCTCATCAGAATTCTATTTTACTTGGTTTCTACTACTTTCATCATCATCATCATCATCATCATCATCATGTCAGCCTTTAGAAGTCCACTGCTGAACATAGGCCTCCCCCAAAGAGCGCCATGACGCGCGAGCGATCTTGTGCCACCTCCATCCAGCGACTTCCTGCGATGGCTACGATGTCGTCGGTCCATCGTGTGGGGCCATCAGTGCGTGTTTCCAGTGATGACATACGGCACTGAGACGTGGTCGTGGTTGATCTCATACACAATCTCAAAGTCGCTCAGCGCGCAATGGAGAGAGCTATGCTACTTTCATAAACCTACGCAAATGGAAATGTTTTTTCTTAAGTCTCTTCCATGTACAGATTTCGCCCGGGCGTTGGTCGTGGTCCAACTGCTCAGTTCACCTCGTCTCGGTTTCAGTTTTATTACCTTTATGTGTAGGTTAATAGACAGATATAGATCTAAAATTACAATATCGATATAATGCCTACCTATGATCAAAATCCCTAAAATTTCAATACTTAACGGCTGTTTCACGTAAATTCAAAATAGCGACATTTTTATATATTTTAGAATGAATATTTCAACGAAGTTCGTAAAAATTTTAAAATACCGATGTACTAAATATTGAAAATTCAAATACCTAAGAGTTTAAATGTCGATATGTTAAAAATCAGAAAAATATAATAATTCACTAGCTTGTAGATCTTATATTACTATAAATTAAATATAGAATTGTGCCTTAAAACTAGGCAGGTTTGTTAAGTTAAACATGAAACTGTTTATAAATATTGGTCTGTTTGCAAACTACTATGTTTGAGACAAAGGCGCCTAAAAAAACTTTTCACGTGTAAGTATATTTTATTTCATCTTAGGTATTTCGAACCAGTAATTTAGCCGTTTGGTATGTTAATCTTAGGTGTTTTATAATTCAGCGTTATAGCATGTTTAGCAGTATTATTTCAATGTTAGGGATTTAGAGCATAGACATTGTAGCTGACGATACTTTAGTTTTAGATATTGTTATACGTTCCCAATAGACAACATTTCAAATTATTAACATAACTATTTTTTTTTCTCTGAAAGTATATTGAAAAATAAGATACACGTATTTTTTATTTTTCCAATCTAAGCTATATTTTCCGAGAAATTAATTATTAAAAAGTAGCATATTCTAAAAGGGCGTAACTGCCAGAGTTCGGTGGAATGAACAAGATTACCAAAGCCGCAATCGGAAAAAAAATAATTTATGTATCTGTCAAAGTCAGGCTCTAGAGTAGTATTTTTTTTTCTTTACAGGTTCATGTATTTTATTATTCCACCGAACTCTGCTGAGAGTTATTACTTAATATCTGTGTAGTTACTGCACTAAAAATAATGGAAAAATAAAAAAAAAATGGAAAAAAAAGAAATCAAAAAAAAAAACTACAAATGGTTTTCGAATTTCATTGTCCTATGAAATATGAAAACTTGTCAATTGAGATATTTTCTGTAAAATTTTGTTTTATAATGTGTCAAGTTCTTTTTAATAATAAATTGTTATTGCAACAAATTCATAAATTGTTTTTATTTATCACACGTACGTTAATTAGGTAATTTAGGTATGTATACATGTAATCACTCGTATTATGTAGTTGTTATAATATATGAGTAGGTATAACATTAAAATTAAAACTAATTATGTACAAAACCTAAAATGATATCTAATCGTAGTTACAAATAAAATACAAGAGTTTAGGTCGCCAGTAAGGTGCCCATAAAGCTGGCGACGTTACCTCATTGATAGCAAGACGTCGCGCTTCTGGACCCCAGGGCCCCAAGTTTCCACCCCAACCGGAAGAAATATGTATCCATCGCCGATAGATGCATACTTCCTCCGCTTGAGACTCCCTGCTGAATCTACTGCTGCGCCCAATTATTTTGAAGGTTCGCTAGCGTCGGCACAAGTTGCGTCCCACACCACCACCACTCCCACGATTCCAAGGAATTAAATTTATGAAGACGATGGCAAGAGGCCTGACGGTATGCCATCAGGCCTCTTTCCATCGTCTTGTAAAAGAGCATTCGGCTTTAAAATAGCCGGCACGTAAATAGGTGGCAAGGGCCTGACGGATGACGTCATTAAGGGCGGCGTGGCACGGGTCGTCCTGCACTGCGGCTGTTGGCCATAATGAACTAAACCATTAACCTCACCCCCGCAGTGGCAGTTGTGAGGTTCTGTTCTGGAGATGCCCAGACGCAAACCGATTGATATTGAAAAGCTGAACTTTCTTATATTGGTCGAAGGAATCACCTGCAGCCAAAATTCCGACTCACGTTCACTTGTTGCATAGAGGCGAGCCCTCTTTTGAACAATTCTACATAAGGGCTCGTCCTATTACCTCTATGAAGGGAGGTTTTTGGAAAAATCTTCAATTGGACAGGCCATAATCCAAACATTACTGGCCTCGACCAAACCCAACACTGGTTCACTACCAACTGATGTTGTCAATTTTGCAGTAGAGCTCGATGGTACTATGGACAGAGCACAGAAACGCTAGCAAGGAAACACTAGAAATTTTCCGAAAGCCTATGCCTCCAAAGGGAATGGGAAGAGAGGTTTGACACCAAAAATTATCTGAGAGAGAAGAATTTAACATTTAGTTGAATATATTTTTAATTGTGTCATCCAAACTTGTTAAAAGTACACCGTGATTCCAAAATGGGCAGCATCGAAATACTGATCGCAACCAAGTACAGTAGTCGCAGCGGAAGTATGTGCCTCGGAAGTTATCTGCTAGTCTCTGCGCAAACTGACATTTTTCAGGCGCAATCGTAATGTTGAAGATAGCATTGCATAACTGCCTCGCTTAGCGAGTGGCTTACGTTTTTCGCATATTCTATCTCGCTCTTACTTTATCGTTCACAGAGCCTAACTTCACAAACATATATTGACTGCGACTACTGTACAGAAACGCAAAATCTTTTTTTATATATGAAGTCTTACCAATGTCAGCAATTTTGACAAATTTTGTACGACATCTCTCACAAACGGTTTGACAGAAATAATAAACTTATTTTCGAAACTTCACTAGAACCAATTAATCAAATTTTGAAATTTCCAAACTGTGTCTTACCGCTATAATATAAATAAGTTCTTTCAAGTATGTAACCCTGAATATACGAAGCACGCCTGGCAACATGTTTAAAGATATATGTAATTATGCCCAAGTCTGATCACAACAATTAATAAAACGAGAACAACCGACTTCAAACACACGTACTTCGCGAACGCTCGAACCATATTTTTTTTATTATTGGAACTGGTTAAAAATCTACTGAACCGATTTTGAAAAAAAAAACTATGGGACTAATCTGAAAGTATATCCTTGCAAACAAAAAATAATTTTCGAAATCGGTTCACAAATCGCGCAGTTCTGAGGTATCTAACATAAAAAAAACACACAGGTCGAACTGAGAACCTCCTCCTTTTTGAATTCGGTTAAAAATATGCTATAGATTCAAACAGAGTTCACCGTTACAAATATTGTTAAACAAACAAAATACCAAATCAGCGGGAATATATTTAGACAAATTAGCACACCTACCTTACAAACGTAACAAACAAATAGGCGATAACACTTTACACGTACATAAATATTTAATATAATACACCGCTAAATTAAGGTCAAGGTATCACACAATTTTTTTGATTTCGTCGTATAGGACAAGGACGAATGCCGCGCCAGCGCCCCGGAACACGTTAGATAAGGCGCCCTTAAAAAATGCAGACGCGCCTTCGGTTTTCAAGATCACAGACCAACAGTGGGCCGTGCTTTTGTAGGCGCGCTTCTCCGGGGCCATGCCAGACTGCATCATCATGCGCCGGCGCACCGTGTCCAGGGGGTACGACGTGATGCCGGCGATCGTGGTCACTGTCTGCGAAAGGACAAAAGAGTACAACAAGCTACCGTCGCACAGAATCGTTTGTTTTTCCGCTATAACAAACAGTTTTTTGAATCAAAACGTATTAACTAAAAATAAACTAATTAATGTTGATTAAATTTATATGGAACACGGAAGTCACAGTAACAATGAAAAGTACGATTACTTATCTAACTCGGTTCTGAAATCTCGAAGATATGTGGGAACATAAATACTAAAACATGTGGTTTTCCTAATAGAAATACTACTCCAGTTTTGATTAAATTTTTATAGGATTACACCGCAAAGCTCATTTTAAAACAAGTATCACCAGGTCAAAGTCCTGGAGGTATGTGAAAATAAAAAATAAAAAAATTACTAAATATGTATTTACTTATTTAAAACAAACTAAGGAATCAATATTCATCTTTCAAAAAAAAAACAGAATCAACCAAACATATTTTTTTTTAAATTACAGAATTTTGTGAAAGTAGAGTAAATTCATAAATTATTTTAACGACTATTATAGAGGCTCAGATTAGAAGATAAACTGATGTCGCAAAACAGAAGTGAGGCCTAAAAATAAGACCAGGCTCATTTTCCCAATCCCCACTCCCCTGCCACCTCTTCTACAGTCTGTCACCCGCTACCCGCAATAAGCACTGAAGTGCCTGCGTAACAAGGTTGAATATCGCGTGTGGTGTTTGAACACACAATTTAGCTCGGAACTAAATGACGTATGTCTCAAAAGTTATTTATTTTATTGGCAGGCTAATAATTTAGTTAGGTAAATTTTGTCTAAGCAATAGATAATAAACTATATTTTCTTGCCGTGAGGTTTATTTTAGAGATAAAACTTAAGCCGTTGAGTAGAAAAATGTAAATATTACCGAAAATAATGTAATTTTTGATAAGAAAACTTATGGAATGAAATTCTGTTAATCATGTTTTTGTCTTAGTCTTAGAGAGATCATAGGCCTTCTTACATCTGCGAGAGATGATTAAAGCAGCGTCAGGAGGTTGTAGTACGGCACTTCTTTTGGTGGCTAAATAGGCCAATACGGGATCCGCAACTGCGATCGCACCGTTGGCAAATATGGTTTTGCGAGTATGTGGAGGGTGCCGAGTTGTTCATACGATTATGCCTTCGTGTACGTTTTTGGGCCAGCACCTCGAACCAAGTGTCGTCATGAGTTTTAAGTCCGTCTGCAGTAACTTTTCTCCACTGGGCACGATCTTCCGCACAAACTTCCCAGTTAGCAAAGTATATGTCAAAAGAGGACATATCGCGTTTTACGATATTCTTAAACCTCAATACAGGACGACCTACTGGGCGCTTAGCGTGTGCTATTTCTCCCAGAAGAGTTTCTCTAGGCAAACGAGAAGGCTGCATACGGTGCTCGTGCCCAAGCTAGCGCAACCATCTCTGCTTTATCAGGACGGTTACACTAGGTAGCTTTGTGATTTCAAGCACTCTCTCGTTTGTCACTTTATCTCTCCATGAAATGCCTAGAATGCTTCGAAGACACCACATATGGAAGCAGTTCAATCGCTTCTCTTGCCTGGCGTACGATACCCAAGTTTCAGCACCGTACAAGAGTATACTTAAGACGCATGTTTGGTACACGATCATCTTCGTGTTCGCAGACAGGTGTTTGTTGTCCCATACTCTTGTACTTAGCTTCCCGAACATCGTGGCCGCCTTGCCGATGCGAATGTTGATCTCTGTATCGAGCAAGAGATTGCTCGTCACGGTCGACCCAAGGTAGCAAAATGATTGCACTACTTCCAAAGGTGTATTATTCAACAAGATAGTCGGTGGTACTGTACAGCCTTGAGCCATGATAAAGATCTTCTTTGCATTAATTGACATTGAGAAAAGCTTTTGAAAATTTGTCCAACATGAACTGTAGCTCATTGAAAGCCTTATTCAAATCGACAAAAGCGATAAGCAAAGGGGTGCTTTGCTCTCTACTTTTCTCTTGAAGCTGACGAATGGTGAAAATCATATCTGTTGTGGAGCGCCGGGCACGAAAGCCACATTGGGTCTCAGGATACACGCGATCTGCAAGCTGTTGGAGCTTAGCCAAGATGATAAGGCTAAACAACTTGCCCACAATGCTAAGTAGTGAAATTCCGCGGTAGAAGTTGTAGTCACCACGGTCACCTATTCCTTTATATAAGGTAATGATGTTTGCAACGCGCATATCCTGAGAGATCAAACCCTCGAACTTCACAAGAACAGGCGCAACACATTGTACTTTTATCACTTTGGTTAGGATTCCATCACTGCCCGGACTTTTACCGCACTTGAGCTGTTTGATAGCAACATGGAAATCCTCAATAGTGGGTACCTCATCGAGCGTATGCCAGGTATCTAGTTTCGGGACCATGTCGATGGCCTCATGCTGAATATCAACAGGCTGAGAATAAAGCTCGGTGTAGTGTTCTACCCAACAAAGAAGCTGACGGTTATTATCTGTTTTAGAGTACCGTCAGCTTCCTTTAGAGGTGCTGTCTTCTTTGGTATAGGACCTAGAGCCTTTTTTATACCTAAATGTACCACACCAAAATTGCCAGTAGATAGAGAGATAAAGATCTTAAAAACATATATGTTAAGTTTCCCATTTGTTAGGTTTGTGGTTGACACAGCATATTTATGGATACAACCCTTAAGACCAGGCTCTGCTTTTTTAGGGTTTTTTCCATAAATATGCTGGGTCAACCACCAAAATTTTGAGATCTTCATCTCTCCAAGATCAAGGCAAAAACGTGATTAACCCTACAGTGCTAGCGCTATGAGCATTTTGCCGCCCTCTGCAAATAAATGTTATTATTTTGTAAACTATGCACTTGATAGATTTAGGAACAGTTATAGTGGGATCATTATTACTGTATATAAATCAAACCTAAGTTTGGTTATGTTATCATTAGGTTAGGATAGGTTTGACAAGCCTACGGTTAGGCTAAACCTTTTTTAGCATATTAAATAAAGTTTTAACGCTATAGTGTTGTTATTTATTTAACTTTTAACCATATAGCAAGTGAAACTAATTCATACCTGACAATACACAAGCAAGTTTCTATCTCTTAAAAGCTTGAAATTTACTCAGAAGTATCTATCTAAAATATACTGAATAGCATAACCTAAGGAGTATTCATAGAAACAAAGAAATGTAATTGTTATATTTTTTAATGATTCTACCACCAGATTCGGAATACACTACATAGAAGAACTGGCAAGAAACTATGTAGCTAATATATTTTTTATCATCATTATTTACAATTATAATTAACACATTATTATTATCGTACTAACAACCTATATGTGATACTTGGTCATAGTGATATTTAATTATCATGTTACAATCACCATAGTTACACCTGGCACAATAATAGCATTTAAACAAAGTGATCCTGACCTAATCATTTCGAACACAATCACATTGACCATATTGGTTATAATAACATCACATTGAACCGACAGTACCTATGTAGTATTTGTATACTCTTTGGTACCTATTTGCAAAATACTCAGTTACACACAGCTAATATGAGACAAGGAAACCTTGCCAGGGTCTGGTTCGTGCGACGGCCACAGTAAAAGTGACCTTCATAAAATAGCAGAAAAATATCATGCCACCTCAGAATATTTTTCCACCAGATCGACCAATCAGGAACCATCAATGGCGTCAGGCGTGACAGAAATGTACAATTCACTTCTATTTACATTTAGATATCAATAATAATCGTATCTTAAGTATTGTAAGACAGTTTTAAATCATTATAAATTTTATGGAATTATACTTACAGATATTTCAGAGTTATTTCTCAGAGTCTTTTCACCAAAGACTTGGTAATTTTACTTAGAATAATGAATAACTCTATTAAGCATTTTAAGCATCATTAAAAAATATAACAAAGATTTATGTTATATTTTGCTCCATTTAAGCTCATTTATAAGTTTTTAAGCAACTTCACAAAAGGAGACGGTTATATGTTCGATTGTATGTATGTTTTTTTTTTACTTTTTTGTTATTACTAATGTGGAAAAAGTGCATTTTAATATGTGCCGCAAAATGCTCAGATTTCAGAATTTCATTCAATATATTTTCTTATTAAAAATTGCGTCTTTTCCGTAATATTTTCATTTTTCTACTCAACGGCTAAAGTTTTATGTCTAAAATCAATCTCACAGCTAGAATATATAGTTTATTATCCACTGTCAAAAGAAAATTATTAGCATGCCAATGAAATAAATAACTCGAGACTTACGTCATTTAGTTCCGAACTAGGTAAATTGTGTGTTCAAACATCACTCGCGATATTCAACCTAGTCAAATTTTAGGGTTGAGGGAAACTGTTTTTAAAAAGAACAAAAATTATAAAGTGTAAATTTATTGAATGTAAGATTCATTCGAGAGTGTCGTTCAGACTGACTAATAAAACTTAATTCTAATACGAGTACAAAATGCATGCCTTATCTAGTTGTACATCCCGGCCAGGCGCCGGCCGTCCAGACGCAACTCAGCGGTTTTGCCGCCTACGCCAGGCTACGTGTGTATTGGTACCGTCTCATGCCTAATACCGGAATGCATAACTCCTCCCACCGTAAGTTCGAAATTCTCGGGTGAAATTACTTCATTCTGAGAATTTCGAAAAATGCGATACAAAATTGGCTTAAAATATAAAAGGAGAACTATTACTAAAAGTACATATAATACTAAGGTACCGATGCTTATGTCCTTCACGTTAATAACACTTTCATTTTCACTCCTTTCAACTTTAACACTTTCACTTTTTAAAACTTGAGACAGGTGCTGCAGGTTTGTTAGGTCAACTCCATCCAGATTTACAGGTTTCGATTCCAGAGGTGTTGATGTCAGCGGAAATATCTCAGGAAGGTTTATAATTGGTAATGCAGGTGAGGAGAACCTTTCCAGGTTCCCGTGATGCCTTTTCAATATTATTTCGTTAATAACAGCCTCGCAGTCGTCATCAGCGTTGATTATGTAGGTTCCACGTATGTGGTGATGGGTCATCTCGTTTCCACAAGTTTTAGTAATTAATAAGGTTGCTTTAGTGTAGAGCATCCATCTGTCTGCTTGTATCTTCTCTGTTTTCACATCATCAAACTCTACCAGCATTGGTCGGCATTCAGTGGTATTGGTTGCGAAGCTCATCAGTTCAATAATACAGGAATCTCTCATCATCAAGGGTGAATATTCTTCATCACATAAGAATAATGACTCATCCATCTTTCTGCAGGGGTGGAGCAGCGACACCGTTTTCAACCCTTTCATTAAAAGGTAAGGATATTTAGGTAATACTAAGGAAGTCTGGTTTACGGAATTAGTGATAGGTAGCGGAAGGATTTTATAATAAGTATATTTATCAGATTCAACTAATGGTATGTCCATAATAAACGTTATTTGATTTTCTTTTGCATAAACCTTTAATTTTATACAATGTTCCAGTTTAAAAAAGTTACCAAATGTTACAGGAAATACAAGTGTATTCTTAGTTTCTATTGCTTTTAGTAATGATAACAATTCATCAGCATTTATTATAGATTGATGTAGAGTCCCTAACTTACTAAATGCAACTGCTGTTTCAATTTCGTCCAGTCTGACATAAAGAGTTTCAAAATTATGTAAAAACAAGTGGTACACGTTTATAATTTTAAGTTCATTCAGATAATTTTTTGTATCATTAAGTTGTTTTCTAACATCCCAAATTGCCTTGTCTAATTGGATGAAATTATGTTTTATTGAACTTGAAATATTTATGAATGAATCCATCATTTCAGCGACTACTGTCATCTTTCTATCTACCGCGTTTTGGCTTGTCTTAACTTCCTTTATTAGTCTATCGTACCTTATTGCATCGTCATTATCCAAATTTCCAGTTACTATTTTTATAAGAGAGCCGAGAGGGTTTAGAATTCCGCGTTTGGATCGTTTTGAAGGTAACAGCTGACTTAATCTTTCGACGGTTACGTTTTTAATATAGTCAGTTTGTGTTTTTATATCATTTATGGCAGAGTTAAATGTTTTCTTGCTATAGTAATTATTAATATGCATATTTAAATTTGCATATCGATTTATATTAAATTCTAAATCCTCACGTATGGAACTTAAATCTAATATCTTAACAATAGTCCACTTATCATTACTAACAAAGGCTTTCCCTTCCTTAATTGGGAGAATTCCAGGGTTGCGATCGATCGGCTGAAGTAGAAGGGCCTGGATGCTGGTCACGTGCATCAGGAGCAGGATGAATCTGCGAAGGTCGTTTTATGTCCTTAATAGGGGCTCTAGTATCATGTCCGTGAAATTTTACTGGGACTATATTTCTATCTACCTCTCCAGTAACTTTCGCTTTTTCATAGCGAGCTTTATCTTTGCTTCTCCTAACGTTGGCACCTTTTATAAATACTGTATCCCCAATTTTAACATCAAATTCTTTTTCTCCTCCGCGCTTTTCCTTGATCTTTTCTTTTCGGTTGATTGCCTTATCTGTTAAATACTCATAAAGGTATTTCGTACGTTTTTTTATGATCTTGTAATAACTTTTGTGTGTAGCTTTTATTAAATTCAACATCAAAGGTACTTGTTGCGTCGGTATGGCCAAAAACGACTTCAAAGGGTGTCAGACCCGTTGTGGAATGTATTGTCTGATTATAAGACATGACTGCATACGTCATAACTAACGCGGCATCTGTGATTTTATGCTCATATTTTGCCAAGCGATACACTTCCAATAGGGTTGAATGAAGTCTTTCAATCAGCCCCATGGAATTGGGATTATGGGGGGTTCCAATATGCAAGTCAATTTTGTAAAAACTAAGGGTTTCTTTAATAAGTGTATTATTAAATTCGGTTCCGGAATCTGAACTTATTTTTCGTGGCACACCATACATTGAAAAATACTTAATGAGGGCTCTAATTATTTCTGGTGTCGATTTGTTATTAATCTCTATTGCTTGGCCAAGCTTGCTAAAAGCATCGATAATTGTTAAATAAGGTTTTCCTTCTATTGTAAAAACGTCTATGAAAATTTCTTGAAATGGTCTATTCTGTGTTTGGGTCAATTGTAGCTCTGGTTTTAAAGGTTTTCGGTCATATTTCATAGTTTTACAAATTTCACAAGAGTTTATTATAGCCGCTACGGTAATATCCATATTGTTCCAAAAATAAGTGCGTTTCAGGTGCATTATTGTTTCTTTTATTCCTCAGTGGCACGTTTTACCTACATGATATTTCAATACTATCTCACGCTGCTCACTTTCCTCATTCACGTAAACTACCCTTTGCTTACATTCCAATAACTTAACTGTACCCTTCTTAAATAACGCAATTGTCGCTTCTGCAAATTGTTTTCGGTGTGTTTCATGTTCAAAATATATAAAGTGTTTTATTTTGGGCTTAATGTATTCTTTCAGGAATTGTTTAACTAATTCAGGTTTATTTAGGGGTAAGTGCACTTCCAGAATCTTTTGTTTTGGTCGCGATATATCTTTTACAGTCATTTCTTCCCTATACCAAAAATGGACAAGGATTTGATTTGGTTTTGTATCTATAGCTTCGTTTAAAATGGGGATGCCATCTGTGTCTACTTCGAATGCAGAATGTTCAGTAAATGTACGATTACTTCCAGATTTTTCAGAGACTGCTGAGATAGTGCTACTTGTCGGGGATGGAATCGATAGTTTTTTTCCGAATCTGATGTAATATCTATAGGTTCTGATTTTGGTGGTATTTCAGTAGGGGGAGCAACTACATTACTTGTTTCCGGTCTATTTTCTCTTCCCAACCTTACTAAATCTCTCATCACTTCATCAAGATGTTCTTGTAATCTTTCTTCAGTGTCTACATTAACCTCCATTGATACAGGTAAGGCCTAAAAATTTTAGCGGCCCAGACAATTGCCAAAAGTTCTTTTTCAATGGTACTATACCGAGTCTCTGCATCGTTTAATGTCCTACTAGCGTAAGCTATAGGTTTATCTGTGCCAATTGGGCCTTGAGATAGTACTGCTCCAAGAGCATAATTTGACGCGTCGGTTGTTAGTATGAATGGTTGTGTAAAGTCCGGGAACTGTAAAACGGGGGCGTTCACTAAAAGTTCTTTACATCGTTCGAAGGCTGCTACATATTGCTCAGTGATTTCGATTTTGTTTCTTTTCTTCAAGCAATTTGTAAGGGGTTGAGTTACCTTTGCAAAATCCTTAATACATTTTCGGTAATAACCTACCAGGCCCAAGAAACTTTTAATTTCTGTTGAGGTTTTCGGAATCGGAAAATTTAAAACTGCCTGAATTTTGTCATCGTTTGGCCTGAGCCCTTCTCTAGTTATCATGTGTCCAAGATATAGCACCTCTTTTCTGAAAAATTCACACTTATCCAAAGTCGCCTTCAAATTTGTTTCTCTCAAACGGTCAAAAACCATGCGCAGTTTCTCTCTGTGCTCTTGCAAACTACTGGAATACACAATAATGTCATCAAGATAAACGAGACAATGCAGGCCTTGCAAGCCCTTCAGCACGTTGTCCATTGCGCGTTGAAACGTAGCTGGGGCGGTCTTAAGCCCGAAGGGCATTCGAGTAAATTCGAAATGTCCTGATTGTGTCGAAAATGCCGTTTTGTGCCTATCCTCCTCCTCTACTTCGATTTGGTGGTAGCCACTTGCCAAATCTATTGTACTAAAGTAAGCCGACTTTCCTAATTTATCAAATAGATCCGAGATGTTTGGCAAGGGGTATTTGTCATCAGTTGTAATCTCGTTTAATCTTCTGTAATCTATAACCATCCGAAATTTCCTTTCGCCAGAAGCGTCAAACTTTTTGGGGACTAAATGAACCGGCGCACTCCATGGAGAGTGTGATTCTCTTATCACGTCACTCTCAAGAAGTTTGTCTACTTGGTTCTTTATTTCATCGTTATGTGCGGGTGGATGTCTATACGGCCTGATAAAAATGGGATCCTCATTTTTGGTCCTAATTTGATGCTTCACATGATTTGTAAATGTAAGTGGCATCTCGTCGCAGTAAAATATGTCGCGATATTCGTAACACAGTTTTTTTATACATTCTCGTTCTTCTTTGTTTGTATGTTCTAGCCTTAATTTTTGTAGGTTTTGTTTAAGCAGCTCATCTACCTCATATTCGTTCATGTCCGAAGTCAAATTCACCTTACATTCTTCATTTTCATACTTATCCACCCTAAGGGGCTTTCCAAACGTCATAGTTATTCTGTCTTCAGATAAATTTTGTATCACCGTATGTGCAAATGAATCTTTACATTTTACAATAGCGCTCGGCATTCTGATTCCCTGTCCAAAATCAACATAATCAATGATCGCATCTCCGTTCTGCAAATTAGTAGGCACTTTTACCCGCATTTCTGACCTTGGTTCCAATGTAATTTCATATGGAGGATTGTATATAATAGGAATGTTCGTGTCACGTGTGCGTAAAATTTGGTGTTTCATGTCAATTGAAGCGTCAAATTGTTTTAAAAGGTCAGATCCTATTAAACCATCGTACCTGTCGTCTACGTCATATACATAGAAATTATGTTTCTCTGTACTCTTAAAAGTTTTTAAGAGTGGTATGTATATAGCTTCATTGTGCTGGCTACGAGCGTGCGTGCTTATGACTTCAAAAGGTTCGTATAACTTGAAGGCCGTGAAAAACTCCTCGGCTTTGGCTGGGCTTATGAACGACCTTGTACTTCCGGTATCTATCATAAAGCGAGCACGTATTTCCGGAATTTCAATGTGTGGAAACTTTAAAATAGAATCACAATTAATCTACTTCCTGATGATAGACTTCGGGTGCCTCCGCATAAGGCTCAAACGCAATTTGAGGTGCATCTAAATCGGCCATGTAATTTTCATTGAAAGTTTCATTTTGGTATTCATACAACTCGTGGGATGCATCGACTTCATTGTTGTAAAATACGTTACTATTATCAGCTTCATGGGAGGCGTCTAACATATTTTGTCTGAATGGGCGAGCAGTGCGCATGGATACATCGGAATTCATGGTCGGTTTTTGACCTTGTAAGTTTTGATGAGGAATCCCAAACTTCAAATTGTTTTGGGGTTGGTATCCTGGTGGTGGCCTCGCAAACTTGTTAAGTGGTGGCCTGAAGCCTTGACCTTGTTGGGGGATTCCGAATCTAAAGTTTTGCTGTTGGTTTGGAATACCAAATCTGTAATTTGGAGGTCCCAAATTTTGATTGAATTTCCAGCCACTGGGGTTCTGCTGGTTTGGAGACCCAAATCTAGGTGGATTTTGTGGTTGATGTGGAATTCCAAATCTGAAATTCTGATTGGGTATTTGGAATTTATTTTGTTGATTAAACTGGGGATTTCCAAACCAGAAATTTTGCGTAGAGTTAGGCAACATAACAGGCTGAATGGCTTGTGGTGGTTTGAAATTTTGGGACGTGAGGGCTTGTTTTGTTTTGTTTTTAGCGTTGTACTGATTCGTAAAGTTAACTTCCTCAACTACCACGCTCAAAGCAGTTTCCAAATTTACACACTGTTTGAGGCGAACTATGCGGATTAAATCCTCTGGCAAATTAAATAAAAACACGTTTAATGCCATGTTATTATATATGATCATTTTTGCTGCTTTTACACCCTCATCACTTAATAAATTCACTTTGGCAAATAAGGTACTGCGCATATGTTGTATTCTATGGCAAAAATCGATGTAAGACTCGCCCTGTTTTAATTTTAACTGTTCAAGTTCGATTGCAATACAGTCCTCGGAACGAGGGTCGCCGAATGTTGAATTAACAACCCTTTTAAGCTATCCCAAGTAGCAATGCCTTCGCGTTCACTTAATAAGGCTGCAGCTCTACAGCTTACTGCTAATCGCATGAAATACATACAATGATTGGACTGGAGTATTACCAGAAAATCCTCCATATATATACTGAGCTTTCTTAATAAACAAATTTAACAAGTTTTCTTCCCCTTCAAACTTAGGGATGAGGCAAAGAAGCTCTTTTGGTACTACACGTGTTTGTTCCATTATTAAAAACTCTACTTTACTAGCAACACAATTCGTAAATTAAGCGCCGATATAAAGGCTTAATAATACTTAACTAACATACATAAAATATAGCGCCAATATGAGTGCGCAATAAAGAAAATCAAATAACGATTAATAATTTGGCAAACAGAAATAGACAGGAACGAGAGGGATGTGAAAGGGTTTACTCACAGTGTACTCGAACTCATCCTTCCGTTATAGCCAGGTAGTTTCTTCGCTGCAATCCAAATCACTTGACAATATTTTTGGTTCGTGGATTCCGCGCAAGTGCAAAGCGGCACTGCAATAAACTGTGTCACAATCACAAAAACTGATTTTTGGAGTTTTGCGGTGGATACAGCCTCGCGCGCGAAATCCTACCGGCTGCGCCAGTCAAATTTTAGGGTTGAGGGAAACTGTTTTTAAAAAGCACAAAAATTATAAAGTGTAAATTTATTGAATGTACGATTCATTCGAGAGTGTCGTTCAGACTGACTAATAAAACTTAATTCTAATACGAGTACAAAATGCATGCCTTATCTAGTTGTAGATCCCGGCCAGGCGCCGGCCGTCCAGATGCAACTCAGCGGTTTTGCCGCCTACGCCAGGCTACGTGTGTATTGGTACCGTCTCATGCCTAATACCGGAATGCATAACTACCTTGTTAGGCAGGCACCTCAGTGCTTGTTGCGGGTAGCGGGTAGAAAGTGCAAAGGGCAAAGTGTAGAGGCGTGAAAGTGTAGGAGCTAGTGGTGGGAAAATGTATGAATGGAGCCTGGCCTTAATATAAAATTGAAAAGCATAGGTGATTTAATTTATTTTTAAACTATGCCGTGACAAGTGGCGTACTGAAATTTCTTCGTACATTCGCTTTTCATTGTTGTTTTGCTTCTTTGACCTCACTTCCTTGTTCCGAATGTGTGTGTCATCTGTCTTTTCCATCTAATCTGGGTACAGAGGTGTCTAAAAATATATTCAAGTACCTGAGCAATGAGCCAAGTGATGAAGATCGGCGTGTTCTTGGGATCCGGGAGCATATCTCGCGCCGTGTCGAAGAAACCAAAGTATGTCGCGCGGTAGATAATAATACCCTATGGGGAAGAGTCAAGTCAAACGATTAGACCGGGTTGAGTGGAGTTTGTGTGGGGAGGCCTATATCTAGCAGTGGACAAGTACACATCAATGAGAGATAATAGAAGAGGACTGCATTTCGGCATTTTGTTTGGCGCGTTAGGACGCACGCCCGCGCCGCCGATAATGTCCAGTTGCCAATTCACATTGTAT
Source organism: Alsophila aescularia (assembly GCA_946251855.1). Lineage (NCBI taxonomy): Eukaryota > Metazoa > Arthropoda > Insecta > Lepidoptera > Geometridae > Alsophila > Alsophila aescularia. The sequence goes on from OX276373.1 coordinate 103,291,888, forward strand.
TGGTACTTGTGTTCTATTTGTCATTTTGCTCATACTAAAAACGTCAAATGGAAGACATTTTATTACTACGATTTGAATCCGCAGTCAGCCAAGCCTCGAATCAGTTTCGTATCACGCTAATACCTACTATAGGTATATACACTAATATAATGAGGAAAAGTTTGTTGTTCGGAGACGAAAGGGGTCTACTCACCGCTGGTCCGGCTGCGGTGCCATAGTAAGGCTGCCAGGCTTTTAGGATCATATTTGCGTTTAAAATAAGCTTCGGTACGTAGACTCCTAAACTATGGAAGTAGATACGAATAAAAAAAAGTTCACTGCTGTGTTAGCCTAGCTGAACAGTCTGAATAGTCATCTAAACTAATAGAGGAAAGATTTGATGTTTTCTACACTAATATTATATAGAGGAAAGACTTGTTTTTTGTATGTTTGTTTATAATGGATAAAGTCAAAAATACTAAACCGAAATTAAACATTCTTTCACCTATTATCAGCATGTAGCAAGAGCAGCACTTTATTTTCCAAAAATTTGGAGGTCCCACCGAAAATTACAATAATGTAACCCAAGGTATCAAAAATTTTCTTCTAAAAACGGAATTAAATGACATGTTGCCGAGGAAACGAAAAATAACAAGTCTGTCAAAAAGCACCACGAGCGTTGCTGTCAAAGATTTTGATTTATGCTCACTAAAAGTAAGAAAAGTCGGGGCGAGTCATTAGTATGCTATATTTTATGAAGTACTAGCCTACGAATAAGAGGTACTAGCTAATGCTAGGCAAAAATCGCAATGCCACTATTTGTTTAGATTATTTGATTTATTTTGATGATTTAATTATTTTTTCAGTCCTATTTACGCAACAGCGAACTCATAAAATATACTTTTGTATGCGTGCCCGACACGCACTTGGCCAGTTTTCATATCAGAAACTTCAGAACTACAGTTACACAACCTCTATGTGGCTTCACTAAAGGCCTAATGCAGTGCTTCGCCCGTGGTTTTACTGCGCGGAAATAATGCGTATTCTAGCTATAATATAATATGGTTAGTATAACGGTTCACGAGTTTTGTAATCCAAAAAGGAACCCTAATTATAAGATCGTTCAGTCTGTCCCTCTGTCTGTTCGTTCTAGTCCGTCACAGCCTCACAGCATATAAGTTCTAGAGTTACAAATTGAAACGCATCAAATTTTATAGAAGGATTTATTCATACAGTTTTGTTTTAGGGATAACTCCATTTCGATACATTTAAAGTGAGACACATTATTTTAGTGCATCACCTTGTGTCTTACATTTTTCCTTTTGTAATTTCTAAACTGTTTGATCTAGAAAGAGTCAACAAGCTTACTGTTTGTCGGTTTATCTGTCTGTCCGTTTATCACGGGCACAGGGACACAGTGTCTACAAAGGGTACATCTTTGGAACATCAAAATAAAACAAAGAGCCTATAAAAAGATCACATGACGCGAGTGAGCTTAAAATTACTAGGCTTTCGATACCATCTCTAGGTATTTCCGGCCCCCACGCGCCGTGTACATATACCTACTGTTCAGGATATGTAAAATCACTTTCCCCTTTGCCTTTTTATAACATGTCGTAATATATCAAAATATTGCACTTAGTAACCCGTACAATTGAGCATATCCTATCTCTTCTAGGTTACGAATCAGCCCTGCGAGCATGGATCTTATCGATCGGTAACGATCGATAAATATATCGATTTTATCGAAATTCGGTAGCATGGATCTTCTAGCTTCAGTAAAATTTTATCGTTTCGGTAACATTCGTCAAATTTGACATTGAAATTCGGTAAATTCGGTAAGTTAATCGTTCGATAAGATCCATGCTTGCAGGGCAGAAGCGTTTGATTTTTAAACTGAGGTGAAGTTGCCTTTTTTGGCCATAATATTGTAATGTTTTGACCACTGTCAAAATGCGCTTCAGCGTGTTTCTCTTAAAGCAAAATATTCAAACAAGATTTCAAGCAGATTCACCGCAAAACAATGTTTTTAGTCATGGTAATAGTAAGAAGATATCTCAAGCAAAAACGGTATTTAAGTGAACTAAATCATTTGTTCATTAGATGTATGTTTGTACATTAATTATTCCATCCGAGACGTGTCGTTCGAATAAAAAGAAAAGGCTAACCTGAACAGAGACGACGAAGCCCCGGTACAACCCCAACAAGCCGTCGCTCTTAAAAGTCTTCGAGAGGCAGTCTACCAGACCGTGGAACTGCTTGTCTTTGCCCTTGCCGACGTCCGCTCCTAACCTGAAAATATAAACATAAGTTCAAAACCTGACTACGGTCGTAGTGGACTAAAACCTGACTACGGTCGTAGTGGACTAAAACCTGACTACGGTCGTAGTGGACTAAAACCTGACTACGGTCGTAGTGGACTAAAACCTGACTACGGTCGTAGTGGACTAAAACCTGACTACGGTCGTAGTGGACTAAAACCTGACTACGGTCGTAGTGGACTAAAAACTCACAAACAAGAAAATACAAACGAAAAAATTTAAAACTTTAGAGCCGGGGTAGTGCGCTTTACCACACCGCACTCCAGCGGCTCTAAAATTTTAAATTTCTAAATCATTTGAATATTCTTGTTTGTGACTTTTTAGTCCACTAAGACCGTAGTCGGGTTTTAGTTTTTGAGCTTATATTTTTATTTAAATTATTTTGGGGTTATATATACACACATTTTTTTATTTTTTTTAAATTAAAGGGTTAAGCCCTTTAATTTGATACCAAACACGGCATCAAAGATTTTTTATTTTTTTGTTTATTTCACGCCTTTATGACCTCTAGAGGGCGCCATATTCAATTTAATGTAACGTCACATAGCCTATATATAACCAGCGGATGATGAAGACGCATCCAATGTTACCTCATTTGTCAAATTATGATGAGTATTTTAGAAGTTATGAGGGAACAGCTGAACATACAAATACATAACAACCCACATACATGCATGCATAAATACATACCGGTTAAAATCATAACCCACATTTTTGCTTCGCCGTAGTCGGGTAATAAAGGCCGAACTGATTGCTTTAAATGTGTCGAAAATAAACTATACTAAAACCAAGTAAGTATATATATTACTAAAATGTTGTATTGAACACAATATTTCCAACATTGAACAGTGAACTGCCAATGAACAGTCCTTAATTACTGGTAGATGTGAATCCAGCTTAAGTTATAGTTTTCATTTACCTCGACGTTTCGCTCAAGTTGCATTGATCGTGGTCACGAGAAGACTGAAGCTTAAGTTCTGCCGATAAGCTTAAGAATTTCCATGAAAGCTGGATGGGACATAGTCTGCTTTGCAGAAATCAGTTTGCAACTTCGCAATACTTACCTGGTTCTCGCATAGTCCAAAGGGTAGACGAAGCACATGGAGGTGGCCCCGGCCAGTCCGCCCGACGCCAAGTTGCCTGCGAAGTGACGCCAGAACTGCTTGTTCTTGTCGACGCCCTTGAGGAATATTAGCTTGTACTTGTCCTTGAATGCAAAATTCAACGCCTGCGTGGGGAAGTAGCGCAGCACATTTGCAAAGTTGCCGCGCCAGAACGACAGAAAGCCCTGCTCTTTCGGGATTCGGACTATCACATCCATTATGCCTGCAAACGGGAGAAGGACGCGAGTAACACCGTGCACACGGATTAACTTCCACGAGTCGAACTAATTGTTCAAATATATTAACTACTAGCTGATGCCCGCGGCTGCACAAGCGTTGTCATTTCTCTAGGTTAAAAGTACTCTATGTGCTATTCCAGGACCTAAAATAATACTTACTAATATACTCGTACCAACATTTGATCAAAATTTCTTCAGCCGTCTAAAATATTTTAATCGGTTACTCGGCTTCTTTTCATCGGATTGCGATACCAAGTACCCCAGTTTTTAAGTCAAACCCTAAGCTATCCATCAGTGAAAAACCGCATCACAATCGGTGTAGTAGTTTTTACGTGATGCGCGAATAAACAAACAGACGCAGATAAATAGACAAAAACGATTTAAAAAAATGTTATATGTAGGTACGATACACTAAAAATAAATCTAATTTATAAATATGATGTCATTTTAATAACATTACAATAGATAACTGTGCAATGTTAAGGCCGCAACAATGGTGAATCACGAAAAATGCGCGGTGTTCAGAGGAACCTTTAGATGAATCCTTTAGTTCATTTCCTATATGAAAAATATATAATAAACTTAAGTTCACCATAAACAATTTGAATTGTTTAAAATTCGTATAAATATTTACGAACATTGTAGAAAAAATCGTAAAGCGTGTGCTATTTTTAAAATACATTAAAACTTTCCCATAGTCCGCTCGTCAGAGACATGTAATTTTTTTACACAAATGTTGTATGTTATGACATTTTCAACAACTTGTATTTTTTAATTTGTATATTTTCTAATTAATAAATGGAAAATAAAATAAAAACAAAGCCAAAAAGCCGCAAAGCGTTTTCACTTGCTCCCCGCTAGAAGCACCTTATATACTTTATTATAAGCTTTACATATATACTTTATTGTTACACCACTGAGTGATAAGACGAGCAGGTCGCCCGCCTGATGGTAAGCACTGCGCCTGCTCGTAACAGTAATACTTATTTATTATTACTTTAAACAATTTATTAATGACATTATTTTCAGTTCACAGACTCTTTTACATAGTAGGTAGGTAGGTAGGTAAGTACCTCTTACACGCGCGATCAGAATTATTGTGAACTAGTGACTCGCCTCGGCTTCGCACGGGTAGCTAAGGGTTTCTCATTATTTGTACACGATTCTACCCGTATTTAAACTAATTTGAACAAAAAACGGAGTAAGCGAAGGTAATTCAAAATCTTTGGCAGCCGCGTTGCTTTTTGATAGACTTGTTATTATTTCGTCTCCATGGCAACATGTAATCGATTTTTTTATAGGTAAAAATCGGTCGAATCCTGAAGGTCATTGGCCATTGTTACCACCTTAATAAAAATTAACATATCTTGAAAAATCCGATTTCCTTAACTTTTCGTTTTGTCCCGATCACAGGGGACTTTTTTTGGTCATTCAAAGTTTCACTTGTTATTATAAAGTTGAATAACTGTTCTACTAGTTTTTTCCATGTTTTTCCTCGTAGAATGAGTATTATAGCCGATTTTCTGTTCGGGAAGCGGCTAAAACTACAATTTCGAACTTTTATGAAAAATTGGCAATGTTTGAAGTTATCTCAGGTTTTTCATAAAATAACAGAGCTGGGTACTTTCCATCGGATCACGATATTAGAATTTCTAATTAGAAATTATAAGCCAAAATCTGAAAAAAGTCGAATGTGTCTCGAGCACCACGAAGTAAGCTCAGATTTTTCGAAGCTGCAAATTTAGTTTTACACTACTGGTATATATCCTAACAACATCCCAAAAAAACAGGACGGTACAGATTTTTGCGACCTAACCACAGAATAAGCCTAACGCGAGTTTTGTGTATAAATAATAATCATCATCATCATCATCAGCCTGTACTAATCCACTGTTGGACGTAGGCCTCTCCCAATGAACGCCACTGAGCCCGATCTTCGGCTCTTCTCAGCCAGTCGCTGCCAGCTGTCTTTCGCAAGTCGTCTCTCCACCGGGCCGGCGGGCGTCCCACACTTTTTTGCTATTGAAAATGGAGCCATACTGCCGCCATATTGAATTTTTTCAAAAATAATATAGCCTATGTTACTCGGGGGTATGTAAGGATTCTAACGATACCCCACGATACGTCTAAATCTGTGCATCCGGCATTTCAAAGTTATGGTGGAATAAAGAAACTCACATTGTGCCGTTAAGCAACCCTTAGTTTATACCTACCTAATGTGGTAGTTAAACAAAAAAAATAAACTGAGGTGTCAATAATAAAAGTACAATATTTAATAAAAAAAATAAAAAATGAAGTTTAAATTATAATAAAATTATTGTGAATTTAAGGTAAAAAAAAGAAAACGAATGTCTCTGAAGGAGGGCACATAAATTTACGAGGTCATGGTTCGACTTTAAGATTTAAATTGTTTCCACTTCCGTAGCGCAGTACTCCCCTTTTAACGTAAGTCCAGCCGAAGATGGTAGGTAGGCCTCAGCTTCAAGGAGCAGTACGGAGTAGCAGTCAGCCAGGATCAGCGACGGCGATGGCTGTCCTCGGTGCTAGTTCGCACAGTGAGGGCGGTACATGGAATTCCCGTGTATCCGTTATTGCAGTGTATTCCGAGAGGTGCAGTTTTAGCGGTGCTGTTTTAGCGGTGCTGTTTTAGCTATGCTCCCTATATCGGGAAAACACTTACTACACACGGAGTTTAGGTCGACGTTAATTTTCGTAATCCAGCTAAACCACTAATATTAAAAATTTATAATTATGATCGCGCTTGTCAGCTAGGACGCCGACAATCGCTAGCCTTGCTTGAGCTAAGTTCGCCGAGAGTGCGTGCGATGCGCGGACGTCAGCTTGCTTCGTTTGCCTCCCCTTCCCTTGAGTCTTGTCCCGCAGGCTGAGTGGCTGTGTGCGTACCAATTACACAGTCACATAATGCGTTCGGGTTTAAAGGCAAAACTATGAAAGTGTTAAAATGAACTTTTAAATTAATATATATATAATTTAATATCTATAATATTATTATACTATTAGCTTAAAATAAATATACCAGTAACGTTTCGTTACAACATACAGACATACATGAACGCTAAAAACTGCACAGATTTTGATGCAACTTGCCACAGTCATAGTTAAATATGATGAGTTAAAATTGAGCATACTTTTTATACCGAAAAAGTAAAGGGTTCTTGCAGTATATGGGTCCAAATTCTATACATTGAAGACATTTAGTAAAAAAATTGGAGGCTGTTTTATTATTCGTACTTCAGTACGAATAATAAAACAGCCTCCAATTTTTTTTTTGCTTCAGCCAAAACTGTTATTTTTATTTTTGTCTGTTGTCTCTCTGTCTGTCTGTCTGTATCTTGGATGCGCATCACGCCGAAACTACTGAATGAATTCAAATGAAACTTGGCATGATTTGAGTTCATACTACGAGGTAGGACATTGGATACTTTTCATACAGGTATAAAAAGTATCCAATGCAGGATAGGGGTATTTTATTTGGAGTTAGTATTCATGTTTTACGGTTTATAGTTACTTCCGTAGTTCACCTCTAGGATACTTAAGAAATATTCCTGCAAATTTCAAATACCTATAGGTCCACTGGTTTAGGCTGGGCGTTGTCTGTCAGTCGGTCAGTCAGTAGGTATGTCACGATACTGTTATATAGGATTGATTAAAATAATTTAATATAACACATATTTTTGTTATTCTGCCCAAAAGTGAAGGGCAAAATAGAAAGTAGCTAAGCATAGCATACCTTTATACCGTTTGTCTGCTGCTATCTGTTTGTTGACGTGCTGCACTTGCAAGATGAGCTTCACTCGCTCGATGGGAGCCACGGCGGTTTTGGACACGGCTGCCGACACTCCGCCTATCATGAAATCTTTTAAGAAACTCATGGGGTCATCTTTTCTTGGCTCTTTTTTTTCGCCCTTTTTTTCATCCTTCCCCATTATTTCGTTTTTTTTTTTGTTTCAGGTCCCTGAATGTTCCTAGAAAAATCATAACATTTAGGCATAGTGATATAATATACGACCACATAATTATCAGCCAAAGTGTGACTGGCTTCCCTGGTTAACTATAAAAAAAACTCGAGTGCGACTGGCTTCTGTGGAAGCCACCCACCGAAATTTGCAAACTTATAGAGTTATTTCAAGTTTGGGTGGTGTAAAGGCTCTTTTTTTGGTGTATGGTACTAGTTTAATTGTGTGTCAATCCAATCCAAAAATCGAAAAAACAGTCTAAATCTTATTAAAAATAAAAAGAAGACTGTGATGTTGAAATATTTTGCAAATTCTGCAAATATGCCGTTAGTTGGTGATTTCAAGTGTTATATATTAAATTAATCGTTGTTTCAACTTCTATCGATTAAAACATTTATTTGAATGAAACCCCGATTGTAGCCAACATTTTACAAGCCCGATTGCCGTCTGGTTTTACCAGGCAAAGCGCTAACGCTGTAATACTTTTCAAGTGCTAATTATATAGCTCCTGTATATTTGATGGTCGTATGAGGTAGTGCTGGCCTCTGGTGTCCATTGAGGTATTATTATAGTACCTACCTCAATGCTGGTGTCAGAGTTTGTCAGGCTACCCGAGGGCCTCTAACATGGCCTAACGACTGCCGTTAATCAATAGCAGCGGGACCGACACATGAACGTGCCCTCCGAAGCACGGAGCGATGAAAAACCGCACATAACTTATTAGTGCGAAGCCTAGGACCGAACCCGGTAACGTTCGAGTCTAAGTTGGACTATTGAACCAACAGTTAAGCTGTCATCGCTCAAAAAAGCGCCTGTTGAAAATACAGTTACAATACCTACAATTAGAACTAGTTACCTTATGTATACCCTTTAAAATGTTTGGGTATTTATATTTTGTCTGAGCCCGTTTACAGATTCTTCATCATAATTGACAAGCCTTCGCAAGGAAAAACAAAAATTTAACTCAAAAATACACAAAGAAATTTACGATTACTGCAAAAATCTTTTATCAGTTCCACTTTGACATATGATGTCTGATGGATGAAGTGACAAAAGAAAAGGACCACATTTTTTCGTCGTTTGAATTTAGAACGCCAAAGCATTTGAGCTTCGAGCCAAAGAGTATACAAATACTACCCTTTACCTTTGACCCATGTATATGCCATTGTACCAACGACAGTAAGAAATGTCTATGCATTGTACGGATTAAACATTTCCAAAGAGTATATAAATACTACGTAATTTAAAACGTGCGCTGAGAATATGTGCAACATAACAAAACGAATGACCATAGGTAATAACACTCTATATCAAGCATGTTAGCCTACATGACAAATAGAAAAGGTTGTCTGCAAACATAGCACACTTTTATCGATATCGATATTTTGAGAAAAAAACGTATTAGGACTATTTTAATTTATATGGGGTTTATAATAATAATATGTTTATTCTAAGCATGTAGTTTTTATTACATACAAAAATAATACATTATATCGTACACAACACAATTTATGTCTTTTTCCCTTAAAATAATGTCTAATGTTCCTTACTCCTTACTTAATATTACAAACTAGCAGTGGTCCGTGATTAATAGCAGTTAAGGAGTAGCAATTTTTTTAAATTGGGTTGTTTTGTTTTGTAGTCGGTGTTTCGAGAATGTTTGCCACAGAAATATTTAATTAATGCAGCTTTTCGATCGGTATGTATATCAAGTCCTCTTTATCGGTCACTTGTATCCAGTTTTTGCACCTGAAAATAAGTTTTTTAATGAAAATTAGAAGATATATACTTTTACTACGTTTACTATTATATAGCGTGGAATGCAGAAGGACTTAAAATAAGATTAGGAACCAAATGTCGAATAACGGGTTAGAAAAAATATCGATAACACCGGCACCGCACTAGTGCTAGCAAGGCTATGTTATCTTGTTGAATATTATGAAAGAAAAATCATTATTTTCTTGTACTTAGTAGATTACCGAATAGATTTACCACTTACCTATCTTTATTCAGTGGAAATTTAGCCATAAATGTTCGTTTTTGTCCCATCGCTCTAACAGATCGCAAACCACAAATTTCGCAAGTTTTATAGCTCATTGCATAGAAAACTTTCAAACTCAATCACACTATTATTTATTTAATGTAGAAACAAACACCTTCAAAGCATTAAATACATCAACAGACGGTAATTATCATAAAAGCAACTTGCCTAATAATTTTGTAAACAAAGTTAAACCACAGAACACACTCAGACTAGGTATGAGAACACATATTCATAGCGAAGGCGTGTAAGAAGGTCGTGCATATAGTGAAGTAGAAAAGATAGCCGCCATAGAAATTAGCTCACGTTTGATACAACAGTTATGAACAGTTTTTTATTAAGCTGTTTCGCCTGACTGGCCATTTCCTTCGCCATTGATTTTATGCAGGAAATGTGAATATCCCGCAATAATGTAATAGGTGTCCCGTAATGAATGGATAATCCTGCAGGTACTTGTAACGGGGGCAAAGAGGAAAAGAAAAAATGTACCAGTTTAGAACCTTCTTGAAATAGACATGTTTTTAAAGTATTTGGCCACCTAGAGTCTCATACTTTTTTTTTTACACCACAAATACTCAAACTTAACATTCAACAAGCACAAATTAAAAAAATATTTAAAAAACCACAGCTAAATCGGTCCATTCGTTTGGAAGCTACGATTTACACCCCCCTTTTCCCACCTCTCACTTCGCCCCTCTCCCCCCCCCCCCCCTCATCTATCTAAGAACCATCTCGATTTAATTTTCTCAAGTTTACAAATAATTACATAGGTTCACTATTACTTTTTTTTATGTTCTTCTTTGCTCCCCTCCACAAGTACCTGCAGGATTATCCACTCATTAAGGGACAGCCTGTATATATGCATGCCCACAAGGCTAGTAGTAACGGTAACGCTAAATTGCGATGGACAAGAAAATCATGAACCCTTTTTTTTTATTTTAACTCCATCTATATAATAACGGTAACGCTAAATTGCGATGAACAAAAAAATCATGAACCTTTTTTTTTATTTTAACTCCATCTATATAATATTTGAAGAACTATCTTTGAAATTTAACTGGTTTTGACGCCAGTTATCTGCCGTCGTAGTATTGTATCCTCGTTGATCTACCGTTTCGTTTTCAAATTTGACGCTATTTTTTATCGGATCTTCATCCATCTTCATCAGGAAGTTTCATTCAGTCAATGCCCGAGCGTGTCTACAGCATAGAGTACGCCCTTTAAGGGCGTCACAGACGATTAAGATACTATAATATTTGATGTTACGATATCTGCATATAAAATATTATTTATTTATTTATTTAAATTTACATTATCATTACAGACAAATCTAATGCGACAATGTACTTAATTACTAACATATTATTTAAGGGCAGCATCAGTGAATTTCACCAATGTACATGTGAAAATGGCTAAATCGCTGTGTTCAGCATTAATTATAAGTATTCAATAGCCGGAGAGCCTGGGTAAATGGTGCTTGGTGAAGTACATTGGTTCTACTGAATGGCACTGCAAACAGCTTGCGACAACGCGCACGTATATAGTTGTTTGGTACGTTCAACTTCATTATAGCATCTTAGGGTATCACACACGGCTAAGATACGACAATATATTGAAATTATTCATTCGCTCGCAGGCCGTCCTAGGTGCCACACGTATTTCTTCACCGCTTTCTATATACAGAATGATAAAATATGAGTAGTAAGGTTTCACTATTAGATTTATTAGATAGCTCATCAGACGACGATTTTGAATTTGATATGCAAATTGCATTAGCGCACTGTAAAAGGTGATCAATTTGGATAGAAAAATCACTTTAAATTTATAAAAATCCGTGGTGAATTTAATGTTTACGCACATGTTTCTACAAAAAAAAATTTTAATAAGTCGAAGGAAAGTTTTCTCGAAATTCATAATTTGATTAAGGAAGATTTAGTGAAACAAAATACGAACATGCGCGAGAACATTTGTACAGAACAACGACTTGCAGTATGCTAAGAAACATCTCGTTTACCTCAGCTTTCAAACATAAAAAACCGCAGCTAAATCGGTCCATTCGTTCGAAAGCTACGATTCGCACCACTCCCCCCCCCCCCTGCATCCTCAAATTATAGCTATGAATCATCTTGTTTACTTTCAAACATAAAAAACTACAGGTAAATAGGTCCATTTGTTTGGAAGCTACGATTTTCACCCCCTTTTCTTTTTCACCTCCCTTTCCCCATATATTTAAGAACCATCTCGATCATATCAGCTTTCGAACAGAAAAAACCGCATCAAAATCGGTCCATTCGTTTGGGAGGTACGATGCCACAGACACACAAGCACGCACACATACATACACACACACATACACACACACACACACACACACACATACACAGTGATACACACCCCAAACTTATAACACCCGTCTTTTTGTTCAGGGGTTAAAAAATTGTCACGAATACAAAACAGAGCAACCTGTAGAGCATATATTTATATTTTGTATCTTAAGATAGTATATTAATATATATATTGTATCTTTTACGATATATTTCGTATCTTAAGATGACATCTTTTAATAAATTCCATATCGCTCGATATCTTAAGATATTGTAAGATGCAAATATATATTATCTTCGCCGTTTGTAATGGTTCATATAAATTGTATAGCGAGCGATATTTTATCTTAGAATTAAACCCGCATTATATTGTTTTATTGTTGTTAGAGTTGGTTTTTCTTTGAGTGTTGCATATGAATTGAATATAGGGCTTCAACCTAACCGGTAACATAAAGCGTGCTTCTCCAGTTGCGAGTTTGGAAATCCTAAAGTGTGGCATGCTTCTGGGGAAGCGTTTTGCAAACTTTTTGATATACTTCAAATTTGGGTGGTGTAAAGGCACTTTATTTGGTTTATGGTACTAGTTTAATCTTGGAGAAATCCAAAGTCCAACAAACAGTAAAAAAAGAAGTTTTTCTAGGTACCAAGGCCTGTAAAAAATAAAATTAACATTCAAATGATATTGTTCACACATATTCTTCTATCTTATTTGAAAGGCTTTCTAGAACAGTAATCTGAATTACTAAAACCGAAAACATTTACGAATTAGAGACATGAATAGAGCAGCGCGCCACTTTCCCGCGCAAATCGCTTCGACCTGCTTGAGCCCGTGGGCATGAATAGTTTTGAGGTGCTGCGCGGTGCGCGGCGCGGGGCGGGCACTGAAGGGTTATTTAGCTTGACCTGTTTCTTGTTTGTTGATTTTTGTTTATTGGATTCATACTAGATTTTTGCGATGAAAATAGGTCACCTACTCTCAGAAATATGTGAGTTTTTTTTTTGGTCATTACGAATTTAATAATTTTGAAACGCGAATTATTGAAAAAGATAGCTATATTGTCTTGGTATACTACAAAAAGTTTTGTTATATCACTATTATGTGCAATGTATTTCATAAAAATATTTGCTGTTAACGACCATATAACGGCATATATCATACCAATTCATCACAAATTATTTTGTTGATTCAGTTTTTGACGTATTCTTTCTACTAATGAAATTGCTGATGTCTTAGAAGAGTTGCGTGGCAGTGAAAGTGTCGAAGTGTTTATGGATCCGCCTCAGGAAGGCATGATGCCTGATGGTGATTCCGGAGATGAAGATTGTCAAGATATTGATCGGTTGAACATGCACCAGCTCCTTGCCCCTGCCGAGTTGGTTTTCAACAATGTATCCAATGAACACGTAATAAATGGTTTTCATGGAAACGAAATAACAAGTATGTCAAAAAACCGAGAATTGGTGCTATACTTTCTAATTTTGCATTGGTTTATAATATCCTAGTCCTAGAAGAACATATGATGCTTTTTTCGCGATAAACAGTAGTCCGTACGGACGAAGTCGCGGGCGGAAAAGCTAGTTATTAATATATCACGGGGTGGACCGACTAGATGCCAAAGCTGGTACTTATTGCATTGCCATTCGAGGAAAAAATGGTATTTAGGACTTGGATGATTGAGGTCACAGTCAACAATTCAGCATTGCTGGCTAGTTCTCTTGTAGCAAACGTAGATACTCGGATCTCCTCGAGCCCATCCTGGGCCATCAACGGCTCCAGTGACCTCTAGCGAGCCGCTGAGCACCAGAAGTTATGGTGCCGAGCGCATGATCCGCACGAGTCAGATCCGCAGAAGGTGCTATGTACCTATCCAACACACAAAACTATAAAGAAGTGCCGCAAATGTGGCATAAAACTTCATGAAAAATGTTTCGCTGGATTCCATACCTACAACCGATTGTGCTGATTTTTCATGACAAGTTCCTATTACTTATAATAGATAGGTATGGTTAAAAGGCAAATATTATTTACAAAATTATGTATATTATTTTACTCGTGTAGGAATTTCCTGTATTTTAGTCTCACATTTGCCCACTGGGTCGTTTGATACAACTTGAAAAATAAACTTAAAGCAACGGAAATTCAAAAAATCATTCATTTTATATTTCTTGGGATCTATTAAGGGTAACATATACAAATTTCACATAAAAATAAGACCTGAACATGAATAGTTATGGGATATATAGGTTAGACCAAATATTCAAACAAAATCTCTTTTGTCTTGATTAGGTCTACATGACACATGCTGCAGAAATAGTACAGGAATTAAAATGTCAGAAACGGGCAATCCGCATAATTAATGGATTGAAGAAGTGTACGTCCGCAAAAGAGCATTATAGAGAAAATAAGATCATAACGCTGTATACCACCACCCCAATGTATATCACTGTATACCTATCTACATTAGTTTACTGGAGATTCATGAAGAAAAGAAAAACTTAAGGAAAAATAAGGATATGCATAGTGAATATATATAATCTAACCAAAATCGCGATCCGATGGGAAAATTATTTTATTTTATTTAAGTCTCAACTGATATCGCGATCTTGTGACGACGCGTATATGATATGCACACTTATAATTAGCGCAACAATGAAAAAATATATAAACCTAGGACAAGGTTAACTAAGGTTCAGAAGAAAGGCATTTATTTTAAAATTAAATTGTATAAATTGCCCCTTGGCCTAACAAAACTAAACTTAAATGCTTTTAAACACAATTATTCTGTAAATGAATTTATGACCATGCGGTTAGTGGAATCTTCATTTCTGTATTTTCTCATGTAATGATTAAGCAATGTAAAAATAATCAATGGTATTTTTGTAAACTTTTTTTTTTTTATTGTTTTCTTTTTTTTTTGTTTATTTTTTGTATTACACCTAAATGGTTTTTTTAATTATTATTAATGAATTGTAAAATGTGTCTTGCCTTGTGTAACTTTCCTTGTTATATGGCCACTAAATGATTCTAATTCTAATTCATGTACACTGACTATTTATATTTCAGGGTGCATATGAGGCGAGTACTCACAGCGAGCTCAATATTCAAACAAAACAATATAGATAATGTGAAAGCTACCCCTCTTACTAACTTATTTAACAAATATATTAATTTCCCAAGTTTTTCCTGATCAACTAAAAGTAGCCATAGTAAATCATCAAAGAGAAAAAACAGGACTGCCCTGTAGGTACTGCCAAAAAAACGAACTTTACAAACAAAAACCCTGTCACTTGAGATTATGTAAGGCGCTCAGCACACGTAGAAACTTTGAGCTCCCAGTTGCGGCAACCGGCAACTAAGCAGCTGTTTTTACGATATTCATATAATTTTGAGAAACTGCGCAGACGTAGCAGCTCTAGCAGCATGCTTATCGCAACAGTTTTCGGTTGCTGCAATCGGTGACAAAATGAATTCTAATTGCCGCAACTAGCAACTGTCAAGTTGCTAGTTTCCGTAACCGGCAACCGCAACGAGTGTTAGGGCGACTTCACCTCCTCACCATCCCCCGCAGCTCCATAGTCACACTGAGTGATGACCATGGAATTCGAAAGTTTATTTACAATCACAAATTAAAAATGTATATAACCTGCGACTCCCCACCCCCACCATAACTAAGAAGCATCTCTATCACATCAGTTATCAAACATAAAAAACCGCATCATTATCGGTCCATTCGTTTGGGAGCTACGATGTTCACCCCCATTATAGCTAAAAACCATCTTGATCACATCAGTTTTCAAATATAAAAACCGCAGCTAAATCAGTCCATTCGTTTTGGAAGCTACGATTCTCACCCCCTTTTCTGCACTACCCTCCCTCCCCCATATAGTAAGAACCATCTCGTTCACATCAGTTTTCAAATATAAACACCCCCTATCAAAATCGGTCGTTTTCCCTATTATAACTAAGAACCATCTCGTTTATCCCAGCTTTCAAACATAAAAAACCGCAGCTAAATTGGTCCATTCATTTGGAAGCTACGATTATCACCCCTTTTGTCAACTCCTCTCTCTCCTTGTTCGGGGGTTAAAAATCGCGGCAACCGAAAACTGGGCCATTTGTTACTACAATTGGCAACTGTTATGAAAACTTGTAAATGTCGATAGTTGCCTAAACTCAAGTTGCTACGTGTGCTGAGCGCCTAAGGATTCTAAACGATACCCCATACATCCAATCCAAATCTGTTCAGGCATTTAAAAGTTATGGTGGAAGTATATATATATATATATATATATATATGTATAAAATATTACACTCCTTTTATGGGCAGTCGTGTAATAAGGATCGAAATTGGATCTTAAAAATTATAGGCCAATACGTCTATAGCCTGTGTTATCAAATTGTTATCTATTCAAAGGGCATTTTGAGATTTTTATCGTCAAAATTCTATTCAGCTTGAACTTGGCACTCCAAAGGGGATATGACGTGATAAGTCAAGGTCAAAGTATTTTATCGTAAATAAGCAAAGTAATAGCACTTGTTACAAGTCAAAAATAACAACTCATGAACAAGGAGAACTACCTACATACAATATATTAAAAAGATCTAAAATAATAATTTGATAAACTAAGTTAGTATGCTTTGAGTTTGGCAAGGAAATTTCCCATTCATATGTCAACAGAGTTAAATCTCACACTGGAACAAGAAATACCCTTCTGACTCTACCGGTGCATCGGAAATACGCCCGTTAGAAAAGAGAGCACCAAGAAACTTTACGAGTATGTAATTTTTTCCATATATTTTGTTACTTCTATAGTTTTTTTTCAAATGTCAGGAATTAAAAAAACATAAATGTAAATTACAAATATAAACTGACAATGGGATGTCCCACAACCAACAAACAATGAAACTGGGAAAAATAAAGCCAAAATTCTAATTATATGGTATAAAACAACCTGACATCATGGCATGATCTCTGGCAAGTTGTAGTCATGAGACATCATGAGTCAATATCAGAAGGGGAAAATCAAAAAAGGATTGACACTAACCCGGCGCCACCAATATGTGGGTGGCGCCGGGAATTGTGCCGGCATGATGGATTATGAAGCGCTTGGAATTCCAGTGCATCGGCGCGAGCGTCTTAATACCAAGAGCCTTGGGATTTGAGTTATGTACATGACTCAAATCGCAAGGCACTTGGTCGCCTTAATACCGTGTGTGTTAGGATTTGAATTATGTACCTACGCGATGGATTATGAAGCGCTTAGAATTCCAATGAAGAGTGGCCGTTTAGTCTTAACCTATCAATGCCCGAGCGTATCTGTAGACACTAAGGCATGCAAACCGGATACCCGATTAACCGAAAAACCCGAATAACCGACTGATATGAAACTCGGATTTTTAAGATTGAAAACCCGGGTTTTTCGAGTTTTTTTCATACTTGATGGTTTATGTAAAATACTACAACCAGAACATTAATAAAGAACCAAACTTCTCAAAAACTTACCGTTTCCCTATTTCTACTCTATTTAGTGAATAAATTGGACGGGGTGACTACAATCTATAATAATTATTAGGTATTAGTGAGTAATATATTGTTACTTGTTAGGCTTTGGTCTGAAATTATGAGTGAGGCGCTGCGAGCGAGCACTACGAGACTACAGGATCTGGTAACGGCGGATTTTATTGAACATTTTGTAACCCTAGTTAATTTTTACTGTCCAAGTAAAAACTTGACTAGGGTCACAAAATGTTAAATAAAATAGTAGAAATGGTGCAGATTTATTATAACGGTCCCTTTACAACTTGACAGAGGACCTCAATAATAAATTTGTACCATTTCTAATTTGATTTGATTAGGAATCGTCTTAGTCTATATTTTTTTAATGATTGTCAAGATAAAGAATTAATTTTTATATTAAGTTACTATATCAACAATAAGTAAGACTTATTTTATGTGATTTACGATACGATACGAAACACTTTATTGTAATTACCAGTTAAAAAACACTCGCATAATTATTTGAAAACATTTTATTGTGTTGATTTTGTTTTTAAATGCTACTTAATAGTTAATTATAGATAAGGTGTTGCTTAGATTATCTCGTGTGTGTGTGTGTGTGTGTGTGTGTGTGTTTGTTTGTATGAAATGTAGGTACCTTCTCTTTATCCAAATGTATTAACTATGAAAGTGGAAGAGATTTGTTTTATTATCATCGTCATAATCATGTCGGCCTTTAGAAGTCCACTGCTGAACATAGGCCTCCCCCAAAGAGCGCCATGACGAGCAATCTTGTACCACCTTCATCAATAACTTCCTGCAATGGGTACAATATCGTCGGTCCATGGTGTGGGGGGTCTCCTTACACATCGCTTGCTAGTTCGTAGTCGCCATTCGAGAACCTTTATTCCCCACTGGTTGTCGGTTCTGCGAACAATATGGCCTGCCCATTGGCACTTCAACTTGCGAACTCTGAGAGCTATGTCGGTTGCTGAGCTGAGGCCTTGGTTCTTCTACGGATTTCCTCATTTTGGATTCTGTTACCTACGTAGTGAAACTCCAAGTATAGCTCTCTTCATTGCACGCTGCGCAACTTTGAGTTTATGTATGAGACCAATAGTTAGCGACCACGTCTCAGTGTCGTTGTCATCACTGGCAACACGCACTGATTATAAACTTTCGTCTTGAGGCTCTGTGGTATTTGCGACGAGAAGATATGGCGTAATTTCCCGAACGCTGCCCATCCGAGTTCGATTCGTCGGTTGACCTCTTTGTCGAAGTTCTAATACGTGTTTCTTATTCATCATGGGCCTAATGCTCTAATTTTAAGACGCCAAATCCACGCCAGGTGGCGTGGATTTGGTGGAATCGGCGTGGAATTCAAGTGGAATTGGCGTGAGTGGTCATACAGAATCCAGGCCCTGTTTTCAGAACACAGTTAATTTGATAATATGAGAGGGTTCTCAAGTGGCCATACAAACTGTTTGTTTACACAAAGGTGCCCGGGTCCAGATGGGCCCGCGCGACTTGCCCTATGTTTGGGCGCTGCTATATCTAATTATTATTATGAAAGCATGTGTACTTTTTACCAGTTTTAGAAAGCAAATATTGTAGAGATACTAAAGATATAAAATAAATATAAGAAAACATATTTTTTTACATAATAAAAGGTTTTCAAGGTTTCTTCGAAACCAAGGGCTGTAAAATATAAAATAAATCACATAGTACATTATAGTAGTATAGTACATTAATCAAAAAGCTAAGCTGTAAGCTTAGTACAGTAATCTGAATTACTAAAATCGAAAACATTTACGAATTAGAGACATGAATAGAAGAGCGCGCCGCTTTCCCACGGAAATCGCTTCGACCTGCTCTAGCACACAGACATTAATGGTTTTGAGGTGCTGCGCGGGGCGGGCACGGAAGGGTTAATTATGTCTTAACTTAAGTTACAATAAAACACAAATGTTTAAAGTAATTATTGATTTATTTTGCCTCAGATCAAGCCTATAGACAGTATGGATCTTATCATGAAACCTTTTGTTTGAGAAATATGTAAATACCGATGAAATAATGTTCTTTACTATGGAAATCAGGCCGTGGAAATAAGTAAACATCAATACTACGAGAATCCACGCGCTATGACGGCGGAAGAGCTTGTATGTGTACAGAAACTGAGCAATTAATTTACAAAACAATACAATTAAATAATATTTGAATATACAAAATGCTGCAAGGAATCTCACTTATTGGGTATTGGTAACAATTTCAACAATAGTTAGTGCACGAGTAGAAATCGGACTTGACAGAAGATTTCAAAAATCACAAGATAATACGATAGTGTGTTCCAGATTTACCAACAGGCAATACCATGGCCAGCTTTTTTAATAGTATTGCAGAATTCGGTGTCTTTTCAATAAGGAATAATAAATTTAGAATTATTTATTTATATATATAAAATAAATAAATGTTATATGTTGAAGGATTATGGGGATTAACTGATAAACACCCAAGCTAAAAGAGTTTGGAGGTTAAACATAATTAATATAACGGTCAAATCGGTTTCTACTCACAGCAACTGTATAATATTATGTAAGCTTGAGCTTTGACGTGTCATGCCGTTCTTTCGGCAGAAAAAGCTTCATTAATTTAATATAATAGTTTGTCATAACCAGGGGCATTTTAGATATTGGCAGCGCCAGGATGCAAGATCCGCCCAGCGCCCCTAAAATCGCTACTTTTATTTAGTGTCGAAAAACATATTATAGTATGTATGAGTTCAGAACTCAGCAGTCTTGTGCCCCGCACCCTTTGAATTCCAGAGTGGAGACGCCCCTGGTCATAACGTAATAAATATACGAGTCAGCTCATCAGCTTAGTAAAATCACAATATAAAGTTTAGGGTTAAAACGCCAGCTCCACTAAATGCAACCACTTGCTCAGTACACACAACATAAATACACAACTTGTTTAATGTAACATTTACAAAATGCAAACGCGTGAAATTAAAAAACGTTAAAAATGTATTAGAAACAGATTTGTCAGTACAGCATAGATCCCTTTCTGTCGTTCGTTTAGGCGTCGTTTAATAAACCGAGAAACAATGCTGGCGGACGGCCGCACGCTAACGCAACAAGAGGGCAGCCGCCCGCCATCAGTGCCTTTCGTTCTGGCGTACGACGCTTTGGGGCGATAAAAAGGGATAGAGCTACAAGAAAAAGCGGTTCTGGGCGGACAGGTCGCTCGGGTCCACCCAGTCATCTTTACTGCCGAGTCAGTAGTTGCATTTAATGTGACACCGCATTACAAATAATAATATAGCATCCGACAACTATTCTGAATGTATTCGTTCGCTACCTATTTTAGCTAGACAATACAAGTAATAATGCAAGTAATGTTTGTAACATAATATTTATATTGCATATCGGTGCGTTTTTACAAACGGATATCAGTAATACTGTGACGTGTTTTTTTTTCTGGGATGAGGTAATGCCTGACTGCACCAATGAAGCGGGACCCCGGGGGATGTTGTTTGTTTGTCGTATGAGGTAGTGCTGGCCCCTGGTGTGAGAGTTTATCAAGCCGCTCGAGGGCCTCTGACATAATCTCTGACCGGGAGATGAAACGAGATGGTGCTATTTCTAAAGGTAGGTAAGTTCATAGGTTCGTAAGTGCGTATATACGCAGCGCAGAAACGCAACGTTGACCAACCATTGAGCAATTATTTACTATCAGAGTGAACAAAAGTGCGGAAACAGTGGCATGGGCTTGACTTGACGTACCAGTGTCAGAGGGCGCTAGAGTTGGGACAAACTTCGCTAGCTAATAATGGGACAAGTCGAGCGCGGGCGAATGAAAGAAAAATTTTAGAACACATGCGACATTGTAGTACTATTACCTATTCTGCCTCAGTGCAGTAACTTAGTACACTAGTATTTTTCAAATCTACACAACACTTACAGCACACTGCGACGCAATGAGTGAATGAATGAAGTGTGGCGATATCGCCCCAACTGAATGGGACATTGTAGTGAAGTGTATATAGTCTCTAGTCGTACATAGTACGCACACGCAAAGGTCGAGTACATACAAATTTAGCCCACCGTGTTGGTTAGTGCGTGTAAAACCCACTGCGTATCTCGAAGTCGAGCATGCACCGTGTTACTGCGCTTCATATATACGCACCAATGAACTTTACACAAAAACGCTTCAACATTACCGTACCTACCTTCATCACAATTTTTATATATGTTAGCTCAGTTTTGTGTAGTCACGAGCTTTGAAATGTAAATGTTTTTGTTTTATCCGAAACTACGCAAGCGCTGACGATTCTGCGGTCGTTGCATACAAACAAAAACATGTTTAATCCAGTTTAAATAATGTAACGGTTAAATTCTTCCCAAATTAAATTCATTTTTATCAAGAAGACCTAAGACACAAAATGTGTTATTTTATTTAAAAAAAGTAACTTCGTTCACTTGTTTATGGGAAATTATATTGTTTACATAAATAATATATCATGTAAATTAATATTTTTGAGCTCGTGAGCACTCTATTGTCGTTTATCACCTGTTGACCTATTTTTAACTACACGTATGTTTATAATAACGTTTAATTTCCCGATTGTGCTGCTGCTCTTGTACATTATAATAATTGGTTGGATACTATACAACGCTTGGCGTCCGAACTAAAATTTAATTTTACAGCAAATACAATATTAAATAATAATAATTAAATATGCTAGACATGTATTACATACTATATACCTTAGCTTTTGCCAAATATGAATTCATATTGAATTGTCCAATCATTTGCAAAAGAGAGATACCTCATCCGAATTCAACAAACAAATAATACACATCATCATCATCGTCATCATTGGCCTTTTACATTTATAAAAGATGATTTAAGCAGCGACAGTATTCGGAGGGTTTTTATTACACTTCCGCTGATGGCTAAAGAGACGGAAAAAGGAGATCCGGCCACACAGTGTGCCGAGGTTTGAGTGCTGTGTACCCCCAGGTGGTAAGGGATTGTTAGCGCGTTCGTTTCTTTTCACGCGTTTATTGGCAAGCACTTTAAACCAGGCATTGTCATGCACAGTTACGCCGTCGGCAAGGGTCTTTCTCCAGAGATCTCGGTCCTCTGCAAGACACACCCAGCTGGACCAGTCTATGTCAAACGTAGTCAAGTCACGTTTGACGCTGTCTTTATACCGTAGCAAGGGGCGTCCTCGTGGGCGTTTAGCATTTGCGATCTCTCCTAAGAGAGTTTGACGGGAATAATACACAATTAATTGAGTTTATCATTGAGTTTATCACTACGCTTAAATAGGCAGCCGAATCACGATTCCGATACAAACGATCACAAAATGTTCTATGACTCCACCTTGTCTAACACCGAGTTTTACATTCACGATTTCTTCTTTTATTAACTGTGACAGAGGCGACTGTATATAGAATACTTTGAAAATCAGAGTTGTGCTTGATGTCATAAAAAAAAACATAATTTTATCTATTATATCAGAAAATGTAGCGATAAACGCGCGCACAAACTTATGATAAAATAAGGCGTGGATCTTATAAAGTTCAAACATACTTTCTATAACACTGATTTGAAAAATATTGCTCTATCAATTCACAAATAATTATATTCCCATGATTGTAACCTAAAGGCGCTATAAATCACAACAATGCGGATAAATTCATAAATATAATAGTATAATAATTAATTAATACATGGAATACATTCAATAGTATCTATACAGATACAAAGTCCCTGTATGGAGGCTAATTGTAATATAGGAAGCGAGTGTTTCGAAGTGCGGAGCGGCGCCCCGAATCTATCTAAAAGCACGGTGTTACGTGCACGGTGTTAGGCAGAGAGGGCCGGGTGATGAGTGGTAATATTCTATTAGTTAGCTATTAGTACTAACACTATTTGCGTAGCTTAGCAGCGGTGTCCGCATTGTCCTTGAGGATTTTCGACTTGAGGTGGTCCTTGTATTTCAGGATACCGCCCTGCCACTTTGTGACCGTGCCGTTCTCACAAATCCAAATCTCCTCGGCCACCTGAAATCAACCAATTGCAGTTACTATCGCACGACATTTTATCGGGCCAATTCATTTAGTAAGGCGCTTGCCAAGCGTGGTTCGTGGCGAACCCCGAATTATAGCGGAGGAGGCTTATTTGATTGTCAAACAAAACAATTTCGACGTTTTTTACTCCACTCTCACTCTATGAGCGTTTGGTTTATTATTGTCATATTTACTGTAATATACTGTAATATTATAAAGAGGTGAAGTTGGTTAACAAGTCTCTATAACGTGATAACATCGTTTGACGCATCATTAAAGCCCCGCGCGCGCTTAGGAATGACATAATGAACTTTACCGAGACTTGGTTCAACTTGAGTGGCAAAATGGTAGTTATTTACGAATACAATCGATATCCAGTCATAAGTGGTGTGTATCGCGACCGGGATCCGCAGACCTGTTGAGAGTCGCGGGGAGCCGCTGGGTACAAACAGCGAGCGATCGTTATGGTGTTCTATGGGGGATGATGATGATGGTGTACCTGGTTGATGAGTCGGAAGTCGTGGCTGACGAGCACCATCCCCCCATCGAAGTCGTTGATGGCATCGCCGAGAGCGTCGATGGTCTCCATGTCGAGATGGTTAGTGGGCTCGTCCATGAGCAGCAGGTGCGGTGTCTGCCACGCCAGCCACGCGAACACTACACGGCAACGCTGTCCGTCCGACAGCTGCCGCATCGGACACACCTGCGACACACAAGTAAGGTGAAGTGAGTTGAGGTGAGATACGAAAATACGTGCACAAAATAGCTTAACAAATAGCATTCATATTATATTGTTGGTCCATCATTTTTTACCAAAATTAGTTAACGTGTTTCATAATAATAATTTCATAGAAATAAGTCACAAAAACTTCCACGTGAGCACTGTTTTTTAAACCCAACGTCAAAGGTTGAGTCATTGTCAAGATACTCAGCTCTATCTATCACTCTTTGTACAGGGATCTCGTGCACTATTGCATCTAGAAACTTTTATTGTATTCTTCGTATCCGCATATTATGAGGGTCTAGTGATGAACAGCTTTGGAAGGCTTGAATCGAGGATATATGTTGCATAAGTAAACTTTGAAATCGCGTTTTGAACCTAACGAGACGGTTATAAAATAAGTGTGGCCGTTTTTTTTTATAAACATGACTTCTATATCTTGTCACTACAGTCAGCTAGCCATTGTTATGAGTGTTGAAGGGTTTATATTTCACTAGGGTCAACTAGCTATTGTCATATGTGTTTAATAGTTGATAAGCACTACAGCCAAATAGCTATAGTGATGAGTGTTGAATGGATGATAATTCACTACAATCAACTAGCTATTGTGATATGTGTATAAACACTACAGCCAACTAGCTATAGTGATGAGTGTTGAATAGATGATAATTCACTACAATCAACTAGCCTATTGCGATTAATTATCTTACCTGCTGGCGACCGGTGAGCCCGTAACGGCCAATGATCTTGCGCATCTCCTCTCGCTCGCGCACGTCCGGGAACTCCTTCATCATGTAGTCCAGCGGAGACAAGTCCAGGTCCAGCAGCTCGTGTAGGTGCTGGTGGTAGCGCCCGATGCGCAGGTGAGAGTTCTTGCGGATCATGCCCGTGGACGGCACCAGCTGGTAACGATTTTCAAAGTGTTTTATTGTGTACTAGCTTTCCCGCCCGCGACTTCGTCCGCGCGGACTACAGTTTATCGCGCAAAAATCATCCTGAGTACTTCTAGAATACTAAAAACCAATGCAAAATAAGAACACTATTGCTCTTTACGTTTTTGAGATACTTGTTATTATTTCGTTTCCATGGCAATCATTACTTACAGCGATTAATCAATATTATCCAGGGCAAATTTTGATAGAATTTGCAATGGAGATAGCTTATACCATGGAATAAAACATAGGATACTTTTTATCCCAGAAAATGGCAAGTTTCCACGGGAAAACTGGAAAAATGTTGATTACTCGCTGTAAGGAATGGTTGCCATGGAAACGAAATAATAACAAGTCTGTCAAAAACATAAAGAGCGTTGATGCTTATACTTTTACATTGGTTTATAATATCCTAGAAGCAAGGAAGTTGGATACGCACTGTCCAACTATAAATTCTATGCCTAGAACATAGAATGCTTTTTTCGCAATAAACTGTAGGCCGCCCGGACGAAGTCGCGGGCGAAAGCTAGTTAACTTAATAAGCCTTTTTTCTGTCACAGGACGGATGAACCAATTTCAGTGGTTTTTTTTGTTTTAAGGCTTGCTGCATTAGTCATTCCGCACAAAAGCGCAGAGAAGCAAACAAAATCATCTAGAACCAGCATTGGTTCCGGATTAAAATCGAAGAGATTTTCCTGATCGCAATTCATGAATGAATAACATCAGTTGTTGTAACTAGAATTTGAATATTTTTGGAAAACTCATCTCATCTCAACTCATGGATTATAGGTTCATCTAGTAAATGAAAAGTATTATGAATGTTGACACTCACGTCTCCGTAGAGCAGTTTGAGCAGCGTAGACTTGCCGGCGCCGTTGGGGCCGACGAGCGCAAGCCGTGTGTCCAGGTCTATACCAAACTCCAGGTTCTTGTAGATCCACGGGGAGCTATCTGTGTACCTGAACGACACGTTCTGGAAACAACACATTACAAGATGAAATTGCTGCATTCAATAAAGACCCAAGTCGAGAATCCAGAGTGACCGTCGCTCTAGCTTATGGGCCTTTCTAAGTGTTCAATCTCTCTATCTTTCGCTCGGATTGTCCACATTTCTACTCTGTACTTAAGGACCGGACATGATTTCTGACTAGATGGATCTATGGACTTCCTGGATATCTCTGTCCTTCAAATCAAATATAACAAAAGTAAAAAGCAAAACCTTCATAAATAATAATTTGAACAAAAAATAACACAGATATTGAACGGATTTGCTGTAAAAAAAACTTCTAAATAAATTTTCATGATGTAATTGGTCTTACCTGCACCATGATGACCGGAGGCGGAACTTTCCCGCAAGAGGGGAAGTAGAAGTTGAGGATCTTGTCATCGGTCACCTTCTCGGTGAGACCCTGCGCCACCATCTTGGCCAGGGTTTTCTCTTTGGACTGCGCCTGTCGCGCGAGCTTGGCAGAGCCGTGACCAAAGCGCGCGATGTAATTCTGTGGACAGAGTTCGATGCTCAGTACGAATTTTAATGAGGTGGTTTTATCGAAGGCGGATATGAAAGTTTCGTAGTGACCTCCGCGGAATAAGAGGTGAATCAGAATCGGGGGTTATGTAGTGACCTTCGAGGGATCAGAGGTAAATCAGAATCGGAGATTTCGTAGTGACTTCGAGGAATCAGAGGTGAATCAGAGTTGGGGGTTATGTAGTGACCTTCGAGGGATCAGAGGTAAATCGGAATCGGAGGCTTCGTAGTGACCTTCAAGGAATCAGAGACGGGGGTTATGTAGTGACCTCCGCAGAATCAGAGTCGGGGGTTATGTAGTGACCTTCGAGAGATCAGAGGTAAATCGGAGTCGGAGGTTTCGTAGTGACTTTCGAGTAATCAGAGGGGAATCAGTGTCGGGGGTTATGTAGTGAACTCCGCGGAATTAGAGGTGAATCAGAGTTGGGGTTATGTAGTGACCTTCGAGGCATCAGAGGTAAATCGGTGTTGGGGGTATCGTAGTGACCTTCGAGGGATCAGAGGTAAATCAGAGTCGGAAGTTTCGTAGTGACCTTCGAGGAATCAGAGGTGAATCATAGTCGGGGGTTATGTAGTGGCCTTCGAGGGATCAGAGGTAAATCGGAGTCGGAGGTTTCGTAGTGACCTCCACGGAATCAGAGTCGGGGGTTATGTAGTATATGTAGTGACCTCCGCGGGATCATAGGTGAATTAGAGTCGTGGGTTATATAGTGACCTTCGAGGGACCAGAGGTAAATCGGAAACGGAAGTTTCGTAGTGCCCTTTGAGGAATCAGAGGTGAATCAGAGTCGGGCGTTATGTAAAAACGAAACTTAATATCACAAGAACTGCACTATGGAATAATTGGTGGAAAAAGAAACAAAACTATTCACACATGTATCATTTTTTAATATTACAATTAAATTTATAATATTACAGTTTAAAAAATTATGTATATATAAAATATAAACACAAAAATTGATTGTACCTATGTCCGTTATGGACTATGAAACCATCCAACCTGTGGGTCAAATGTTCAACACTAATGTAGGCTCAACATTCCAAAGTGTACGAGTAGCCAGGAGGCTGTTTTTTTTTCCAAGGTAGGCCTACACATAGAAGGCCTAAATCTGAAATGGCGTATTGCGATACTCATTAGTTTTTGAGAAAACAATATTTGAATATTCCAAGATTATCATTATCTAAATGCAAAAATCACTTTAAAATCGCTAATAGACAGACATTTTCACGACTTTGACAGTTGATTGACATTGACAGTGAATGTAATCTTACTTTTTTGTCAGTTTTGGCTTTAAAGTGTCAGTAATTACGTAGTTAAATATTTAAACGGGACTTAATCGCGCTGAAATGATCGTGGTCACGAGAAGTCTTCTCGTGACCACGATCAATGCAACTTGATCGAAACGTCGAGGTAAATAAATATTAAGTTTTCAGCGCGATTAAGTCCTGTTTAAATATTTAACTATGTGTTCGAATCGCGAAAGTTTAAAAGTAATTACGTGATTTTCACTGTACCGACATAGAGCACACCGACATGAATAGGTTAGGTTCTAAATAACTCACAGAACCGACACAGAGCACCCCAACATGAGTAGGTTAAGTTACCAAATGAGTCACAGAACCAACACAGAGCACCCTAACATGAGTAGGTTAGGTTCTAAATAAGTCACAGAACCGACACAGAACACCCCAACATGAGTAAGTTAGGTTCTAAATGAGTCACAGAACCCACAGAGCACCTCAACATGAGTAGGTTAGGTTCTAAATGAGTCACAGAACCCACAGAGCACCTCAACATGAGTAGGTTAGGTTCTAAATGAGTCACAGAACCCACAGAGCACCTCAACATGAGTAGGTTAGGTTCTAAATGAGTCACAGAACCCACAGAGCACCTCAACATGAGTAGGTTAGGTTCTAAATGAGTCACAGAACGCACAGAGCACCTCAACATGAGTAGGTTAGGTTCTAAATGAGTCACAGAACCCACAGAGCACCTCAACATGAGTAGGTTAGGTTCTAAATGAGTCACAGAACCCACAGAGCACCTCAACATGAGTAGGTTAGGTTCTAAATGAGTCACAGAACCCACAGAGCACCTCAACATGAGTAGGTTAGGTTCTAAATGAGTCACAGAACCCACAGAGCACCTCAACATGAGTAGGTTAGGTTCTAAATGAGTTACAGAACCGACAGAGCACCCTGATTCCACCTGGTCTTGTGGTCCTGGTCCTGGTCTGTCTCCGCGCTTTTTACATACACTAGGGGCAGGCCCCTAGTGTATCCTGCCCCTAGTGTATGTAAAAAGCGCGGAGACAGAAGCTCGCGTATTAGGTCCTCAGTGGGCGAAGCGACGATCAGGGGCGACCTTGCGAGAGTTCTGGCGAGAGCCCATACCGGAGAAAAAAATCCATTCCATTTCATCATTTGTAAGTACTTTAAGGGCGCAAATACTTTTAGGGTAGGGGGATATTAATGCGGGGTTTTTCAACCTCCCCAATCCCATCCCATCCCATGTGTTTTTTTTTTTCATTTTTTCCAATATTTATCTAAAACTAAAAAAAAATAACCCCCCCTAGGGGAGTCCCCAAACCACCTCCCCCCCCCCCCCCCCCACCCGTCCTTCCTAACTCTTTTAGTACTTGTAATTATTGGAAAGTCCTTCCCTAATGTATTGTACAAAAAGATTATGTTAGTTAATAAAGTTATGGTTTACCTTCATGTGCGAGATCTGGTCCTGCTCCCAGTTGTATTGCTTCATCTGGTTTTCAAGCAACTCCATGCGCGTGCGCACAAACGCCTCGTAATTTCCGGTGTAGTACTTGAGCCGTCGCTTGTTCAAGTGCACAATGTTAGTGCACACCCCGTTGAGGAAATCCTGCGAGTGCGATATCAGCACCAGGATGCGTTTGTAGCTGCAAGGAATGGGGATTTCATTGATAAATAGACTATAGAGGATGTGGTAATGTTGGATGTCTGAGCTCTTAATCGAGAGAAGGGTGAGAGGAAGTGGAATGTCGGCAAAACACTTACTCTTACTTGAGTGACGGATAAGAGAGTGTGGTAGTTGGCTGTCTGAGCTCTTGCTTGAGGGATGGATGAGAGGAGGGTGGACGAGAGGAAGTAGAATGAGGGCAGTTTAAGCTTTTACTCGAGAGATGTGCTTTATGAACTCTAACTTGAGGAATGGGTAAGAGGTATGGGTATTTCTGACGCTGTGAACAATTACTCTTGAAATGATTAACTGGTGATCACTATTACTCTTGACTAAGTGGTATTACTATTTGAGCTCTTGAGGATTAGATCAGAAATAGTGGTATCACTTATAATTTGTGCTTTTACTCGAGCGCATGAGAGTGAGGTGGTGACAATACTACCTATTCGAGTCCTTAATCGTGGGACTAGTGAGAGGTGGTAGACTAGAGGCACTCACTGTTTGAGCTCCTCCTCGAGCCACACACAGGCGTCGAGGTCGAGGTGATTGGTGGGCTCGTCGAGCAGCAGCAAGTGCGGCTTCACGTAAAGAGCGCGCGCCAGGGCGATGCGCATGCGCCAACCTGCGCACAAATACCAAAGTATGTTTTCTTCATGAAAATTACTTTAACAAAAGTTTGAAACCTATGCATTGATAATTGATGAAGGCCGTCAGGTAAAATCAGTCAGTTCGTCAGTTCCAAAATGAACCACTAACTTTCTTTAACAGAAATCCGAACCTACTTTTTTTCATATTACTGCCACTGTAAACATATTAATCTTTTTAAACTGTTCCCTCAGAGAAGCAGGATTTTACATGTGAAACAAATGGCTCTAGCACAAATATGTATTGAATTTCTGTGGCTTTACCTTACAGCAAAATGCCATATGATATGACATAATACTCGTACTGTGAAAGTAACTGGCGTACGAGTATAGTAATTTTGCAGTGGCTATATCGATAAACTGACTAATTTTGCGTACTGCAAAGGCTGCAGAGCTCAATCTACCACTATTGATGATAAGTGAGGACTCCATAGTAACTTTGAATATAAAGTAATACCTATTAAAATACTTGAATTCTTAATAGTATTTATTAAAATACTTGAATTCTTAATAGTATTTATTAAAATACTTGAATCTGACATTGGGCAGCGAGAATTTAACGGAATTAGTTTTCTTAGGATTTACCATTTCATTATTAGCTGTAAGCCAATTAAGAAAAAGCGTGATTGCTTTAATAAACATCGTCAAATTGTTTATGGTTCTCTCAATCTTAATAAGTTAATTTAAAAACATTTAAATTAAATTAAATTAATAAAAAATTCATTAATTAATTAAATAGATTTAATAAAAGCTTTTATGTCGCTATTTCATGTCACGAGAACCATGCCAAGCATGTGTGCCAAATTTCAGCCCAATAGCTTCACAGGAAGTGGATGTAATATTGATTGCAAAATTCCAGGACATACAAGTGAGGTTAAATAAAAGCTTTTAAATAACTAGCTTAAAACCTAAAAATACACGCCTGCAGACTCTGCCAAAAAAGAGCTTTTGCCAATAAATTATACTCTTGAAATGTGCCTATCAAGGCCTTCAATTTGATACGCACATTGTAAATTTCGAATAAAAAAACGGGTTTGAAAATGGTACCATACTGACGCCATCAAGAATGTTTTCAAAAAAATATATAGCCTATGTAATTCAGGGAGATGTAAGGATTCTAATGATACCCCATATGACTATATCTGTTCAGGCATTTAAATGATATGGTGGAATAAAGAATCTCACATACAAACATACATACATACATGAATACTAAAAACAATACACTCCTTATTTTGGGCAGCCATGTAAAAAAAATATATCATGTGCAAACAAAAAAGGTCTTGAAACTTGACTGAAACATAGAGGTTAGTCGAAATTATATTTTGGTATTCTATGAGCTAATAGGCACAATATTATGAGATTATTTCTGAGTATTAACTCGGTAATACAAAATGTCAAACAGGATCATTTTTCAACATTAGGTATTTATAAACATGTGCAAGCGCAAGGTCGTGCTTGAAATTCGTTCTGAATATCTAAAAAAAACAGTTCAGGTGGTCTCACCTTTCTCCGACACATGTAAGACTCGATTTGACTTGCGCTAAACGAAGTTTCATTGTCTTGTGCACCACAGGAGAAGTCCTTAGTGGCCTTCTGCTGCATGTTCATGTGAAGCTGAGGCTGTTGTACAACATCCTTAGGGACAAGCTGTTGTCAACAGTTAATACTGTGTGGAGCGTACTCACCTCCGGAGAAGTCCTTGGTGGCCTGCTGCTGCATTTCCTTAGTGAAACCGAGACCGTGCAGAATGTTAGCGGCGCGCGACTCCGCCGTGTCAGCGCTGAGGTCGTCCAGCCGATCGTAAACGTCCATCAGCTGTTCTTGCGCATCTGAGAATAAGTCACTATGACTTTTAGCACCTTAACACACTACACTTCAACAGGTACATAACGAGTTTAGTAATCGGACACATGGCAGTTAAGTAGTCAGTAGAGTCTAAACGTCACTCGGATTATAAGTCGGACACGAGTCAAACTGTAGTGGAGACTAAAGTTCTAAACTTATCCACTGTTCACAAATACATGCGTTGTACTAAGCTCGCCGGGTCTACATTCGGATCTGTTAAGTTGGAGGGGTGCGGGAGGTGCTAGGCCCATTTGCGTAGATCTCTTAGCCCCAGGATAGTGCTTAGCAAGAGCTAAACACACACGGTTTTCCATCTTTTGATGAGATGGCCATCAGCCAGCACGCTGTTGTTACATGGTCTTGTAGTTCTGTGGTGTAGTCCTTATGCAAGAGTCTGCCTGGGAAAGTGCTACACACCTTTGCCAAATATTCAACCGCCAAGCAGTAGCGTGCATACATTACCATTTTGGTTTGAAGAGCGTTTCCAATGAAATTACTAAGCAAGTAACTTAAAAAAAAAACAGTGTGACGAGCACAGTGCAGTCACTTACCATCAGGCGAGGGACCTGCTCGTCACTTCACATAATTGAATAAAATATATATTATTTAGCCAAAATCATCTTGAGGAAAAGGGGCATGTCCAGGAACTTCAACCGACATGTGACATGGACCAACTCTTACTGGGCCAGAGGAGGGTTACAGCCCATATTCTCTCTCTCTCAGAGATATACTCTCCGTCTGTCTTTGTGTATACCCTCTGCTGAACATCAGCCTCCTCCAATAAACTCGACCAGCAGCGGATGCTCGCAGTTTTCGATCATAAGCTGTAGTTTATCAATAATCACCTTGCTTGGCAGGCATCTCACAGATCGCTGTAGTTAGTGTACAAACACAGGAAAATGCCCTTTCTGAATCCCCTTTACTGGTTCTCACAGCAAAGAAGAAGAGAAGGGGTGGAACTACTTTATGCTGGCAGCACACGGCGATGTTATGTAGTATCTATTTACCGTCGTCCTCGCAGTGCGCCAGTTCCTCCGCGAGTTTCTCCAACTTGACTCGCTCTTCGTCCACCTCCATGACGCACTGCAGTGCAGTTTTGTCGGAGGCCGGCATCTCACGCGTCAGGTGGAAGATGTCGATGTGGTCCGGGATGGGGACCTCGCGCCGTCCCAGCGCGGATAGAAGGGATGACTTGCCTGGAATAACAGGTTTATCATTACATAAAGCTGAAAAAGGATAGCAAAGGCTATGGACGATTTGTTTTTAACACAAGAACTGTCACATTTGGGTTAGGCTCAACTGTCCACACTCTGTAGAGATGCCGCGGTTATCTGCTTTTATTCGATATTCAACATTAGTCGTTTTTTTTTCGCCGTAACCTCTATTTGTGGTATACTCTCGACTGATCACAGGAATTATCCATACCAATATATAAAAGTGAAACGTCTGGTTGCTTGTTTGGGAAGCTTTCACGCGTTAACGACTGGACGGATTTTTATGAAATTTAGTATGGAGACAGCTTACACCCTAGAATAAAACACAGGATACTTTTTATCCCGGAAAATTTAAAGTTTCCGTGGGAAAACTGGAATATGTTGATTACTCACTGTAAGGAATGGTTGCCATCACAGAATGGTCTGTGGTTGCCATGGAAACGAAATAACAAGTCTGTCAAAAAACATCAAGAGCATTGGAGCACCTACTTTTGCATTGGTTTTTAATATCCTAGAAGAAAATAGGATGCTTTTTTCGCGATAAAC
This sequence comes from Alsophila aescularia, assembly GCA_946251855.1. NCBI lineage: Eukaryota > Metazoa > Arthropoda > Insecta > Lepidoptera > Geometridae > Alsophila > Alsophila aescularia. The sequence goes on from OX276373.1 coordinate 103,325,812, forward strand.
AGTAGTGCGCGCGTACGATGTCGCGGGCGGGAAAACTAGTATTTTTATAAATTTCAACTTAAACTATTTTAGTATCAAAGCGAAAGTAACCTAGAACAACAAGCTAGATCCCTTTTTATATTAAAATACTAGCAGCGCCCAGCAGTTCCTCCCGAGTGAGATGATGATGAACAATATACCATGTGTTATTCCAGGGTATAAGCTATCTCCATTCCAAATTTCATCAAAATTCGTTGAACAGTTTGAGCGTGGCGAAGTAACAAATATACACCATAAAAACTTTCGCCTTATTATATTAGTGTGATTATTCATCGCTCAGGCAAAAAACTTAGGCAAAAATTATGTAAATAATGACACGGTCGTACGGGTCGTCGTTATACTCGTAAATCCTTCAGTGATACGGAAGCTTCTAGAATACTTTATAGGAAAAACCTTCGCAAAAGAATAACTTATGATACAAGCCTTCGCTAGGGCAATGAAGTTTGAAAGTTTACAAACAACAATAAACCTCAAGATTGCGGAAGCGGAACCGAACAAAATTGGATGTTCGAGAGCTACAGAATATTATCTTAAAATTAAAACATTATTTGTAAGATTGATTTACACATCACCCGGAGGCCCGAGACAGTCCAGACGCAACGTCAGCAGTTTCGAGAACTGTATTTTGTTTTGTAAATACTTAACTGAAACTAAATTTAAACGAATTGTGTGTTTGTTGTGGAAATAAGGAAAATGCAAAATTGCTTCAATTAATTTTCAGGTATTTTGAAAAAAGCTATGCTATTACGTTTGTATGGGCATTTCATTGTTCGCCGCAACCACCTCGGTTGGCGCAACCAACTTCTTGGTGATGTAAGTTGACGATAATACTGATTTGATAACACACAGGAACATGGTGCTGCCATTTCCTTGATTGCCTTAGCTAGTTCTCTCAGCACACACGGGATGAAAAGGGATGGATCCTATTTTTATGCTGGGCACTAAATTTAAAGTACAACGAATCTTTACAAAAAAAACATATTTTTTAGTCCGTGCGTCTCTAAACAACTTCAGAGCTTTTATCTAGTGTCATTATTCTATCACAATGAGCTCAGGCTTTTTCTGAAATCACTGTACGCCGCAATCTAAGTATGCAGTCATTGCATTTTGCATGTAGTATTTGTTTTGTTGGACTAGCCGTGCCCGCTTCGCACGCGTGCTCATTTCTCTAGGTTAAAAGTACTCTATGTACTATTCCAAGACCTAAAATACCAACATACCAGCGTTTTATCAAAATTCCTTCAGCCGTGAAAAAGTTTTTTATCAATTGTCCGGCTTCTATTCATTGGACTGAGATACCAAGTAGGTACCCCAGTTTTTAAGTCTAAACATAAGCTATTCAACAGTGAAAATCGCATCGCAATCGGTCCAGTAGTTTTTACGTGATGCGCGAACAAACAAACAGACAAACTATTTTTTTAAATATTATATTCTTGTTCAGTAGCTTATTTTAAGTACACTAGGCCATATTTTTCTATTTATCTTTGTACAGTCTTTGTATTGCTTTATTATAAGTAATTGTTTATTTTTTCTATATACAGACATTCACAATGTTTCCAATCTGAATGCCAAGGAGCAACCAATCCCAGCAAAGTTCAAGGCACTTTAAAGTAAAGTTATTTAGCACTGCATACATATATTTTAGCTATTTGGAAAATATAAATGTACACTATCTTACATCACATCTATCTTACATAACTGGTGAAGACTTCCATCATATTCTTGTTATTCCTTCCGGTAATATACAACCCAGATGTATTCAAAGACAAGAGTGAATAGTGTCCTAGGCAAGCACGCTATACTTTCGGCCGCATCTTAGCTTTCCATCAGGTGAGATTGCAGGAAATCTTTTTTTTTTTTTTCAAATATACTCATACTTCTGCAGTAAGAGTCCCTGTGTTGCGGTATGGACTCACATCAACACCACAAACAGCCAAGACCCGAGAAAAAACATTTATGCTCTCACACAAATGTTTGCCGCCAGGATTTGAACCTGGGGCAGACAGGGCCACTACTACCTGCACCAGTGTCGTCAAATATTATTTAAAAACTGTTAAAGCTACTGTTTATGAAGAATGAGTGTTGATTACTATTCAACAATCGAATGATTAAGGCATTACAATAAGACCTCTGTTGCAAGGTACCACATGACATGCGTTAGGTCGTCTGAAATTGATGTATTCATCCACAATAAGGAAAACATGAGGAATATACGTTCGTCACACTAGTCGCAATAGCAAAAATCAAAAACAATCGCGCCTTGAAATACACTCAAAAAGCCAAGCAATACTGTTTACTAAATTAAAATGCCAGTTCACTTGGATAGCATGAGTCAACTTCTAATCATCGAACGGTAAGTTTGAGACGCAAAACTGCGGGGTTGTGACATCATCACTAAAAAGAGCCTCTGTTCATCATCACTAAAAAGAGCCTCAGTCCACTCCTGGTCATGGGCCTCTTCCAAAGCCCAGCACTGAGCTAGATCTTCGTATATCAGAGTTTGAGGACATTTAAGTGAAAACTGGATGCATTGGAGATGACTGATTAATAATAATCCATTAGTGAGGTATGGCTTCAGGGCCTTTAATTTGGAAACAGAGTTGAAATACTATCATTGCTGTTTTATTACGCAAGTTGATATTACGCAATTTAATTCTCCCAAGGTTATTAAATAATCGGAACATTACATACGCCACCGTTAAATCGGCGATATTTCACCTATATTTTGAATCCACATTTATTTAATGGGAGTGGTCCTCTTGTGGTATTTTTCCTGATTAGCCTTGGAAACTTAGTACCATATTTCACTTATATCCCATGGCGGCGCATTAGTAGGCTCTAAAATCTGTATGCAGCTCTATGGGGGATACTTCACCTGGTGTTCACTTGGTTGCACAACCAATTTGGTGGGGTAACTTGCATCGACGCTTGCACTGAATGTAACTATTGATTATTCCAGTTTAAAACAGAAATGCTAGGAAGTTGTGGAATTGTTTTAAGAACAGGATGGACAATAACTTCTCTTTGATGGCCTTTTTGAAACTTGTCTGTCCTGGTGTCTCTTTTGGTAGTTCAAAGACACCACGGTTGCGCAACTGCTAGCACAACCATGGTCTCTTAGTAAAAGGTGGCCCTTAGTCTCACTAATGAATAGGTTATTTTTAGGCAAGCCTGCACCTTCATGGACCGCATCAACGCTTTTCATCAGGTGAATAGTAGTTTGGCAAAAGCCTATTTCTTAAACATATAAAAATCTTTATTCGCATAGGCCGCCACCAAAGAAGATACAAGCACCACATAAGGATCATTCAAATTAATGGAAAAAAAAAACGCTTTCATATGGATTTCCTAAAAATCTACAGAACAGATTTTAATGAAATTTCATATGAGTCCACTCTGGAGGTCTGCCCTTGTAAATTATCATCCAAATCGGTACAAAAATACTGGAGATGTGGGTAAAAAAATACAACAAAAAAAGTGCCTTCTCCTTTTGGAAGTATATTAATAAGGCTAAGCTTGCGTTTGTCTATTTGTCCACAGGATGTGTTATCTATATATAAAATTCAACCAAAACAACAAACAAACAATTCCCATTTCCACTTTTATATACAAATATATCTTAGATCAGACAAGGAGAAAATTAAAGTACAATTCTCCTAATTTAACTTTGCCGCTCAAGGTTATAAGTTCTAGGCGCGATCCGAAATGTGCTTATGTTGCATACATTTCTCTACATACATGTTCATGAAACCAATAAGCATCGTCATTATAAACTAATTCATCTCTGAATGGCTTATTTGTTTACAAACAAACATGCACAGTGAACTCATCTCGGGATGCACCCACTGTTTGTTGCTTAATTCAGAGCAGAAAAGCATGTCGATGATGATTATTCAAAGCTTCATCATCATCATCAGCCTATATTTGTCCACTGCTAGACACACTCCTCTCCTAATGCACGCCACTGTGCTTGGTTCTCAGCTCTTCTCATCCATTTTTTCCCATCCGCTTTTCGCAGGTTGTCACTCCACCATTACTTTGGATGGGTTAAAATCCATACATCAATTTAAAATAGTAAATTTGGATACTATTAAAGTAAAGATAAACAATCAAATTGAATCTAAATCTACATAATACTAATATAACCTATAATATTTTAGTTTCTATAAAGCCATCAAAATAACGAGTAAGATGAATAGTATTTCACAATGTAAGTCACTTTATATTGTTGGTGTTATTTTTTGTAACAATTACTTTTTAGTTCATAAGTTTCATAACCAACCATCAAGTTAGATTTTAAAAACTTTCACCACAGTACATTATATAGTATGTACTGACCTTGCTTGTCAAAATCGGACCACATTTTTAGTTTGTACATGTAACCCTTCCTATACTTCGCCGTAGACAGGTAAAAAAAAATAGCCTATGACACTATACCTCTGCAGACAAATCAATTGGTACATTGCTTATCAAATTGGACCAATAAGGGCGACACTATGGTGGAACATCCACATACAAACATAGACTATTAAATGCATTACCCTTCCCTTGCTTTGCCTTACTCGAGGAAAAACAGGACAGCTTTCACAAACTTTTTTTATAATATGCCTGAGATAATGTCAAGTCAAAACAGTACCTAAAAATAATTAAACATTTTAACTATTAAGCCCTAATTATCATCAAAAAAATTATAGCCAATTTTGGAAAATTAAACATATAAACAGTTTTTAGAATGTTGTACATTTAAGTGAAATTCTTTATTAGCATTTGCCCGAATAATTACAATTAACCGTAAATATTATGTCCTTTATTTACTTATAAATCAGAACACCCTCAACAGATCTGCTGAAAGTGCTACTGATTGCAGATGAAAATAGGAAAAAAACTGTTACGTACAATGACTCAGCATGTTTGGTTCAATCCAAGTATTGTATTTTTTAACACATCAAGCAACATAATGATAACTATGGATGTTGTAGCCAATTCAATTTGTAGCGTAATAGTCAATTGCCCAAATCATTGTTATACTAAGCAATGACTAACTACAGGGATAATTTGATATAATATTGGAGCAAGCTAAGAAGGCAGATTTCATAGTTAATGTACAACAACATTCTAAGAAAATCAATGATCCATTGAATGTGATTGTTAATGTTTAACAACATTGTTGAGAATCCAGCTCCACACGCCAAACAATGACTGATTACTAAGCAGAACAGGCAGCATCACAAAGACGCAGCAGCTGCATGAGTGAGCCTTCAAAACCGGTCTGGTACAATGATTTATTATGTGCCCACATGCATTTTTTAGATAGGGTTTACTATGGTACTGGTATATAAGCAATTTTAACAGATTTGATGCAAATGATTAATTGAAAATACATTCCAATCATTGCATTACATTATAGTCTGAGAGTTATAGAAGAATAATGTGGCAATATAGTGCATGCAATGGCAGCTTGAATGATGGATCTGCCGGTTGAGATAGGTGAAGAACTAGACCTTACTGTTGCTCACAGCAAATAACATTGCTTAACTTGTAGGATCAAAGAAATAGTGCACCTGGCATAATTCCAATGTGCTATATTTACATACCACATCCATTGAGTCCCACGAGGCCGTATCTTCGGCCGCAGTTAAGCTCAAGCAGGGTGTCTTGCAGCAGCTCACTGCCGTAGAATGTGATGGAGAAGTTTGCTATCTTGACGTCTCGGGATCGAGGGTGCACAGCCAGGGAACCCGTGCAGGAGCGGGCTTCAGCATTTATCTTCGCTTCAGCTTCCAGTTTGAGACACAGTGCCTCTGTAAATTTTAAGTTTGACTTTGATAATTTTCATATTGAATGTGACTTAATCAATGGTCTTTCTGCTACACAACTCATCAATTGAATGATTGGCATTGAATTCTGTCAATATCCATACAACTTGATAATGCTATAATTTATGTAAGATAAGTTCAATATTCTAAATCTTTAACCAGATCATTTGGTTTCATAACAAGATCTCTTTCCACTGTAACGGATCAGTGAACACTGGGTGATGGTTGTTTTGTTATTTCATAGTCAAAGATTGCAATAAGGAACTAACTTCAGTAAAATTGGTCATGCCTTTCACTTGAAGCAGTCTTTCACCTAGATAATATTTTTTTGTTATTCTAACTTTCTTTACTTTATAAAGCTTGAACCATTGGTGCAATATAAAATATATAAAACTACCTAACCAAGGATATTTAGTCTATACATTAAGATATTAAAATTACTTTGGACTTGATTTAATAATAATGCTGAGCCAGATCATTCAAACCGCATTTTAAATAAGGTTTCAATAAATTGTAGTACAAACTGTCATGCCATTATGATTTTCTCTTCGGGATCTAATCTGCTAAATGCTAGTAATTACCGGAAATGATTGTTGTTACCTTCAGCGGTGAGTTCACGATCTTCTTTCGTGCCATTGGTACCGTTTTCGTCCGCATTGCTGACCTTGGCAATGGGCTTCTTGCTCCTGTTGGTAGCCTGGTCCTTCTTCTTCTGTGCTGCCCGTTTCTTCGCGTCCGATGGCATCTCTAAACTGCCAAAATATCACCAGTAAAAATTTCCGTTCCACACCACACTGTAATTTAATTTCCTTCTACTCTACTAACTGCCGCGTGGCAACAATGAAACACACGATTCTTATATGTAAATAATAGTTGTAGTGGTATCAATTAATTACTTTTACCTATTTAATTAATGTGGGATGATATAGCAAGTCGTCCGCGTCTACACGTGCTGCATTAAAAGAAAGACATTTGTTAAAATTTCAATCAAGCAAGCAAGAAAGAGTGACAGTGATAGATGACAGTTCTCACGCAATTAGGGGCCGTTTGTTTTGTAGCAAATGGCGAAATTAACTGTTAAAAAAAGCTAGATATGATAACATTTGATCACATCAGTGATCACCTTTTGGACATTTGTGGGCAAAATTAGCGTTCTAAACTGTTTTTGATCACCGTTCCTTTTGTATGTTTAGATGACATGTTGACATAAGAAAATTGTATTTTTTCCCTTGATCATAGGGTCGTTTTTCATTAGGTTTGGAAAGGATCGGTAATGTCAAAAGTTGCAAAAAGGGCAAAAGTGTTGAATATGTTCAAAGAGAACGGCCTGTTAAATATGTACATTCCGAAACTGCCTACAACGCCATCACATCATCTCGAACGCTGGGTTAGTAGTATTATCCCTGCATTCGAGATGATGCAGTGGCATTTTGGGCTGTTTCGATTGCCATTTTTGACACTAATGATCCTTTCCAAACCAAATCGAACACGACCGTAAAGCATAGTACATAAAAGTCGCTTTTCCAATGTCAAATTTACCTTTCATGTCCAATGCGAACGCTGATTGAAACATATTTAGCGTTATTAACTGTTATTTTCGATAATTTAGCGTCAAAAGAGCAGTTTTCTATTAGGCATTGTCAGTTTAGTTCGTTCATCGTCAAGAGATGGCGCTCGCGTTACTTTTGGTATTTACTCAACTGAACGTAGTAATCGAAAGTAGGTAAAAACAGCGATATACCGTAAAAATACACAAACCACGAGCGAATCGAACGAACGACAACTGGTTTGTGTAGTGAAATTTGGTTTTTTTACTATGATATTGGCATTTTTGACATATATTCATATTTTATTTACCCCTTTATTAAAACAGATAAATTAAATCTAAATAAAACAGTCCATTTTCTTTGTAAGTTTCTTTGTAGCTGTAATTTATAATATATAATATCATGATGGTAGAAAATACTACAAATAGAATTCTAGAATTCTAAATACTAATTAAATTGTTACAAAACTGACGCACAACTTGCCATAAACAAGGGAACGTAAGAATGTCATACCACCCAAGCGTAATTCAAAATCTTTGGTCATACCCAAGGAAGTTCTATGTACTTATAGAACTTCCTTGGTCATACTAAACTACGAGGGCAATTCACGATTTCGGGATATTACTGTACTGTTACCAAAACTGTCACCAACGCCATCTAGCGAGAGATAAATAATGCTAAAATGACACTTGGAAAACCGCTCAATGAAATTGGTGTTGCCCTTTTTTTTAATCTCTTTTTGTGGTAGATTTTGTTATTTTTTTCTGATTTGTATTTCCTTGACTGACAATCCAGCGGCCGGACCACGTCCCTTTTAAATTTCCATCTTTAACTGACAATTGAAATTAACAAGTTAGTTTATTGCGATTACTTTTGTTTGTATTGGGATTACGCATCTTGCCTTAGCGTAGGGTAGGTGTTATGCCTTTTTAATTGATAGTTAGCAATTTAAATTTGTTGTGCAAAATGAACGGTGATTGAAAATATTTCAGAACACTAAGAACATAGGCGGAATGTTATGCGATAAATCTTGCAGTGTCTTGACATATAATTTCTACAGAACTTAAGTAATTATTTTTCGACGTTTTTTCAACATAGCCTGCATAATATAAGCTAAGAAAACCCAGGTTTACAAATCAATTTAAAAAAATCATGAAATTTTATCTTCATTTCCTTCCTATAATGTTTAACCGGCATTGTTGCCTGCCCAACGGGTGAAAAAAAATATATTATACAATGACATTTCCGGTTTGGACGTTAACTACTTCCCACCCAGTTTATTAGACCAAAGGAGGTTGAATTACGCCTTCTTTCCACCCGGTTTTTTTAAACTAAATGAGGTTGAATTAAGCTTACTGGCGTTAAATCTTTTAACAGTAAGCGTAATTGAACCTCCTTGCGATAAACAGAATAATAATAAATAGACTGTGCTATAGATAAAATGGTACGTCAATATAAAACCTCTATACAAAACATTATACTCGTAGCAAAGGGAATACAATGCATTATAGTTTAAGGAGGAAGGTAGGGTATGTTAATTTATTTAATTGTTTTGCACAAAAATAGTGTAGGTACAAGGAAGGACTTAATGCTAAACAGGCAGTCATCCAGGTCGTAAAGGAATAATAATACTACATACCCAACCAACACACTAGTGGAAATTGCAGCCTATTTTGTAACTTTAAGATGTATAATAGTGGCATTAGAGTTCAGGAAGCAGTTTTAAGTTAAGTTACTGCTTCTGCAAACGTCTGTAGGTACAAAATGTACCATAAGTGGCAGTATCGGAACCAAATACCACCTTTGTCTTTATAATAGTTTATTGTAGAACCAATTTATCACTCACACCTTTTATAAAGAGTTATGAAGAGTCACTGAAAGTTTTATGAGGGTTTCTTTTGTTACTGTTATACGCCGGTCAACTGCATAAAAGAGTTAATTGTAGGCCATATAAAGCAGTTGTATAAGTGTTCAAATAACCACTCTTGTTCTACTAGAAGTTCCATAATAGGGGTGATAATATACTCAAATACAGATTCAAGATCCAAAAAGACAATCAATGTACAGTACGGCCGATAAGGCGTGGCCACTCTGAGCTTCGTGCAAATAGCTGCGCAATGAACATTTGCAGGAACCGAATAGCGGGATGAGGCGTCATGCACGGGGCTGTGGTCTAGGCTAGAGATGCACCTCATTCCGCCATTCAGAACCTAAAAATGTTAATTGCGCAGCCATTTGCATGAAGTACAGAGTGGCCACGACTTATCGACCGTACTGTAACTAAGACCTACTTGAAGTCCTTAAAATGAAACAAGAGCTACCTTGAGTAATACAATAGAGATTATTTGCACCGTTGTACAGACTCAGTCAAGCCGCCATTTCTCAAGAAAATTGACTTATTTACTTGCAAAATTTAGATGTTATAATGATGTGTCTCATTGAAATTAACTTTGCTTTTGTCAATATACAAACAGATAATAAACTGTCGATACATAATAATAATAAAAAGAAATAATTTTATTTGAAAAAGTCAATACTATTTAGAAAATATTTCTTACTTTTTCATATTCTTTCGAAAGCGCTTAAAATTACTGAAAAAAAACATCATATATGCACAGTAAACGTGAAGACGTTTTAATTCGCTTATGTTTAACAAAATATAAGGCACATATGAATTATTTATTTAAGAATAATATTTTAATGATGGACGATTACAATATTAATTATAATAACAAATCATTTTAATTTAATTTATATCTTTGTAACCAAATAACTAATATATATCCTTGTATCATTGTAACCTTGTAACCTTGTAACCAAATAACTTATATCTATCCTTGTAACCTTGTAACCAAATAACTTAGATCTGTCCTTGTAACCTTGTAACCAAATAACTAATATCTATCCTTGTACCTTGTAACCATGTAACATCCTTGTAACCAAATAACTTAAATTAATCATTTTAACAAATTAACTTTCTTATATTCTTGTAGCTAAATAACAACGAAATTAACAGGTAAGTGATATCTAATTATATAAAATATATTTTACTAAAACATTGTACGAAACTTCAGGCAACGATGGAGCTCGATATTATTTTATGATATGTGTCTAAAACTTAACATTGAATTCTTGTAATCGCGCTTTGTGTGGCATCAGGCCAAGAGAAGAATCACGCCAGCATCTCGCGCTTGACCTGAAACAACACAAAACGACATGGATATCTTACTGAGATAAAATTATTAGACGCCCATCCTGAATACAAAACGTATTAAGTGCCGGACAGTTTAAGAACAACAAAGAGAGTAATTGCGATTTGAAATAATGAACATGCAATCTATTCAGTAGCACTATGTTCATTGTCGGTATCATCTAGACTCAAGCTACTTTGTCGAGTGCTGCCGTGACCATGGTCACGAGTGCAGCTACGCCTGGAGCGCGAACGGTTGCGTCGAGGAGTTTCCACTCTCTCTTGGTTCCATCCCCTGAAACTCGTATCATGTAATTGTTTGCATTAGAATTGAGTTCGACTTATAGGGAAATATTTAAGATCGAAAGAAAATTCAAAATATCTCGGAAACGTTTCCTACGTAAAAATAACAAAATTTTGACCCTTCTTTAGGAAACCCCCACTACCTGAGCACCGTAAATTATGAAAACTTTTTTTTTATCCTTTTATTGTAAAATTGATTTTTAATCTTTAACACTCATAAAAGCGGTGGTAGCCTAACGGTTCAGTAGTGCAACTTAAAATCCAACGATACCGAGTTCAAATCCTAGGCTCCGCACCAATGACTTTTCTAAGTTATGTGCGGTTTTCCATCGCTCCGTGCTTTGGAGGGCACGCTAAGCTGTCGGTCCCTGCTGTTATTAATTAATAGGTGTCGTCAAGCCACGTCAAAGGCCCTCGGGCGTCCTGACAAACTCTGACACCAGATGCCAGCACTACCTCATACGACAAACAAACAATAATAGAATTCACTTGGAGGGTAGGTACGCCACGTATTTAACCATATTATGTGGGGACTGGAAGCTCATTATGGGGTAGGAATGCTGCATGATAAAATGGCTGTGATGTACGGAAGTGAGGCATAAAACTATATTTCAGACGTTCGATGCTAGTAGAATCATTAACTAGTTACATTTCAGGCAATTTAGTAATAATGTAACTAGTACAGTAAAATAAGGTGCAGGCGTGTACTTACAATATTTTTGTTTATCCCGGCTTCTGAGATGTAAAGAACATAGGTGGAATTATATGCGATAAATCTTGCAGCGTCTTTACATTTCATTTCTACAGAACTTAAGTAATTATTTTTCTACGTTTTTTCAACATAGCCGGTAAGCTAGAATAAGCAAATCAATTAAAAAAAAACATGAAATTGTAACTTCATTTCCTTCCTGCAATATTTATCCGGCCTGTTGCCTGCCCAACGGCACAGAATAAATATTAGTACGGGTGAAAAGATATATATAATACAATGACGTTTTCGGTTTGGACTTCAAAATTATCAACACAGTATACTTCCCACCCAGTTTTTTAAACCAAAGGAGGTTGATTTACGCTTTCTTCCCACCCGGTTTTTTAAACCAAAGGAGGTTGAATTAAGCTTACTGGCGTTAAATCTATTAACAGTAAACGTAATTCAACCTCCTTGTGATAAACAGAATAATAATATAGACTGTGCTATAGACAAAATGGTACGTCAATATAAAACCTCTATAGAAAACATTATACTCATAGCAAAGGGAATACAATGAATGCATTATAGTTTATGGAGAAAGTGTAAAGAATTGTTGTAATATTATGGTATGTCAATTTATTTAATTGTTTTGCACAAAAAATAGTGTAAGTACAAGGAAGGACGTAATGCTAAACAGCATTATCTACCAGTCATCCAGGTCGTGAAAGAAATAATAGTACATAGGGCGTGTTGGTTAAAGTATTGAACAATAAATAGGTAAGAAACAAAGGTTTGTGTAAATAAAATATTTTGTGTAAGGAATTGTTGCAAAATATTTGTGCTATCTACTACCTAGCTCGCGCGCGAAAAAGCTACCAAGCGCACGAACACGCGCATACAGTGCATGCGCACTCGTAACAAGGTAGTAGACAACTGTTTCCCTGCACATGAAACAGCAGCAACATATCTAAATATATTGGTTTGTTATGTCGCTAGGCAGTAACAAATTAAAAATATTTTTTATTCAAAAGCCGTCTGTTACACTAGGTAGGTAATTGAATAGGTACCTACAATATCTTGAAACATTATATTTATCAAGCATAAGTACTTACTTGCCTACCTAATTAAGCTGATAAAATAATAAAAATATCTAAGACTTGTTTCAAAGGTCATTAACAGTAACATAACCTACAAAACTTTGAAGCCTAATAACAATTATTCCTGGCCTCCCCAAAAAATATATCTTAGACTAACAATCTCAGGAAATTATGCTGAATTATGCTAGCGATATTTTTTGTCTAAAGACACTGTGAATTTGACTGACATAAAAGCATGTATGGGAGTTCGCCATTGTTCTTTCCCGATATTATTGCAGGTTCCAACGGCAGTATAATTAAAACACCCAGGATTACACGTCTTGTGGGTTTATTTATTCCAATATACTGTCACTTTCAGCGACTACGTGCGCGCGCTTCAGTTGCCCAGAGCAAAAAAGACCCGAGCCCGCGCTCTGCCAAGCGTCCAGCTACCCGCCGTGTTGTCAGTACAAAAAAAGCGCTAATCGCCAACTTAACCTAAAAATTAAGAGAATACGTTGACAACCTTACACTTGTTTCAACGGTCATTAACAGTAATATAACCTACAAAACTTTGAAGCCTATTAACAATTATTCCTGGCCACCCTAAACAAAATACTTAGACTAACAATCTCAGGAAATGATGCTGAATTACTAGCGATATTTTTTGTCTAAAGACGCCGTGAATTTGACTGACATAAAAGTATGTAGGGAGATCGCCATTGTTCTTTCAACAACAGAATTCCTAACCGAACGCATGGTGATCATATTTAGCTTGTATATCTGTTATTTTTGCCATTTGAGTAAAAACGAATGTCCAAATAGAAATATATTCTCGTCTTTATGTGGCAGTCCTGACGAAAACCCTAAACCATCCTTATACATAGTACACATCAGTCTGGCGAAGGTCGCCTTGAAACTAAAATTCTGTGTATGTAGTACAGTCGTAGCGCGAGTATGTACCTACTATAGACTTGTCATTGAATAGCAATAATAATGAGAGGACATACATACCATAAAACAGTAAGATTGAGCGAGACGCACATGCATATTTTTTATCCCATTCGCGTATTTACTGTTTCTGTTCTGTTCTGTTTTCAGTGATAACTGGCTAAACAATCTAATATCAGCTTGCGGTAAATTGATAGCAAATTATTTGTAAAACTGAATTTGTGACGGTTATTTCATAATTGTGTGTATTTCTCAGTGAAACAGATAATTCATACTAGCTGTATTATGGAGCGTCGTTGTTTATTATGTTGTACAAACCGACCTGAGCAGTAAAATGTAGCCATAACCTTTTATCGGTAAATGAGCATGTTTTCTTAAGTTTGTCGAAGTATTTGCGATAGAAAACGTTCGTATCATTTGTAATTAGTTATTTTCACATGTTATTATCAGACCCACTAAAATATAAGCGAGTTTTCAGCAGTTTGTTTTCTCGTATTACCTGACTAGAAAAGATAGTCCTAGCTTACCATGGAAGTGCCCTAATTTGACGTGTCTCCATAAATTATTTGGGTTTCCATCGAGTTAGGGATACCAGCAGCCCGATTCCATAACTTGGCTTCAATCGAATTCTCAGTATCGCAGCCACTAATGCCTTGCGATAGAGTCGAATTCGCTATGAAAAAAGTGATAATCCGATTGTAGCCAAGTTATGGAATTGGGCCACAGTGCTCAAGAAGTTTAGTTTACCCATAAATAAATATTTCTTGTTCGCTTTCGCAAGCCGATGCATACGAACTATAAACATACATATGCAGCTGATCCATAAAAAATACCATTCGCGTTCATTCAAATGTATGGAACTGCCTAAATTTTTCGGATTTATTGATCTCATAGTAAAAGTTGTTCCAAGTTGTTCATAATGAAGACTCGATGAAAATGATGTTCTCAAATATATTCGTCGTCTATCTGATCCGTACATACGTATTTCGTAAAAAGTACAATCAGTACATATTAATATGATCGTATTGTATGTAATACGCTATGGTAATACGAGCATGTATGTAATCATAAAACAAAATATAAAAATTGAGGTTCAAACGTTATTTGTACCTCAATTTTTATTTTGTACTTTTTAGACTCCATAAGAAGATAAATCAATCGCGATTGAGCAACTTAGTACTAGTAAAATGAGTTAAAAACTGATATGTTCAAATAAAACCCAAAATGAAAATTGAAAATTGCAACCGACCAAACGGCTGGCTAATGTGAATGAAGTCATCCGTCAGGCCTTTGTCAGTGCCGGCGTTCCGTCAATCTTAGAACCAAATGGACTGATGCGGGACGACGGCAAGAGGTCTGATGGTATGACTTTAATTCCTTGGAAGATGGGACGGCCTTTAGTTTGGGATGCAACTTGTGTTGATACCTTGGCGCTGTCTCATCTTCCACAAACAACAATTCAGGCTGGCGGCAGAAAGCGGCGCAAATATGGGAACCTTGACAGGGGTTACATGTTTGTGCCGTTTGGGGTTGAAACTTTGGGTCCGTGGGGGCCAGGCGGCCACGAAATTTACAGGGACTTGGCAAAACGTTTGCTGGAGGTGACATGTGACCAGAATGCTGGCTCCTTTTTAGGCCAAAAAATTAGTATTGCAATACAGTGTGGCAATGCAGCCAGCATTCTTTGCACTTTCCCTTCCTCCGAAGGACTTTTAGATAGTTTTGTGTAAATAGTTTTTTTTTGTTATTTTTATTTTAAAATGAACTTTTGTTTTTTGTACTTTTTATCATGGAAATAAACTATCACAGCTATAATAAAAAAAATAAAAAATAAGATACTATAATATTTGATGTTAAGATATCTGCACATAAAATATTATAGCATCTTAGCGAATCACACACGTTTAAGATACGATAATATATTGAAATAATTCATTCGCTCACAGGCCGTCCTAGGTGCCACACGTATTTTTTCACCGCTTTCTATATACAGGTGATAAAATATGAGTAATAAGGTTTCACTATTAGATTTATTAGATCAAATTGCGCACTGTAAAAGGCGATCAATTTGGATTGAAAATCACATTAAATTTAGAAAAAGTCGCGGTGAATTTAATCTTCACGCAGGTGTTTCTACAAAAAAAAACTTATTTTAAGAAGTCGAAGGAAACTTTTCTCGAAATTCATAATTTGATTAAGGAAGATACAGTGAAACAAAATACGAACATGCGGGAGAGCATTTGTACAGAACAACGACCTGCAGTATGCTAAGAACCATCTCGTTTACCTTAGCTTTCAAACAGCAGCTAAATCGGTGCATTCTTTCGATAGCTACGATTCGCACCGCTCCCTTCACCCCGCCTCCCCTCCATTATAGCTATGAATCATCTTGTTTACCCCAGCTTTCAAACATAAAAAACCACAGATAAATCGGTCCATTTGTTTGGAAGCTACGATTTTCACCCCCTTTTCTTTCTCACCTCCCCCCTCCTTCTTCCAATATATCTAAAAACCATCTCGATCACTCAGCTTTCGAACAGAAAAAACCGCATCAAAATCGGTACATTCGTTTGGGAGCTACAGACACACACACACACACACAGTCACACACCCTAATACACCCACTCAGTGATACACACCATAAACTTATAACACCCGTCTCCTTGTTCGGGGTTAAAAAAAAACATCACGAATACAAAACAGAGTAATCTGTAGAGCATATTACGATATATTTTGTATCATAAGATGATATCTTTTAAAAAGTTCCATATCGCTCGATATCTTTAGATTCTGTAAGATGCAAATATATATTATCTTCGCCGTTTGTGATGGTTCATATAAATTGCATGGCGAGCGATATTTTAAATTATAGTATCTTAGTCGTCTGTGACGCGCTTAAGTCGGGGGTTTCTCTTTAATCACACCATGTTTGACGTTTGTATGTATAACCATTTTTAAGGAAGCAAACAAAAAACGTTGAAAAATCCCATCTTGTATTAAGTATGTGAGTTTTTTCTTCTTCTTTTACAATATGGATATCAAATTGAAGGCCTTGATAAGCACATTCCAACAGTATAATATAATTTATTGGCAAAAGCTCTTTTTTGGCAGGCCCGGTGTGTTTTTTTTTAGCTTTTAAGCTAGTTATTTATATTTTCATTATTTACAAATATATCCGTCACCACCAAATTGAAGTGCTAGCTTCTTCGGTATATTATTTTATTTTTACCCAACTACGGCGAATCAAAAAGGAGGGTTATGATTTAAACCGGCATGTATGTGGGTATGTATGTATGTATTTTCATCTGTTCCGTCATCATTTCTAAACTAGTTATCATAATTTGACAAATGAGGTATCGTTGGAAGCGTCTGCATCGCAAGGGCGGATCCAGCCTTCGAGTCAGTGAGGGGCACACACTTATTTCCAGCCTGGAAGGGTTCCAAAATTATACAATACAAGTTGTTCCCCGTGGTTTCACTCGCGTAGCCTATGACTAAGGACAGATCCAGAATTTATTAATGGGAGGGGCAAATTACTTATGTATGTATAATATTGTACTCGTATTATACGAGTCGTATATTTGACATCTCTCGGTGCTTCGGAGGGCATTTTAAGACGTGTCGGTCCCGATTGCTTTAACAATAATTGATAGCAGTCGTCATGCAGCGCCAGGGAGAAAAATCCGTCCGGCTCCCCCATGTGCAAGAGAACCAGAGAACGAAAAACAGCAAAAATATGGAGCTATTTATATCAGAAAATTTCAGAACATAATAAGCGCGAGCGCAGCGAGCGCGGAAAGTTTGAGTTATTTCTATTAGTGTGGGTATTAGAATGAAACTCCAAATTGTATCAAATAAGCATTTGGTGTATTACCAAAAGCGCGAGCGTAGCGAGCTCGTAATTTTTGAACTATCAATACACTATTAAATTAATCATATTATATGATCATTCCAAATCATGTAAAAATATGCATTGACATGATTAACAGTTACGAAAGTAGAGATTGTGAAAATACTGAGCAATAATATGTCAACGTAAAAAATGAAAAAAACAAATCATCCAAAATATGAAAAAACAAAAATAAGCGCGAACGGAGTAAACGCAAAAATATTGAGCTATTTAGATCGGTGTAGTAGTTAAATAATGGTTACCAAATCATATAAAAATAAACATTGCTGGAAATACAAAGCGCGAGCAAAGCGAGCGCAAAAATTTTGACCCGTTTCTTTACACAATTTCTAACAACACGATTGAAACATAATTATTAATCATATTAACTTCTGCATTGAAATAATGAAAATACAACGAGAGTAAACTCGAAAGTTCTGAGCTGTTTAATTTTATTTTAATAAAGAATTTCCGAAAAAAAAAACATGAAAATATTTTAAAGTTTTTTCCAAGTCATATAAAAATTAGTGGCTTGAATAAATGTTTTTAGAAATGGCTGAAACATTTTATTTTTTATGTTTTCAATCCCCATATCTTCGTGATTTTGAAAATTTTCTAAAAACTGAATAGACAAAAAAACATATAATTATCGAACCTGAACAAAAACATAACTTTATCCAAAGAAGCGCGAGCGAAGCGGGGCTAATTTTTTAAGGTTTTCTATACAGGCTAATTTTACATTAATTTTAAAGGATCATTATTTGCAGTGGGTGCGCATCTGGACATTGTGCGAGTAGATATGATATTAAATTGCAAATCAAAAAGTGCGAAGAAGCGAGTGCGTTTTTTTACAATTTAGTTATTTATTCTGTATCACACAAAAAAAATGCACTATAAGAAAGTGCGAAAGTTTTGACGTAATAGGTAGTTCTATCAATGTTAAAAGGAAACATAATTCGAAATCATAGTAAAATAATTAATATCTTCAATTATCCCATAAAGAGCGCTACCGAAGCGAGCGCAAACATTCTTGGCTTTTTCTATTCTATGGTGGCCACCCGAGAACCTCTATGGCTTAACGACGGCCATTAATCAATAAAAGCCGGGACCGATTCAAAAATTGGTATAGGGAAAAACAAAATTAAAAGATAATTTGATATTGCCCAAAACCTAAAATAGACCACCAAAAACGCGAACGCAGCGAGCGCGGAAATTTTGAGATATTTTTTTCAGCGTACAATGTAAATATGATAACAAAAAACTTGTATTTTTTTCAATTAAACCGGAAGGTACGTTTTCATGAAAAGAAGAAAATCCACACATTGTCCGCGGCATTCTTATGTTGATTAAAAGCCTGATAGATCACAACTTGTTTGATTCGTAGAAATCTTTCTTTTCCTAGAAATCAAAAACCATTAAGAAGTTGATAGTTCCGGAATTAGGTGTCCAGTATCAGGAGTCAGAACTCAAGCTTCGTAATCGAAAACTATTCGATTTTGCATACCCTAGTGTCTAGGGGCCGACTATGGTGTTGGACGGATGCATTATTTTTTTAAACGCACTTCGCTGACTAATGTTATTAAACTTATTTTATTTACTAAGGTGAAGAATGGCGATGATTGTACTTGTTTTTACTAAAAAAAATCTCTCTTTACGCTACGTCATAAACTAATGATATCCCTCACCTATACGCTCATAGCAATTCTATTGGTGTTATCTTTCTACGAGTACAGTACATACTCACGTCTACGAAGTACAATGAGTATTATTAGGTATTCTGTGACGGGAGAACATAAATAATTTTTTCTTTGAAATTTGACGTTTGGCTACGTTATGCAAAGAGTATACATAATTATATTATTAACATTTAAGGGCGAAATTATCTGTGGAAAGTATATACTGAGCCCGTATCTTCTTTGTAGTTTGTGTACGGAGCCAAGATTCAAAAATTACATATTGGATTCAGAAATACTCATAAATATTTATTATATTGGAAAAAAACTAAATAATATCATAAAAAGCAAAGAAATTCATGGAAAATCATAGTAAGGTAGGTAGGTATCATCATAATATGTGCACCTAACATATTATCATTGTAACAGACGAAAAGTAAACATTGGTCACAATTGGTTAATTCCACAAGTTAATTCAATTCTAAGAACTCCTTATGACAAGTGTATCTTATCTCCTCGCACGTTACTATGAGGTCTCTTTCTCTTCTCTTGAACTACTTATTTAGCCCTCTTGCTCTAATGTAGTTGTCGCCCTCGCACACTGCTCTTTATATTGTAAATAGTTAGGTAGTACGTAAGTTGGTATAAATATAGTGAGGGAAAATTGCAAAATATCAATGGCAACTGTCCTCAATGGCAACTGTCCAAGCCGAGGTCCGTACCCCCTGGGTGCCCTTGAGCAAGTGGCCAAAAACTTAACTTTGGCATGCGCCTTCTGCGTCACGAATTGCGGCGGAGCGCTTTTCCGCCCGCCCCACCGGTGACGCTGTAGAGGTCAGTTATAGACCAACAGCACATATCCTTTCTAAAAAAAAAAAATGTGATCCTGAGTTCAATATGAATGTAGACGGTGATCAGTGAACAACTAGAAGTAAGAAAACTAGAATAAGAAGCCTATTAGTTGGATTCATCGGTTGACCTCTTTGTCGAAGTTGGATCTACCCAGTTGGATCGTCTGACCCAAGTAGACATAGTGATTAACAGCTTCGATAATATCGTTCCCAACATAAACCGGCATGGGTACGACATGGGCATTTGACATGATGTTCGTCTTGCCCATGTTCATTTTAAGACCCACCTGTTGGGAAACAATATTGAAGTCACTGAGCATTGTGCTTAGGTCTTTCAGGGTTTCAGCCATGATGACTATATCATCAGCAAATCAAAGGTGAGTGATCTATTCGTCATTGATGTTAATACCAAATCCGTTCCAGTTCAGAAGCTTGAATATAATTATCTTCCAGTGAACAGTTTCGGAGAAATAACGTCTCCTTGTCTCACCCCTTTTTGCAACTGGATAGAATTCGTGCTCTGATCCTGAAGACGAACTGTCATGGTGGTATTGCTGTACAAACACTTCAACACTTCGATGTACCGGTAATCATTCTGGCACCGCTGTAATGACTGTAGCACTGCCCAGGTCTCGACTGAATCAAAGGCTTTCTCGTAGTCCACAAACGCTAGACATAGTGGCCGATTATACTCTTCGGTCTTCTGTATAATCTGCCGGAGCGTATGGATGTGGTCTACGGTGCTAAAGCCTTTACGGAATCCAGCTTGTTTGGGAGGCTGAAAGTCGTCAAACCAACGAGAGAGACGGTTTGTAACTACTCTCGAAAACAGCTTATAGACGTGGCTAAACAGCGAAATGGGCCTATAACTCTTCAAGAGGGGTTTATCACCTTTCTTAAAGATCAAAACCACTACGTTCCTATGCCACGCCTCTGGCGTAGTACCCTCGAGGATGATGGAGTTAAACAGCTTCTGAATGACTTTAAGT